>JANCRA010000045.1:2567500-3057765 GCA_024362935.1 Setophaga petechia
CACCCCCCATTGTCCCCCACCCACATGGTGCCACCGGTGCCAGGCCAGAATGACACCCAGGACCAGGAGCAGGAACAAAAGGGCCCCACCGAACCCTGCGGCCACTGCAAGAAACAGAGGGGGACACATCAGGGTCACCCATCACCCAAGGAGTCCTGCCCTCCTTGATGATCCTCTGTGACCCCACCATTGACTCTGTGTCCTGTGCTGTCACCTCCAGGGCCAGCTCAGGGCTGAGTGCCCAGAACACGCGGTGCCCGTCCTGTCCCAGCTGGTTGGTGGCCACACACTTGTGGGTGCCCGAATGTCCCACATCGATGTCCCTGAGCTCCAGGAGGGGACCCCGGGCCACCTCCTGCCCATTGTGCAGCCAGGTGAAGTTGACAGGGGCTGAGCCCACCTGCACCGAGCAGTGCAGGGTCACGTTGTCACCTGCATGCACCTGGTGTGCCAGGGGACCAGAGATGATGGTGGCATTGGCCACGGGCACTGTGGGGACATAGACAGGGCTGGCACCAGGTGAGGTGGGATGGGGGTGCCATGGGTGGGGTCACCCCCAGCCCGAGGGTCCCGCTCACCCAGGACGGTGACATTCAGGGGGTCACTCTCGGCCACGCTGTCCCCGTGGCTGACCCAGCACCGGTACTGGCCGCTGTCATTGTCCCCAACGTGACGCAGCTCCAGGTGGGGGCCAGTGCCCAACAGTGCCCCTGAGCCCTCCCGGTGCCAGGAGAAGGACAGGGGACCTGTCCCCACGGCCACTGTGCAGCTCAGAACCAGACGGTCCCCGAGTGCCACCTGTCCCCGGGGGGCTGCACTGACAGGGACACCCCCGAGGGCGGGAACCCTGTGGCAGGGGGGGAAGAGAAGGGAACAGTGAGGGACCCGGGGGGTCAGGGAGGGAGAGACGGATCCCAGTTAGAGAGAAGGGGCAAAGAGATTGTGGAGGCTTGAAAGGGACTCCAAGGAAGGATGGAGGGCTCAGGGAGGGACCAGCTGCTGAAGGAGGGGGCTGACACTGGGGAGGGCACAGGTACCCAAAGGAGAGGATGGTGAGACCTGGGGAATGTGATGTGACTTCAAAGAGGGGTGAGGGGATCTAGGGAGGGGGGAAGGGACCCGGTGAGGGATGGGGTCTCCTGGCACTGATGGAGATCCTTAGACGGTGATGGGGGACCCGAGCAAACTGTGAGGTCTCCCCGTGCCCGGCCCCGCACTCACTGTGCACCGTGACACGGAGCCGGGTGCTGCTCTTCCGCACGGCCCCACCCTCGGAGCGCACCTGGCAGCTGTAATTCCCCGAGTGGGAGACCCCCACGGCGGGCACCAGCAGCTGCGGGGACCCCTGTGGGCCCCCCACCACCTGCCCGTCCCGGTAGAACACGTGCAGGAGGGGGGCTCGGGGCCGCAGGGGGCTGGGAGTGCTGAGGCAGCTGAGAGTCAGGGGGGACCCCAGGGTGGGCTCGGGGGGACCCTCCAGCACCAGCACCGTGAAGAGTTCTGGGAAGGAGAGAGGAGGTGAGGACTGTGACTCTGAATCCACTGGTAAGGGGCTTTGGGGCTGCCAAGATGTTGGAGTTCCAGCTGTGTGGATGCTCACCGTGCACTGTCACTGCTGCTGACCGTGAAGGAAAGGACCTCACCAAGCACATGCAGCAGTAGCAGCCGCTGTGGTGCAGCTGCAGAGGGGACAGTGACAGCTCGGTTCCCCTGAGGGACCCGCCCAGATCCTTCTCCTCCTGGTAAAATCGCACCCAGGTGACCGGGTTGTCCTGCCAGCCCCGGCAGCGCAGTGTCACCGTGTCCCCCTCCAGCAGTGCCCGTGCTGGCACCTGCAGCACCAGAGCATCAGCGGGACAGGAGGGTCCCATCTCACTGAGGGGCTTGAGACAGGTCCGAGGAGTGTTCCCATGGCACTGGGGACATTTGGGTGCACTGGGATGAACTGGGATGTTCCTGTGTGCAAGGCACCACAAAAAGGGCTGTGAGGCAACCAGCATAATTGAGCTCACCCTTATCTATCAGCAGCCACCCAGAAGATTTAAGATCCCCACTCACCATCTAAGACAATAATGGGGGGGCTATGCCCACTGCCAGGTCTGTCACACGTGTAGGTGCCACTCTCAGTGACAGTCAGGTGGTCGTGTCCCTGCTGCCCCCAGCGTTGCCCGTCCTTGTACCAGGTGGTGGCACCAGCGGTCCCCGAGCCCTGGCAGGTCAGTGTCACCCGGTCCCACAGCACCGCCGGCCTCCAGGGGGGCTCCACCAGGAGCTGGGTGGTCTGGGCACCTGTGGATGACAGGGGACACCAGCCTGCCAGGGCCAGTGTGGGGCTGGGGACAGCAGGGTGGGGCCATGACATCCCCTGAGGACTCACCAGCGAGGCCGAGGGTCTGGGCTGGAAGGGAGAAGGGACAGGGCTGTGTGGGGGTGGCACTGCAGGGACAGAGGCACAGCGGCACGGAGTGTGGGAGCTTTCTCCAAACTGTCCTTGTGTGACATGGACCCCTTGGGGTCAGGGACACCTCGGCTAGCCTTTGCTCAGGCACGACATAGGGACACTGTGGACATCCCTGAACTGCGGACACCACGGCCACCTTGTGCTGGCACAGGTCACGCCCACCAGGCCCATGATACCCCTCCAAATCTCTGTCCCCCTATTGTTGTCCCCACGTCCCTGTCCCCTCTCTCCTGTCCCCACAACAACCCCATGGCTCCAATCACCTCATGCTCTGGCTCTGCTGGTCTTGCGGACCTCAGGGGACCCCTCAGCCCCCCTGTGCCCCCTCCCCTCCCCATCCCCAGGGTGTCCGGCCCGTGCCCGGGGCACTCACCCCACAGGAGCAGCGCCACCTTCCCGGCCATCCCGCTGTCCCCAGCCATGTGCACTGGCTGTCACTCGCTCCTGTGGCCACCGCTCCCCTGGCTGGCGGCTCTTGGGATGAAGGGGAAGGAAGCGAGGTCACGTCCCCACGTGTAGGTGGCCCTTGGTGGGGCAGGGTGGCCACAAGCTGGGGACAAGATGGGGACAAGGGTGGGTGGGAAAAGGTGGGACATGGGGTTCCCATGAGTGGGGGGCTCGATGGGTTTGGGGAGCCAGGGATGGGTGTCCAGGGGAATGGTGGGTCGCAGGGCTGGGGAGACTCAGGGATGGGAATCCCAGGGGAACATGGGCTCCAGGGATTTGAGGTCATGGCATGGGGGTCCTCCGGATGTGGATGATGGGGGAATAGGGGTCCTGAGAGAATGAAAGTCCTCGGGGAAGGGAGATTTCAGGGGTTGGAATGAACAGGAGAGGGTTCCTTGGGAATGGGGTCCTGGGTCATGGAGATCCTGGGGAATGTCAGTACAGGGATGGGGCTCCCAGGCAAGGTGGGACATACAGAATGGGGGTCCCATGGTTGGGTTCCCAGAGGAACGGAGGTGCCAGGGATGGGAAGTTTCTTGATGGACACAGGGATCTCTGCTCTTTCACGTGGTGCCTCAGATTTTGGGGTGACTAAGGGCCCAGCACTTCCCCCCTGGGGTGCTCATTTCCTGTGCAGGCATCACATGGGGGTCCTGGGGAGATCTGCTTCTGTGCCCTCCACTGCCCTTTACATTTTCCTCTCTTTTTTCTCATTTTTCCTTATTTTTCTCACATTTGTACCATGTCCCCTCAGCCCCAGTTCCTGACTCAACTATCCCAGGAAGCACCTGAGCAGGGAAGGGGTTGAGGGAACCCAGGGGAAGGGGAATATGGGAAATGAGGGGTGCAGGGAAGGGTGGGGAGGCTGTGGGGGATGGAGGTGCTGGGCTGTGCCCCCCAGCACTTTCACTTTCTTTTTCCTGGACAAGAAGGGAGAGGCCATTTGTGCTAAGAGTCAGATGGGAAAAGGGGGAGTTTCTATCCTGGGGCGGCACATCCTGTCCTGGGAGGATCCTGTCCCAGGGGGTGACACATCCTGGCATGGGGGGTCCTGTCCCAGGGGTGGCAGTTCCAGAAATGTCCCTGCACATTCCTGGCCGGGTGCCTGTCCCAGGGGTGGCACATCCTGGGGACCCCTGTCAATGCAAGGCTGGGGCCCAGCCATGGCCCAGCCCCACTGCACAGGGATGGCCATTGCCCAGCCCTGCTCTGCCCAGCCCCAGGTGGCAGCCAGCACCTGAGGCTCCCCCCTGCCCCCTTGGCTTTGATTCTGGCAGCTTTAGAGCTGCTGCAGAAGTGAGAATTCTGTGGATGGAAAAAGGCCTGCCTGCGGTTTGCTCAGCCCTGCAAGAAGCACAAACCCCAAAGGGAGCCCAAGCAGTGGCTCTGAGAGGGCCTTTGATGGTTTTCAGAGCAGGGCTGGCTGGAAACCCCCCGTGCAGGGGCAGCTGTGAGGGAACCGGTCCACTGATTGATCATTTGTTCCTCTTGGTAAGGGACTGAGAGAGCCCCAGAACTACTGCAAAGACAAAAACAATTGCTGAACAAGCTGACCTGGACACTCCTTCTTGTACAAAACCTGCAGCCCTCTGGTACCTCATGGAAGGAATGTTTGGGTTCGGGCTGTGGCCGCCAGACAAAAGAGAAAAGTGTGGGAATATCAAGCAGGGGCTCTGCACCGTGGCCATGGTGGGGCTGTGGATAGTGACCCTGTGTGCATTCCCGGCGTCCCCAAAGCTGCTCCATCCTGTTATGAACGGAGTTTTGTTTAGTGGAAAAAACTGAATTTTGTTAAATTTTATAAACCAGAGCTGCTGAAGCAGAGCTGCTAGGCAGGGTTACTTGTTATGTTAACTATAAGTCGTTAGAGTTGATAGTTCTCTTTGTATCACTTAACGACCTAGCCAGGGCAGGTAAAAGCTCTGTTTTTGTGTTACTGGGGAGGAGAAAAGAATTACCATATGTAGATTCTGAGAAACCCAAGGTACCATGGGACTTATTGAACTTATAAAAACCCCAAAACCAACGAGCCAAATATAAAATTGAAGAATTGAAATGATTCGTGGATGTGAGGAGTGGAGTGCTGAACCTGCAGAGATGTTAGGAGACCTCAGTGCCCCCTCGCCCTGACTACAAAGAAGCTGCCTGGGACTGGGACCTGGAGCTTGGACGCAGGGAAAAGTGAAGAAATACCGGGGTCCCGCCCAGACGTCCCTGTGAGGAGTGGACCCCCAGCTCTGCCCCTTAGTGGACAAAGCTGCACCTCCTCCTCCTCTGAGCCACGCTGGGAAGACGACGGAGACGGCCGCCTCGTCGAACTTCCTAATCCTGAGCTGATCACTTTAATAAAGGCATTAAAAGGAGAAATAAAACTCCTGCCCTGTTGAGTTTTATTTCAGTTGGGGGCTCGTCCGGGATCCGCCACGCCTGCAGAGGACACCAGGACCGGCCATCTTGGACCTCGAAGGATAGCTGGCAATCAGGACCAGAGAAGAAGATCGGCTCAGGACGAATGACGCAGAGGAGCACCGGATTGGTGAGAACTATCTGGTGACGGGCAAAGGAGACGAGTGAGTGTGTGTGAATGAGACGGAGGCCGGCAGCCCGGACTTCCGAAGCGATTGTGGACCCCTCAGTACCGCGTTTCTGGACTCCTGCGAAGGGGCCAGCCGGGAACAGGGGGAAGCGTGTGGAATTGGCGTGAGTGAGTCGTCTCCTAAGGGGGAAATAGGGCACCCCCCCCTCCGGGCGTGCGGAGGAAATAGTGGTATGAGTGGCACGGCACCCCAAAGGTTCTGACGAAGGATGTCAGGCAGATTGTAAGTCCCGAAAGTCCCACGAAGGATTCGGGCAACCTCACAAGCCCTGCAGGCATATTAAGTCCTGGCGCAGGAGGCCAGGCACAAATAAGTCCCGAAAGTCCCGCGAAGGATTCGGGCAACCTCACAAGCCCTGCAGGCATATTAAGTCCTGGCGCAGGAGGCCAGGCACAAATAAGTCCCGAAAGTCCCACGAAGGATTCGGGCAACCTCACAAGCCCTGCAGGCATATTAAGTCCTGGCGCAGGAGGCCAGGCACAAATAAGTCCCGAAAGTCCCGCGAAGGATTCGGGCAACCTCACAAGCCCTGCAGGCATATTAAGTCCTGGCGAAGGAGGCCAGGCACAAATCCCAGCGGAAGCTCGGTAGGCTGGGAATTTGTTTTTAAGTCCTGATACGGTGTTGGAAGGTTAGGCACACTACATCAGGCAGTGTTTACAGTATAAAGTCCTGAGCTTCAGGCAGCTAAATTTTTTTGAGATTACCTGTCGGTAGAGACACCTTTGAGATCTGAAGAGATGGGAGGGTGTAATAGTAAAAAAACAGGCAAGAGACTAAGGAATATACCTCTCGGTAGCCCCTTAGGGGAACTGTTAGAAAAATGGGATTTGATAGAGGACAAAGGGATTAGATAAGATAAAGATGATCCACTACTGTGTAGAAGTCTGGCCAGAATTAGAAATGCAAGGAGGATGGCCTTGGTGTGGGACAAGAGACAAGTGGATATGTCAGCAACTGAGTAATTATCTGACAGCTCGAGGAGATACTGATCCTGAGCAATTACTGTATGTAGATTGCTGGTTAAAGAATGCTATTGAAGACAAAGAAATACAAATTTGTAAAGTGCAGAAGAATAAAGATGGAAATGAAGGAGGGGAGGCTGGAATTGGTAAAAGATGGGACCCCCTAGATTATTTGCCTCCTGCTGCGCCTCCACCTTACAATCCTCTTGCTCAGGCACCTCCGATGGCAGGCCCGGTTCTTCCCCCGGCTGCCATCCCATTACCGCCCCCTCAAATTCCTCCTTCTACTCCTTCTGCACCACCACAAGTGACTACTCCACCTGCTGCATTCTCTACCCCTTCTCTAACTCCGCCTAATAACTCTTTTCCCCCTGCTATCGCTGTCCCTTTACCTCCTCCTAGTTGGGATACAAATGCCTCCTTGTCCGGTACACCTGCTGATCTGCAGAAAGTTCAGGGTAACCCGGATATCCCTCAAACTTCAGATCCCTTGGCATCTGAAGATGGGCCTTACTGTGGTACCAGATCCAAGACCTCTAAGGCAGAGAGACTTTTTCCCCTCAGAGAAGTTCCTATGGGAGGAGCAGTGGGAGGTGTTGGCTTTGTGAATGCTCCTCTAACAGCTTCTGAAGTGAGGGGATTTAAGAAAGAGTTGGGGCATTTAGTTGAGGACCCAGTGGGCATAGCCAACCAAGTGGATCAATTCTTAGGTCCAAATATCTACACTTGGGGGGAGATGAATTCTATTTTAAATATATTATTCTCCTCAGAAGAGGTACAGATGATTAGGGCGGCTGGCATAAGACTTTGGGAGAGAGATAACCGTCCAGGACCCCAGGTGCAATCCGGTGAACAAAAATTGCCCCTAACAGATCCCAACTGGAACCCTAATCAGGAGGAGGGGAGGAAGGCCATGATGGAATATAGATCTTTAATGATTCGGGGGATCAAAGAGTCAGTTCCCAAAGGAACTAATACCAAATTGGCATTTGAGGGTACACAAGAAAAGGATGAAACTCCTGCTGCTTGGCTTAATCGCCTAAAGCGGAACTTCCAGTTGTACTCTAGAATAGACCCAGACACCACAGAAGGTCAAATGCTACTGAAAGTCCAATATGTTACCAAATCTTGGCCAGATATACGGAGGAAACTGGAAAAGATTGAAGAATGGCAAAACAGGGACATTAATGAGTTATTAAGGGAGGCATTGAAGGTGTATTTAAGGAGGGACGAAGAAAAGGCAAAGGCCAAAGCTAGAATCATGGTTGCTGTGGCTAGAGAAAGCGGGGGAGCAAGCAATTCTATACCACGATCCAAGGTGGTAAAAGATAGTGTGGGGTGGGTAGGTCCACCACCAGGAGGAGGTAAAGATAGGCCTCTCAGGCAGTCAGGTACAAGAGAAATGGAGAGACCTCAAACCCCTGAGAGTGAAAAGCGCTGCTCTTATTGTGAAGAAGCAGGACACATCAGGAGGTTTTGTAAGAAGCTCAGTCTCGATGTGGCAATAGCCAGGGAACAAGATAACTTAGAAAGAGTTCTTAGAGGTGATGATTAGGGGTGTCAGGGGCTTTCAACATCTAGAAGAGCCCTTGGTAAACTTTAAAGTGGGACCCCTAAATGAAGAATTTGAATTTTTAGTTGATACAGGAGCAGATAAGTCCTGTCTCAACAAAATACCGAAAGGTATGGAAATTGGGAGAAAATTCTGTGAAGTTTTAGGTGCTGGAGGAAAACCATTTAGAGCATCAGTGATTGAAGATGTAAAAATAATTGGAAACGCAAGAGAGTGGGAAGCTAATTTCATTTATCTGCCTAAACTCGAAAAAGTTTGTTAGGAAGGGATCTGCAAGTTCATTTGGGGTCGGGATTGTTCCAAAAGAGGGGAGGATGGTAGTATCCCCAGATATGGATTGGTGACCACTATAGACTCAGACCGAGGCCCACATTTTATGTCCTGAACATTGCAAAATATAATTGAAGCATTAGGAATAAAATGGAAATTACATACTCCGTGGCACCCCCAGAGTTCTGGGAGAGTAGAGCGGATGAACAAAACTATTAACCAAATTGGCTAAAATGCTTACCCCTAGCGCTTTTGCGCATCAGAACAAGACCTCGGTCTGACATAAGAATTTCACCTTATGCCATTTCTGTTAACACCATATAGCACGGGAGACTATCTAGGAGGGGAAGAAGCTACAAGAAAGTATTTGGAGGTAATTGGAAGAACTCTGGAAGGACTGAGAAAAAAGGGATACCTCCCCCAAACTTCCCCTCTGGACACAAAGGTTCATAACATTAGCCCAGGAGATTGGGTTTTGATAAAATCGTGGAATGCAAGATCATTAATGCCTAAATTTGAAGGCCCCTTTCAGGTACTCCTCATCACTAATTCGGCTGTGCGGACCAGGGAAAAAGGTTGGACTCACATTACGAGAATAAAAGGGCCAGTTTCACCCCCAGGTACGGGACCAGATACGACATCAGCTTCTCCCTCTGGCATTGGGCCAGACACCACACCACTCTCACCTCCGGGCACTGGACAAGAGTCAACCACATCACAAGTGAATTTGCCTCAGTATACTGTAATAAAAGGACCAAAAGATTTAAAGTTGACTCTCAGGAAAAGACTGAACGGTATGGGAAAATAATTGGTATTGGAGTTATAACATAGCTTAAGATGTTAAAAATGTTTCAAGACAGTTCTGTATGTAAAATAAGTTTGTGGAAGGTTTGAAATGGTAAATAAGCAATTCTAGTTTACCCGATTTAAAAACTCCTAGTTAATCCTCTGCAGAGCACTCCCCTAGGAGAAATCAAATTTAGCAGGGAACAGACCAAGAGGGACTTAGCCAGAGAAGCAGGTAAAAGGGACTCTAAAGAGCTCGGAAGCTTCTTCTCAGTAAGATTCCCCAAGAGGCAAGGCCGGGTGGGCAGGCTGTGCAAGATGACCCATACCGGACTCTTGGGAAGGGTAGTAATGATGGCTCTGATTGCTGGTGGTGCTCTGGGGAGCCCAGGAGAGCTGTGCAGTGAGTGCTACCAACCCCTTCATGAAGAGAAAGAAGTGAGCTGCTTGCATAGAGTCCACATCAGTCCTAACCCTAATTGTGCTGACCTCTCTCAATTGGTCTTTTATCAGAAAAATAGAATAAATTGGATAACACAGAATACTGCCACTTTTAGGCAGTCACTCCTGGGAGAGGGCCCTGTAAGAGAAGCTTGGTTGTGCTTTGAATATGATGCTGCTGAAGCAAGCTCAGTAGATCTGGTAAGAAAAATAGTTTGTAACAGGTATTTAGCAGTAAAAATTGGGTACTCGGTGGATTCCAGGAAGTCTAAATAAATTAGAATCTGTTGAGAAAAGAGACAAGTGTACCCACCATGAAGCACATGAAGCTTATAAGTGTACTGAAAAAAAGGTGAACCCCGTTAAGAAAAGGAAAGAACTGTGTGAATATAGAAAATACCCAACAGAAATTGATGACACATTTCAGGACAACTCTAAATACTTGGTTTTGACCTCTGACTTTACAGCATACACTGAATTGTCAATAGACTGGTCTAGCAGCTATGCCGCTAAAGAAACTGGATCAAGTTTAGGAGTTCCTATATACAACAATGTTAAAGAGCAAAGTTCAATAGAAATTGAAAAGATCCAGAATTGTAGAGGCTGGATTCAAACCCCAGTACCTATGTTAAACAGAATTATCAGGCTCCAAGCAGTATTGGAGATTAAGAATGCAATTATTAGAAACATTTCAAAAGAGGTGAGAAGATTAACATGTATTAACACTCAAAAACAAACTCCTACACCTGATTCCAGTTTGTGGGATAACCTAAGGATTTTCAAAAAGGAGGTATGGGAAAAAGTAGACCTTTTCACTGTGGGTATACTTGTAAAATTGCTCTGTTTACTATGTTTATTTTTGTGTTTTATTAAAATAGTAGTATTAGCTGTACAAACCAACCTGAAGAAGCCAAGGAAAGTAACAAAGTTAAATAACCATGATTACCAGAGTGCTCGGGAGATTTTTGATCAGTACAAATTGCAAGTTGATGCGAGCTTTAACTCGATCAAAGTAAAAGAGGGGGGTCTGTTATGAACGGAGTTTTGTTTAGTGGAAAAAACTGAATTTTGTTAAATTTTATAAATCAGAGCTGCTGAAGCAGAGCTGCTAGGCAGGGTTACTTGTTATGTTAACTATAAGTCGTTAGAGTTGATAGTTCTCTTTGTATCACTTAACGACCTAGCCAGGGCAGGTAAAAGCTCTGTTTTTGTGTTACTGGGGAGGAGAAAAGAATTACCATATGTAGATTCTGAGAAACCCAAGGTACCATGGGACTTATTGAACTTATAAAAACCCCAAAACCAACGAGCCAAATATAAAATTGAAGAATTGAAATGATTCGTGGATGTGAGGAGTGGAGTGCTGAACCTGCAGAGATGTTAGGAGACCTCAGTGCCCCCTCGCCCTGACTACAAAGAAGCTGCCTGGGACTGGGACCTGGAGCTTGGACGCAGGGAAAAGTGAAGAAATACCGGGGTCCCGCCCAGACGTCCCTGTGAGGAGTGGACCCCCAGCTCTGCCCCTTAGTGGACAAAGCTGCACCTCCTCCTCCTCTGAGCCACGCTGGGAAGACGACGGAGACGGCCGCCTCGTCGAACTTCCTAATCCTGAGCTGATCACTTTAATAAAGGCATTAAAAGGAGAAATAAAACTCCTGCCCTGTTGAGTTTTATTTCACATCCCTGCCCTCCTCACCTGAGTAAAAGGCTGAGGGTTTGCAGGAATTGTGGTTTAAAGACACCAGAGGGCCTGGTGTGGACCCAAGACCACCCTGGGGTCAGGCGCTGCCTTCCTTCCATTTGGGATCATGGAGAGCAGTCTCGGGTATTGTGCAGGGCGTGTGCCTGGCCCCGGGACACTGCTACGCTGCCAGTGGGCACTGGGATCCAACCTGCTGCCTTGGCGGCTTCTGCCCGCTGCCGCTGGTGGTGCCGGGACCGATTGGTGGCCGTGAGTTTGCAAAAGGAGCGATTTGCCCTCCTCCCTCCCGCCCGAGGCCGCCATGGCCCCTGAGGGGATGGAGCTGGAGCGGGGCGCCCCCTGCTGGCCGGGAGTGCTCCCTGCATCGCCCCCTGCTGGCCGGGAGTGCTCCCTGCCGCGCCCCCTGCTGGACGCGGTTATAACTGCCACAAAAACCAACAGCGCTGAGCGGGAGGGAAAGTCCTGGGTTTGTGTTGTTTGTTCTCTGCTGGTTTGTAAATGTCCCAAGAAAGGGCTGGTTTTTCTTTTCCTACACTTTGTTCTGGTAACCCCATAATCATGGATATAAAAAGGAGTTTTAGGTATGGGTGTTCTTTCCATTCCAGGAACATTCCCACTTTCCTTGGCACACATTTCTCATTTAATGGAGTTGCGACCTTCTGGGTTCCATTGTGGATGGGACAGACACCCTAAGAGGCACCCACAGTCAGGTATTTGGCCACCTCATGCTCGGCCCTTTAAGCCAGTTTGGCCACCAAGGGCCCTCTCCCCAGGTGACACTTCTGGTCACGCAGCCACTCAGGAGCTGGCTTTGGCAGAGCATCACACTGTCCCCAGAGTGCCATGGCTGACATACTGATGGACAGACAGGGCCCTGTCTCACCAAAAGCAAGGCCTGACCCACCTCTGCCACACACAGCTGTTCCAAAATGTCTCCAGACATCAAACTTTTCCTGTCTCTGACACCCCACCCTGTGGCAAGGGCTGATCCTGACTGCCCTGGCAAACGGGGAAGCTCCAGAACCCCCACAGGGCTTTTGTGAGATCCACGTGTGGGGAACACGACAGAGGAGAGGTTTGGGACATGGGAGAAGAGAATCCAGAGCCTCCTGAATGCCGCTTTGGCCATCAGAATGAGGAAGGTCCTGGGCCCTGCCGGGTTCCTCTGGTGGAGGAATCATGCTGCGGGAATCATCTGGGATTTTCCTCTCTTTTGGGGGATTTCCCAGGAAATAATTCCTTTGTGATCCTCTGAACTCTCAAAAATGTTGCTGTTTCTGTTGGTTTTATTCTCTCTCATTGCTCTTTCAGGAAATTGTTCTTCTCTCAGCCCTTTGGGATCTTTGTGCCCCCACGATAAGGGTGAGGGTCAGTTTTAGAGGCAGCACACACACGAGTGGGTGCCCATGGGTGGGGACCCCCAGTGCCCCCCAGTTCCCCCCAGTATCATGGCACAATCTCATTGATGTCACTGCACTCCCGCGGTCGCCCCTGGGGTCCCCGCAGCTCCGCGTAGGTCACCCGAGGTGCCTGAGGGACAGTGATGCGGGGGAGCCCTGCAAGACACACCGGCTGTGGAGACCAAAGTGGGGGGTGGGTGACAGCAGTGGGTGACTGGTCACTGTCCCCCCATCCACAGTACTCACGCTGCCCCTGTTTGCTGCTCACAACGTGGGTGTACAGAACCTCCCCCTCCTGTGGAGGGGCCAGGGACTGAGGGGGGGCCCTGTGGGGATAAAGGGGATGTGTGGGAGGGGATGGAGAGTTGTGGGGTGGGGGAGTAATGGCTGGACACCCCCACTCACCTTTCCTGGTGCTTCCTGGCAGCTGCAAACGAAAGAGGGGAGGGGGTGACTGTGGGGTCCCCAGGGCCCTGATGCATCTCAGGATTCCTGACCCCTACAGGACCCTCAATTTCCCTCAAGAGCCCCAAGAATCTCTGGAGCCCCCAGAATTCATGAAGATCTCCAGTGCCCCTGACCAACTCAGTGTCCAGAACCCAAAGCCCAGCAGGGACAGAGACCCCCCAGAAGCCCCCAGGGCCCCTGAAAGAACCCCCCAACATCCCTGCAGGACCTTCCAGCACCTCCCCAAGCCCTACAGGGCCCCCAGACAAGGTCTGAATTCTGGGTCTGTTGGTGCCACCCTATTGCTCCCCAACTCTGGGGGCCTCTACAGCTCCAAGAGACCCCCGTGCCCCCATTGTCACCCACCCACACGGTGAAACCGGTGCCAGGCCATAATGACATCCATAAGCAGGAGCAGGAAGAAAAGGGTCCAACCAACCCCTGCAGCCACTGCAAGGAACAGAGGGGGACACATCAGGGTTACCCATCACCCCAGGGGTCCTGCACTCCCAGGTGACCCTGTGTAACCTCACCTGTATCCCTGTGTCCCCATGGAGTCACCTTCACTGCCAGCTCTGGGCTGAGTGCCTGGTGCCCATCCAGCTGGTTGGTGACCACACACTGGTAGGTGCCTGAGTGTCCTACATCAATGGCCCTGAGTTGCAGGAGGGGACCCCAGGCCACCTCCTGCCCATTGTGCAGCCAGATGAAGTTGACAGGGGCTGAGCCCACCTGCACTGAGCAGTGCAGGGTCATGGAGTCACCTGGGTGCAGCTGGTGTGACAGGGGAATGAGGGTGATGGTGGCATTGGCCACGGGCACTGTGTGGACACAGAGAGGGCTGAGGCTGGAAGGGGCTGGCAGCCAGTATGAGGATAGGGATGAAGGGGATGGGTGTGATGGGGGATGTCACAGATGGGGTCACACCACGGAGAGGTGAGGGAACAAAGGACAGTGGCCGGGGAACCAAGAAAGGTGTCAGGGGGACATGGAGATGCCCAGGCAGGGGACCCAGGGAGGCTGTGGGGGCTCCCCGTGCCCATCCCCGCACTCACTGCGCACCGTGACGCGGAGCCGGGCGCTGCTCTTCCGCACGGCCCCACCCTCGGAGCGCACCTGGCAGCTGTAATTCCCCGAGTGGGAGACCCCCACGGCGGGCACCAGCTGATGCGGGGACCCCTGCGGGCCCCCCACCACCTGCCCGTCCTGGTAGAACACGTGCAGGAGGGGGGCTCGGGGCCGCAGGGGGCTGGGGGTGCTGAGGCAGCTGAGAGTCAGGGGGGACCCCTGGGTGGGCTTGGGGGGGCCCTCCAGCACCGGCACCCAGACGAGCTCAGGGCAGGAGATGGGGGACTGTGGGAACAGTGACCCCGAGTCCCAGGTGAGGGGCTGTGGGCGTGTTGGGGTGGAGGCTGGGGGTGCTCACCATGCACTATCACTGTCACGGGCGCTGATTCCTCCCATCGCTGTGATACACTGTTGTTCACCCAGACCTTGCAGTGGTAGCGGCCTCTGTGGTTCAGCTGCAGAGGGGACAGGGACAGCTCGGTCCCGTTGTGGAGCCCCCTCAGTTCTGTCTCCTCATGGCAGAAGTACACCCAAGTGACCAACTTGTCCCGCCTGTACTGGCAGCGCAGTGTCAGCGTGTCCCCCTCCAGCAGTGCCCGCGCCGGCACCTGCCGCACCACCTGGTCTGGGGGGCAGAGGGGTGCCGTCACATCACAGGGGTCTGGAGGGTCCTGCTGTCACCGGGACCCCCATCTTGGGTCTCAGCCAGTGCACCAGGCTTCCCTAATTTCAACACGAGGGTCTCACCACACTGGGATACTCTGGGATGCCCCTGTGTGTAGGGCATGGGCTCTGGTCATACCAGAGGGTGACCCATGGAGTGCAACCCACCAGAGTCCTCGGGGCACCCTGCAGGTGCCAGGCTGGGGACACAAACCGCCCTCACCATTTGAGACAATCACGGGGCGGCTGAGCCCACTGCCAGGTCTCTCACACTTGTAGGTGCCACTCTCGGTGACAGTGAAGTTGTTGCCTCCTTCCTGCCCCCAGCGCTGCCCGTCCTTGTACCAGATGGTGGCACCGGCGCTCCCCGAGCCCTGGCAGGTCAGTGTCACCTGGTCCCACAGCACCGCCGGCCTCCAGGGGGGTTCCACCAGGAGCTGGGTGGTCTGGGCACCTGTGGGTGACAGGGGACACCAGCCTGCCAGGGCCAGTGTGGGGCTGGGGACAGCAGGGTGGGGCTATGGCATCCCCTGAGGACTCAGCAGCGAGGCCGAGGGTCTGGGCTGGAAGGGAGAAGGGACAGAGCTGGGTGAGGGTCATGGGGACACTGTGGACACCCCATGTTTGCACTGGCCCCCTCCACCAGCCCTACAGCAGCTGTGCCCATGGCCACAACCCCATGGCCCTGTGCCCATGATTCTATTCCAATGGCACCTGTCCTCCCAGCCCATCCCCATGCTACGTGGCCCTTGTCCCTGTCCCTGCATCCCTGTTCCCCTGTCCCTGTCCCCGCAGCTACTCAAGCCCCAAGGCTCCTTCAGCCACATCCTTGTCCCTACATCTATATCCCCCTGTGCCTGTCCCCACATCCCAGTTCCCCTGTTTCTGTCCCTAAAGTTGCCCCAAATCTCTGGTCACACTGGGCTCCATGCCCTGCTGGCATTGGGGATCTCAGGGGACCCCACAGCCCCCCTGTGCCCCCTCCCCTCCCCATCCCCAGGGTGTCAGGCCCGTGCCCGGGACACTCACCCCACAGGAGCAGCGCCACCTTCCCGGCCATCCCGCTGTCCCCAGCCATGTGCACTGGCTGTCACTCGCTGCTGTGGCCACCGCTCCCCTGGCTGGCGGCTCTTGGGATGAAGGGGAAGGAAGCGAGGTCACGTCCGTCCCCACGTGTAGGTGGCCCTTGGTGGGGGCAGGGTGGGGACAGGATGGGGACACGGGTGGGTGGTACACAGTGGAACATGAGGCTCCTAGGAGTGGGGGGCTCGGTGGGTTTGGGGAGGCAGGAATGGGGTCACTGGGGAAGGGAGGTGGTGAGGAGGGTGAATGTCCGGCCATGGGGATGCCATGGGAATGGGTGTCCCCATAGCTGGGTGGACTGAGGGATTTGAGTTGATGGGATTGGGGAATGGTGGGTCCTAGGAGGATTTCAGGGGATGGAATGAACGGGAGGGGTTCCTTGGGAATGGGGTCCTGGGCCATGGAGATCCTGGGGAATGTCAGTACCAGGATGGGGGATGCAGAGAGGGCAGGATAGAAGGAATGGGGGTCCCATATTTCGGTTCTCAGGGGAATGGGGGTGTCAGGGATGGGCAGTGGCCAGGTGAGCCCGTGGGTCAAAGCTCCTTCCCTGGGTGCCTCAGATTTTGGGGTGAACCAGAGCCAGCACAGCCCCCACAAGGTGCCGGCGGCCTGGGGATCACCCCAGACAGATTCTGAGCTGCTCTGGGTCTGTGCCCCCCAGCCTCCAGTGACTTTTCCCTCTCTTTATTCCATTTCCATCATTTGACCCCTCAATTTCACAATCCTCCATTTCGTGCCTTGATGGTCCTGAGGGGCACCAGAGCAGGGAATGGGTTGGGGGAAGCCCAGGGTGGGGGAAGCAGGGGTGAGGGGTCTGCAGGAGGGCTGGGGAGGCTGTGGGGAATGGGGGTGTCTGACAGTGCCCCCCCAACAATTTCACTTTCTCTCTGCTGCAGAAGAAGGAAGAGGCCGATTGTGCTGAGTGTCAGACAGGGTGGGGGGGGCGGGGGTAAGGTTCTGTCCTGGGGGGGCACATCCAGGGGGCTCCTGTCCTGAGGGGGATCCTGTCCCAGGGGGGACAAATGCTGGACAAGGGGCTCCTGTCCTGGTGCATGGCAGCTCCGAGGGGCTCCAGACATCTCCATTCTTGCTCATCCCCTGCAGGATCTGAGCCAGCAAGAGCAGCTGGGGAATGGAGCCCCAAACTCCTGCTCCTTGAAGCCAGTGGCCATCCAAGGGTGGGGCCAAGCCATGGCCCAGCCCCACTGCACAGGGATGGCCATTGCCCAGCCCTGCTCTGCCCAGCCCTAGGTGGCAGCCAGCACCTGAGGGTCCCCCCTGCCCCCTTGGCTTTGATTCTGGTAGCTTTAGAGCTGCTGCAGAAGTGAGAATTCTGTGGGTGGAAAAAGGCCTGGCTGTGGTTTGCTCAGCCCTGCAAGAAGCACAAACCACAAAGGGAGCCCAAGCAGTGGCTCTGAGAGGGCCTTTGATGGTTTTCAGATCAGGGCTGGCTGGAAACCTCCCTGCAGGGGCAGCTGTGAGGGAACCAGTCCAGAAATGCAGCAATTGATCATTTTGTGCCTTTGCCAAAGGGACTGAGAAAAACACAAAACTACTGCAAAGACAACAACAATCTGCTCAACAGCCTGACCTGCACTCTCCTTCTTCAACAAAACCTGCAGCCCTTTGGAACTTTCCAGAGAGAATGTTTGGGTTCTGGATGTGCACACCAGAAGTGAGGGAAAAGTGTGGAAATATTGAGCAGGGGCTGCACACGAGGGGCTGGGGAACAGGGGTGTCACAGCAGGAGCAGGGAGTGCCCAGGCAGGGGAATTCAGGCCAGGCTGGAGTGGATTTACCAGGCAATCAGACCCTGCAGCACACACGGGCATTTCCACAGATTCCTGTGCACTGTCCCAAGGATGGACAGAGTTTCTCCCCTTCCTCCATGAGAAGTCAATCAAATTTCAGGGTGAGAATGAGCAAAATGGGGAGAGTTCCTAAATATGGCCCAAGAAAAGGCTTCCTTAGGGGCTGGGTTGCTGCCCAGCAGGCAGGGAGCAATTCCATGGAGCTGTTGGACACTCCGGGAGATTCCACACTGTCTGCTATCCACAAGCAAATGCTGCTCTGGGATACAGCAAGGGGCTGCTAAAGGGAACCAACAAGTCTTATTTTTTGGTATTTGTTTGTTATTGTGAGGGGTTTTTTGGGAAAGCAATGGATTCTCTCAACCAGAGCATTTTATACCTTGTCAGTTTTATTTTTACTGAGTTTGTACTTTATTGGGAAAATAATGGTGTGGTGTTGCAGTGTGTTTCTATTTTGCAGGTTATTGTTTGATTTGTTGTTTGGCAGTTTTTTGGGCTTTTTTCCCCTTGCTTTTGGAGTGACACCGACTTGTCTTTGTTACTCAAATGAGCCAGGTGTTGGTTTATCTCTTTGCTACTTAGCTACTTTTCTGCCAGGTTTCAAACCCTTTCCTCCCACATCCAGTTGTTAACCCCTCCTGTCCCAAGCAGTTTTCCTCCCTTGTATCCTTTGCCTTTGTGTTCCACTGTTGGAGAGGATGAAACAGGAAAGCCTTATAAATATGATTGCCTTGCAAAAGATTTTGCGAATATAAAAACTATAAGCAAGATTGACATGAAAGCAAGTTTTGAGATCCCTTAGTAACTGAACAACAGGAAAACAATGATGTGGCCAGCTGAAGGTGATCCCCTTTTGATGAAACAAGACCCTCTGCAAGCAGGCAGGTCCAAGGGTCCAGTAGACCCTGCCAGCTTGGAAGAAGGGGTCCAAAGAGGAGTTTTTAGGGTTTAAAATGTAGCACAGTATGATAATGTAGTGATTCTTATAGGCTCTATGGAAACTCTATAGGATTTTTATATTGTACTAGATTGGTTAGTGAGAATCAGAATATTCAACACAGAAGATGATTTATTGTATTGTAACGGGAACTTTGCCCATCTTCCACTTCTACTTCTTCTTCTCGTTACCTTACTTTCTATACTTTTGTCTCTTAGCTCTTAGCCCTTTTACTCTCTTACATTCTCCCCCTCTCTTCTCTCGGGTCCGCTCCGAGCTGCGACTGGCAGCTCCCAGCAGGGCCCTGCACCCAGGCCCTTTGCAATAAACCGCAAGTTCCACGACCTGGCTGCAGAGATCTCTTGGCTCCGTCCGTCCCGACCGTGCTACCCCCCACCACTCTTACATTCCACCCCCAGCTCTCCTGATTAGCTGAACATTGTATCCTCCCTTGAGACCTGCCCCCCTGTATAAGCTGTTGCTTGCCCCCAGCTCATTGCCTGGGACCCCGAGACTCGGGGAGTGTCACATCAAATAAAGTAACCGAGTGCCACCCCAGGCCTGTGCTGCTGCTGTGGCCTTTTTGTTCTGTGTAGCGCCTCCGCTGGCAGCTGGGATTCTGTGGAGCCCCGAAAGGGGGACCGTCGTCCCCCCACTGTCACCATCTAGCCAGGACATGCAACAGTGTGGGAAAGATTTTTGCTTTTATTCTATTGCTTTGGCCTCAACCAGTTGGGAGTCAAGTGTTGCCTGGGACAGTTGAGCCAGGAAACTGGGGGAGACCTGACCCAGGGGTGTGTGGGGCAGGGACACAGAGCCTCCCAGGACAGCCCTGGGGTGCCCCAGTCTGGGGGCTGTGCTGGGCCCTGAGTCACCCCAAATTCTGAGGCACCCCATGAAGGAGCTGTGACCCCTGTGCCCACCCAGACACTGCCCATCCCTGGCATCCCCATTCCCCTGGGAACCCAACCATGGGACCCCCCATTGCCTTGGTCTCTCCTCCCTGGGGATCCCCCAACCCAGGACTGCCATTGCCCAGCACCACCATGGCCTTGATCCCATCCCATGGGCTGCTCCTTCCCCCAGAACCCCTATTCCCGAGGGTCCCCTTTTTCCCCGTGCACCCCCAACCCTGGCACCCGCATGCCTTGACCCCAAATCCCTGGGGACCCTGTTCCCACAGCACCCCCATCCCTGAATGCCCCCAGGCATGGAGACCCCAATTCCCTGGACCCTCATTCTCCTGGACACCCATCCTTGGGTTCCCACATCCCCTGAGCCCCCCACTCCTGGCAACAACATCCCCCACCATGTCCCCAGACTATCCCAGAATGTCCCCAGCCTGTGTCCAGCTTGTGGCCACCCTGCCCCCACCAAGGGCCACCTACACGTGGGGACGGACGTGACCTCGCTTCCTTCCCCTTCATCCCAAGAGCCGCCAGCCAGGGGAGCGGTGGCCACAGCAGCGAGTGACAGCCAGTGCACATGGCTGGGGACAGCGGGATGGCCGGGAAGGTGGCGCTGCTCCTGTGGGGTGACTGCCCCGGGTACGGGCCTGACACCCTGGGGATAGGGAGGGGAGGGTGCACACGGGGGCTGCGGGGTCCCCTGAGGTCCCCAATGCCAGCAGTGCCTGTCCATGTTACCCACAGTGGACCTTGGTGAGACTGGGGATGTAGGGTGGCTTTGGGGACAGGAAGAGGGGTCAGGAATTTGGGGATGGGGATGTGGGGACAGGAATGTGGGGACTGGCACCTTTGGGCTCAGGGAGCTCTGGTCATAGGGACAAGGGAACTGGGATGCAGGGACAGAAGGGGACAAGAAGCATGAGGATGTGACCATGGGGATGGGATCATGGGGATGGGATCATGAGCTGGTGCGGGTGACCTGGGCCAGCATGGGCTGTGTCCGTGGTGTCCTCGTTGCTGGGATGTCCACAGTGTCCCCATGTTCTGCCTGAGCCCAGGGTGGCCTCGGCATCCCTGTTCCCAGGGTGTCGGTGCCACAGGGATGTGGTGCACAGGTGGCTGTGACTTAGACATGTCCTCCTGTCTTGCCAAATTATTTGGGGACCACCCAGACACACTTTCCCAGAAGAACTGCTGTCCCCATGTGGACAGTTTGGGGACAGCCCCCACACTCTCTGCCCCTGTACCTCTTTCCCTGCAGTGCCACCCCCACCCAGCCCTGTCCCTTCTCCCTTCCAGCCCAGACCCTCAGCCTCGTTGGTGAGTCCTCAGAGGATGCCATGGCCCCACCCTGCTGTCCCCAGCCCCACGCTGGCCCTGGCAGGCTGGTGTCCTCTGTCACCCACAGGTGCCCGGACCACCCAGCTCCTGGTGGAGCCCCCCTGGAGGCCGGCGGTGCTGTGGGACCGGGTGACACTGACCTGCCAGGGCTCGGGGACCGCCGGTGCCACCACCTGGTACAAGGACAGGAAAAGCAGGCAGCAGACAGGACGCGACCACTTCACTGTCACCGAGAGTGGCACCTACACGTGTGACAGACCCGCAGGCGGCGCAGCCCCCCGGTGACAGTCTCAAATGGTGAGGTGGGATCTTTCATGATCAGGGTGGCCCCTGACAGGCTTCGGTGGGCTCAACTCCGTGGGGGACCTCACACCCCCTGGGTGACAAGAAACTGTGCCCTGCACACAGGGACATCCCAGTGCACCCCAGTGCACCCAGATGTCCCTGGTGCCATGGGCACCCACTTTGGACTTGTCTTAACCCCTCACTTAAATGGGACCCTCCTATCCCACAGATGATCTGGTGCTGCAGGCGCCAGCACGGGCACTGCTGGAGGGGGACACGGTGACACTGCGCTGCCGGGGCTGGTGGAACAACACGGTCACCAGGGTGCGATTCCACCGGGACGAGAAGGATCTGACAGGACCCCTCAATAGGACCAAGCTGTCCCTGTCCCCTCTGCAGTTGAACCACAGCGGCAGCTACAGCTGCAGGGGCTTGGTGAGGTCCTTTACGTCATGGTCAGCAGCAGTGACAGTGACAGTGCACGGTGAGCACCCCCACGGCTTGAACTCCAATCTCCTGACAACCCCAAAGCCCCTTCCCAACGGACTCAGAGTCACAGTCCTCACCTCCCCTCTAATTCCCAGATCTCTCCCCTGTGCCAGTGCTGGAGGGTCTCCCCGAGCTCACTGAGGGATCCCCCCTGACTCTCCGCTGCCTCAGCACCCCCAGCCCCCTGCAGCCCCGAGTCCCCCTCCTGCACGTGTTCTACCGGGACGGGCAGGTGGTGGGGGGCCCGCAGGGGTCCCTGCAGCTGCTGGTGCCCGCCATGGGGGTCTCCCACTCGGGGAATTACAGCTGCCAGGTGCGCTCCGAGGGTGGGGCCGTGCAGAAGAGCAGCGCCCGGCTCCGCGTCACGGTGCGCAGTGAGTGCGGGGATGGGCACGGGGAGCCCCCATGGCCTGCTTGGGTCCCCTGGTTGGGGACACATTTCTTGGGTCCTTCCATCACTCCCCGTGTGCCCTCACGCCCTCCGTGGTTTGACCCCATCTCTGACATCCCCCATCACACCCATACCCTTCATCCCTATCCTCATACTGGCTGCCAGCCCCTTCCAGCCTCAGCCCTGTCTGTGTCCCCACAGTGCCCGTGGCCAATGCCACCATCACCCCCGGTCCCCTGGCACACCAGGTGCGTGCAGGTGACCCCGTGACCCTGCGCTGCCTGGTGCAGGTGGGCTCAGCCCCTGTCACCCTCACCTGGCTGCATAATGGGCAGGAGGTGGCCCGGGGTTCCCTCCTGGAGCTCAGGGACATCGATGTGGGACATTCGGGCACCCACCAGTGCGTGGCCACCAACCAGCTGGGACAGGACGGGCACCGCGTGTTCTGGGCACTCAGCCCTGAGCTGGCCCTGGAGGTGACACCTGGCTCACCCTGGGTCACAGGTGGGGTCACACAGGGTCACCGGAGTGCTCAGGACCCCCATGGTTCAGGGTGACCCCGATGTGTCCCCTCTGTCCCCAGCAGTGGCTGTGAATGTCGGCAGGACCCTCCTGTTCCTGCTCCTGCTCCTGGCTGTCATCGGGGGCTGTCACTGGTGGCACCATCGGGGTGGGTGACAATGGGGGGGTTGGGGGTCCTGGAGTGCAGGGGAGCCCCCAGAGTGGGGGCAGAGATCAGCAGCACCCAGGGCCCCTGAGCTGGGGGACACTGAGCCTTCAGTGAGCTTGGCTGGGGGTCCTGGGGGTATTGGGGGAATTTGGAGGGTGTTGGTTGGACTGCAGGGTATTGGCTGGGGTGGGCATTGAGGAACCTTCGGATGGCACTGGGAGCTCCTGAAGGGCTGTGCAGGGATGTTTGAGGATCTTTTTGGGGTCCTCGGGAAGTTTGGGGGTTCCCCTCCCTGACAGGCTTGGGGTTCTGGGGACAAAGAGGTTTGGGTGCACCAGGGGGTTGGGACCCTGTGGTGGTGCAGAAGTTCTGGGAGGTTCAGGGGTGCTCAAAGTGTCTGGAGAGAATCAGGGGTCCTTTGGGAATTGAGTCTGCAGCAGGGATTTCAGGGTCCCGTGGGTGGTTGGAACTGCCGAGGTCCCAGGAAGGTTCAGGGGTCCTGAGGTCCCCACAGTCACCCCCTCCCCTTTCCCTTGCAGCCACCAGGAAGCTCCAGGACAGGTGAGTGGGGGGCTCGGGCTGGGACTCCCCTTTCCCACCTCCCCAGACGCCACCCAGGCCCCCCCTGATCCCCACAGGACCCCCCAGAGGAGGGGGCTGTGCTCAGCACCCACGTCAGGGGCACCGAGTGGGCAAGGGCCGAGTATGGGGGGGCAGGGACACATCACCCACGGGTGTCACCCCCACCCAGGTCCGCACCACCCGTGTCTCTCTCAGGGCACCCACGGGTGTCCCCCTGCCCTGCCCCTCCTCGGGATCCACAAGTGACCAACGCGGAGCTGTCGGGACCCCACGAGGGACAGCGGGACCCCCGTGACTACGAGAGTGTGCTGTGACACTGGGGGCACTGGGGGCACTGGGGGCATCGATTCCCCTCAGGGGTCCCTTCTTCCTCTTCACAGCACCCACAGGGCTCCTCATTCCCCCTCCCAGAGCTGGGGGAGCACACGACGTTTTTCACTCTTATTCTACCCAAAATGCAGTTTTTTGATTAAATTGTCTGAGAAACAAGGCTCACTCTTTAAAATTTGCAGATGTTTAATAAGGAATAAAAGGGACAGTAAACAGCGTGCTGGGTGCTTGGCAACTGCCAGAGGCCCACAGTTCACTACAACAATTCTCCTTACATTCATTTTCATTGTATTGGTTAAATACATACTCAGGAGGGTTATACATATGCAAACATTCTTTCCAGTTCACATGTTCTTAGATTACTTTTGCTTGGTTTGACCCTTGATTTATTTTCTTAAAGTACACACCATACTGCAGATTAAATTTATATATTTTATGTCTTCACAAGGCCCCTCTGTTCTGTGGTTTGACAGTTCTTGATAAACAAACAGTCAGTACTAAATTCCTCTTTGCAGTCTTCCTTTTGATGTTTATTTGCTTGCTTCTTTTCTATGTGTTCCTGTCATACAGATGAGATACTCCATCAGTACATTAAATCAACATCAGCTATTTCACAAAATTACCTGAGTTATTCTCACCATTGGCACTTAGTTACACAAATAAAGGCACGAGCTACTTCTGCAACAGTTAATGTTGTAACACACAGCTCATTGTCTCTATCTCGATATTTTGGGAGAGCCTAAACTATATTATATTTCTCAGAATAAAATATATATTCTACACAGGGATAAGGGTTAAAAGGCTAACAAATTTTAGTTTACCAAAAACAGTTTAAAAGTGATTTAAATCTGCATCACTGTATTATATCAAAATAATTTGCAAAAAAACCAGTATAATAGTGAAAGTCAATGACTACACAGTCATTCATAACAGGGGGAAGGTGTATGGAAGGGTTTATTTGACTTCTCCTTCTCTTGCTCTGATTCTGTCAGCAATAAATTCAATTCATATCTCTAATTCCGAGGCAGTTTTACCCGTGACAGGATTTGATGAGTGATCTCTCCTGGTCCTTGTCTCAACCCAGGAACCATTTGTTCCATTTTCTCTGCCCATCCAGGTGCGCAGGGCAGTGAGAGAGCGGCTGTGGTGGCTGCGGGGCATCCGGCCACTGTCCATCCACGGCAAGGCAGGGAGGGGGAGAGTCCAGGTCAGGTTGTTGAGCAGATTGGTGTGGGATTTGCAGTAGTTCTGGGGCTGTCTCAGTCCCTTACAAAGAGGGACAAAATGATCAATGGCTGCATTTCCGGACTGGTTCCCTCACAGCTGCCCCTGCCAGGGGGGTTTCCAGCCAGCCCTGCTCTGAAAACCATCCAAGGCCCTCACAGAGCCACTGCTTGGGCTCCCTTTGTGGTTTGTGCTTCTTGCAGGGCTGAGCAAACCAAAGCCAGGCCTTTTTCCCCCACAGAATTCTCACCTCTGCAGCAGCTCTAAAGCTGCCAGAATCAAAGCCAAAGGGGCAGGGGGGACCCTCAGGTGCTGGCTGCCCCCTGGGGCTGGGCAGAGCAGGGCTGGGCAATGGCCATCCCTGTGCAGTGGGGCTGGGCCATGGCTGGGCCCCAGCCTTGCATTGACAGGGGTCCCCAGGATGTGCCACCCCTGGGACAGGCACCCGGCCAGGAATGTGCAGGGACATTTCTGGAACTGCCACACCTGGGACAGGACTCCCCATGCCAGGATTTGTCACCCCCCTGGGACAGGATCCTCCCAGGACAGGAACCCCCTGGATGTGCCCCCCCAGGACTAGAGACTGCCCCCCTTTCCCATCTGACTCTCAGCACAAACGGCCTCTTCCTTCTTGTCCAGGAAAAAGAAATTGTTGACGGGCACAGCCCAACACCTCCATCCCCCACAGCCTCCCCACACTTCCCTGCACCCCCACACCCCATTTTTCTTTCCCCTGTCTCCCCCCAACCCCTTCCCTGCTCAGCTGCTCCCCGGGATTCCTGAGCTAGGAACTGGGGGTGAGGGTACAAGGCACAAAAGTGAGGAAAATAAGGAAAAAAGTGAAATAGAGAGGAAAAATTCAAGGTCAGGGGAGGGCACAGAAGCAGAGCTACCCAGGACCCCCATGACCAGGAAATGAGCACCCCAGGAAGGCAGTTCTGGGCCCTGGGTCACCCCAAAATCTGAGGCACCCAGGGAGGGAGCTGAGACCCCTGGGCCTGCCCAGCCACTGCTCATCCCTGGGACTGCCATTCCCCTGGAAATTCAATATTCAGACCCCCATTCCTTATATCCTCTGATCCCTGTGACCCCCATCCCAGCACTGACATTCCCCAAGATCTCCAAGACCCAGGACCTCATTCCAAAGGAACCCTCTCCTGTTCATTCCATCCCCTGAAATCCTCCTTCCCCCAGGACCTTGATTCTCCCAGCACCCCCATTCCCACAGGAACCCCCATTCCCCAGCATCCCCATCCCATGACCTCAAATACCTGCAGCCCACGTTACCCTGGGACTCCCATCCCTGAGTGCCCCCAGCCCTGGGTACCCCCATTCCCACGGACCCCATCCCTTGGATCAGGGATTGCCAGGATCCCCATTTCCCTGGACACCCATCTCAGGTCCCCAAACCCACTGAGCCCCCCACTCCTGGGAACCACATGTCCCACCGTGTCCCACCCAGCCTTGTCCCCAGCCTGTGCCCAGCTTGTGGCCACCCTGCCCCCACCAAGGGCCACCTACACGTGGGGAGGACGTGACCTCGCTTCCTCCCCCTTCATCCCAAGAGCCGCCAGCCAGGGGAGCGGTGGCCACAGCAGCGAGTGACAGCCAGTGCACATGGCTGGGGACAGCGGGATGGCCGGGAAGGTGGCGCTGCTCCTGTGGGGTGAGTGCCCTGGGCACGGGCCTGACACCCTGGGGATGGGGATGGGGAGGGGGCACAGGGGGGCTGCGGGGTCCCCTGAGGTCCCCAATGCCAGCAGTGCCAGTCCATGTTACCCACAGTGGACCTTGGTGGGACTGGGGATGTAGGGTGGCTTTGGGGACAGGAAGAGGGGTCAGGAATTTGGGGATGGGGATGTGGGGACAGGAATGTGGGGACTGGCACCTTTGGGCTCAGGCAGCTCTGGGCACAGGGACAAGGGAACTGGGATGCAGGGACAGAAGGGGACAAGAACGGTGAGAATGTGGCCATGGGGATGGGATCATGGGGATGGGATCATGAGCTATTGGGGGTGACCTGGGCCAGCATGGGCTGTGTCCGTGGTGTCCTTGTGCCTGGGGTGTCCACAGTGTCCCCATGTTCTGCCTCAGCCCAGGGTGGCCTCGGGGTCCATGTTCCCAAGGTGTCTGTGCCACAGGGATGTGATGCATGGGTGGCTGTGACACAGACATGGCCCCCTGTCTCTCCAAAACCCTTTGGGACCACCCAGACACACTTTCCCACCAGAACTGCTGTCCCCATGGGGACAGTTTGGGGACAGTTACCACACCCCGTACCCTGGTGATGCTGTCCCTGCAGTGCCACCCTGACCCAGCCCTGTCCCTTCTCCCTTCCAGCCCAGACCCTCGGCCTCGCTGGTGAGTCCTCAGGGGATGCCATGGCCCCACCCCGCTGTCCCCAGGCCCACGCTGGCCCTGGCAGGCTGGTGTCCCCTGTCACCTGCAGGTGCCCAGACCACCCAGCTCCTGGTGGAGCCCCCCTGGAAGCCGGTGGTGCTGTGGGACCGGGTGACACTGACCTGCCAGGGCTCGGGGACCGCCGGTGCCACCACCTGGTACAAGGACAGGAAAAGCTCGTGGCAGACAGGACGCGACCACTTCACTGTCACCGAGAGTGGCACCTACACGTGTGACAGACCCGGCAGGGGGTGCAGCCCCCCGGTGACAGTCTCTAATGGTGAGGGGCCTTTGGGTGTCCCCAGCCCAGCACCCGCATGGGCCCCGAGGGCTCTGGGTGGGCTCCACTCCATGGGTCACCTCCTGTGTGACCAGAGCCCATCCCCTGCACACGGGGCCATCCCAGAGCATCTCAGAGCGGGGGAACTCCGTGTTTGATTTCAGGACCCCCAGCGCGATGGTGTGACCCAATGGGGGAATCCCCATGAGAACCGGACCCTCTGTGTGACAGTTGCCCTGTGTCCCCCACACTGGCTGGTGCTGCAGGTGCCAGCACAGGCGCTGCTGGAGGGGGACACGGTGACACTGCGCTGCCGGAGCTGGCAGAACAAACCGCTCACGGACGTGTACTTCTACCATGGAGAGAAGCATCTGAAGGGACCCCAGGACTGGACCAAGCTGTCCCTGTCCCCCCTGCAGCTGCACCACAGCGGCCGCTACCGCTGCAAGGGCTGTGTGAGCCATGTAGGGTTACAGTGGAAGGAGTCGGAGAGGGTGACAGTGACAGTGCAGAGTGAGTGCAGGGATGGGGACAGGGAGCCCGACATCCTCCAAGGGTTTCTCCACCACTGCCTGAAACCTTCCTCCCTCCCTTTACTCCTCCCTGGCTCACCCCAAATTTCCCAAGTCCCTCTTGGTTTCCCCCATGACTGCCCAGTTCCCCCTGCAGATCCCTCATCCCTCTCTTTGTCCTCCCCATCCCTCCCTGCATTCCCCACCCCTTCCCATGTCCCTGCTTCACCCTCTGCTTTCCCCTCCTTCCCTGGGTCCATCCGCCCATCTCTAAACCCCAAATCATTCTCTGAGGCTCCTTAGTCTCTCGTCTGGTTCCCCATCCCTGCCTGGGTCTCTTCCCCTTTCCACAGGGGGTGTCCCTGTCAGTGCAGCCCCCCGGGGGACAGGTGGCACTCGGGGACAGCCTGGTGCTGAGCTGCACAGTGGCCATAGGGACAGGTCCCCTGTCCTTCTCCTGGCACCGGGAGGGCTCAGGGGCACTGCTGGGCACCGGCCCCCACCTGGAGCTGCGCCACATTGGGGACAATGACAGCGGCCAGTACCAGTGCCGGGTCAGCGACGGGGACAGCGTGGCTGAGAGTGACCCCCTGAATGTCACCGTCCTGGGTGAGCGGGACCCTCGGGCTGGGGGTGACCCCACTCATGGCACCCCCATCCCACCTCACCTGGTGCCAGCCCTGTCTGTGTCCCCACAGTGCCCGTGGCCAATGCCACCATCACCCCCGGTCCCCTGGCACACCAGGTGCGTGCAGGTGACCCCGTGACCCTGCACTGCTCATTGCTGGTGGGCTCAGCCCCTGTCACCTTCACCTGGCTGCACAATGGGTAAGAGGTGGCCCGGGGTCCCGTCCTGGAGCTCAGGGACATCGATGTGGGACATTCGGGCACCCACCAGTGCGTGGCCACCAACCAGCTGGGACAGGACGGGCACCGCGTGTTCCGGGCACTCAGCCCTGAGCTGGCCCTGGAGGTGACACCTGGCTCACCCTGGGTCACAGGTGGGGTCACACAGGGTCACCGGGGTGCTCAGGACCCCCATGGTTCAGGGTGACCCTGATGTGTCCCCCTCTGTCCCCAGCAGTGGCTGTGAATGTCGGCAGGACCCTCCTGTTCCTGCTCCTGCTCCTGGCTGTCATCGGGGGCTGTCACTGGTGGCACCATCGGGGTGGGTGACAATGGGGGGGGGATGGGGGTCCTGGAGTGAGGGGGAGCCCCCAGAGTGGGGGCAGAGTTTAGCAGCACCCAGGGCCCCTGAGCTGAGGGACACTGAGCCCACAGTGACCTCAGCTGGGGGTCCTGGGGGATCTGGGGGGAATTTGGAAAGTCGAGGTTGGACTGCGGGGTCATCCCTGCGTGGGCTTTGAGGAACATTGGGGTGGTACTGGGAGCTCCTGGAGGGCTGTGCAGGGATGTTGGGGGATCTTTCTGGGGTCCTAGGGGAGTTTGGGCGTACCCCTCTGTCCTGGGTTGGCTGTATGATGCTTTTATCTCCAATCGTCTTGTTCTGTTTGTGCCAAATAGTAAGTTTGCACCTTTAAGACTTACTGCAGACAGTGAAGAGAGAGAGAAAATGCAGGGTTTTTTTCCCTCCAGATACTCCTGTCACTCCCCCACATTCTTTCTGCAAGCCGGTGGTTGTTGTCTGCAGAAGACGACAGCCAGAGCGCTTCTTAGCTTTTTAGTTAGTTTTTAGCTAGCTGAAGCAAAGAAGTTCCCTAGACTGCAGTGTTTTTTCTTTAGACCTTTTGAAACCTGCTCTGAATTGAACACTCAGAAAAGCACCAGCTGCTCACATTTCTGGCCCACCGGGCCGGGCCTAGCCTGCGACAATTCCAGCACTAAAAAGACTGATCAGAGACTTGGTGAGCTGCAACCCAGGGAGGGGGTTTTCTCATTGTTTGATATTGTTTTAGTTTTATTGCTTAATAAACAGTTTTTTTCCACCCTTCTCCAAAAAAGTACTGTTTTCCTCCCGGACCAGTTGAGGGAAAGAAAAGCTGATTAGATCTGTTTTCTCACTAGAACTACTTTGAAGAATATTTTCCCAAATTTACTCTAAACCTAGACAACCTCCCTGCCAGGCTTGGGGTTCTGGAGGCTCAAGGGGTTGCAGACACTGGGGGGACTGGGGGCCCTGCAGTGGTGCAGAAGTTCCGGGGGGTTCAGGGGTGCTCGGAGTGTCCGGGGTGAATCAGGGGTTCATCGGGAATCGGGGCTGCTGTGGGGATTTGGGGGTCCCGTGGGTGGTTGGAGCTCTGAGGTCCCAGGAAGGTGCAGGGGTCCCGATGTCCCCTCAGTCACCCCCTCCCCTTTCCCTTGTAGAAACCAGGAAGCTCCAGGACAGGTGAGTGGGGGGCTCGGGCTTTCCCCCTCCCCTTATCCCCGCAGGACCCTCCCAGAGGAGGGGGCTGTGTTGGCCCCCCCACATTGTGGGCACAGAGTGGGCAGTGGGAGAATTCCAGGGGGGGCACAAAGACACGTCATCCACGGGTGTCACCCCCACCCAGGTCCCCACAACCGGTGTCACCCTCACAGTCCCCACGGGTGTCCCTCGGTCCTGCCCCACCTCGGGATCCACAAGTGACCAACACAGAGCTGTCGGGACCCCACGAGGGACAGCGGGACCCCCGTGACTACGAGAGTGTGCTGTGACACTGGGGGCACTGGGGCCACTGGTGGCACTGGGGGTCCCTGCCCCAGGGCACCCCCCTTGTGCCCCCCCCCCCCGGATCTCATGCTTCTGTGCCCGGGGGGAGGCAACGAGTGGGGGGTCCCATGTGGGGCTACCCAGAGCTCCCCGTTCCAGTGCTCCCAGTGTTCCCAGTACCCCCAGGGGCTCCCCATTCCCTCCCCCAGTGCCAGGGGGCACAGCACCCCTGTCCCTCTTATTGGACACTAAATGCAGCTTTGCGATTAAACTGGGACAAATGGTTTTTGTTTGTTCAGCTCTGCCTGGCCAGCTCGGCATTGAGGAGAGTCCCGGTCAGGTTGTTGAGCAGATCCTTGTGGGATTTGCAGGATTTTTGGGGCTCCCTCAGTCCGTTGGAGACAGGGACAAAATGATCAATTTGCTGCATTTCCGAACTGGTTTCCTCTCAGCTGCCCCGCAGCGGGAAAGGAGCTGCCGCTGTTTGTCCCCTCTCGGTGACACCGGCCAAAGGCTCGGGCACCTGCGGCGGTGCCGCCCCGTCACCTCGGGCACCGATCCGGCAGCTGCCGAGCCCCTCGGGCCCAGCCCAGCTCAGCCCATCCCCGCCCGCTGCCCAAAGCCCGCAGCCGGCGCTCCCCGAGCGGCGTCTGAGCCCCGCAGCTGCTGCGGAGCCCCGGCCGGGGGCACCGGGAGGGCGGAGGGCACCGGGGACCCCGGGGAGGAGCCCCCGGCGCTGCGGGAGCGGAGTCCCGGCCTCGGCTCACTGTCGCCGCTCGCGGCTGCCATCGCACTGCGACAGCCGGGACTGTCCCGGCCTGCGGGGACCGACGCTGTCGCTGTGTCCCGAGGGGGGATTTTGGGCTCTCACCCCGTCCTTTCCAGGACCCCCCGATCCCCCGTCCCCCCGCGGCTCCGGGGCTGTTGGGGACCTTGGGGACAGCGCCGCTCGCGCCGGGGGCCGTTGGGGACATCTCGCGACAGCCGCTGCCGCTGCCCACGGCCGGGCCTGGCGACAATCGCGACATCCGCATCTGCCAATGGCGACACGCGACAGCCGCCCCTGCGCGGGATCCGCCTCCCTCCATTCCGGGGACACCCCGGGCTGCCGGCTCCCCAACCCCGGCGGCTCCCGTGTCCCCCAAACGCTCCTGGGGACACCTCGGTCCCCCCTGACCTCCCCGGTCCCTCCCGTACCCCCCGGGCTCGGTGGAGGCTCCGCAGAAGCTCCGGGGCTCGGAGCCCGCCCGGAGAGCGCCGGGTGCGGGGCCGGGCACCGAGGGGGTACCGGGAGGGGAACCGGGCAGGGCTGGGGAGGGGGGATCTGGGCACCGGGGGGATTTGGGGAGGATGTGGGGAGGTTTTGGGGTGATTTGGGGGATTTGGAGGGCATTTTGCGGTGATTTGGGATTCGTTTGGGGGCCATTTGGGGGATTTTTGGAGGGTAGGGAAATTAAGTGCAATTTTAAGGAATTTTAGGGGTGATTCAGAGGTGATTTTGGGGAAGTCTGGTGAGATTTGGGGTGATTTTGGGCAGGTTTTGGAGAGTTTGCAGTGATTTGAGAGATTTAGAGGATATTTGGATATTTTGTGCAGAATTAGGAGGATGTTGGAGTGATTTGGAGGATTTTGCAGGCTTTAGGGATGATTTGGGGGAATTTTGGGGCAATTTGGGCATAGGGATTTTGAGGAGTTTGGGGCATTTGGGGTTGACTTTGGGTTGATTTTGGTGGATTTTCAGGGAATTTTTATGGTATTTTGGGGGTGATTTTTATGGGAGTTTTCAGTGGGATTTTGGGAGAATTTGGGGAGGATTTTGGGGTCTCACCCCATCCTTTCCTGCAGCCCGAGGGCCGCTCCAGCCCCATTGTGCTGCCCCACGATGTCACCAATGTCACCGCTGGCCCCGGAGCACTGTCCTCGCTCCAGGACAAACCCAAAACCATCCAAATCATCACCAGGGACCTGATCCAGGAGCTCATGTGACGCTCCCAAAATCTGCCATTTTTGTGCAAAAAACTACAATTTTACCCCCCCAAAATCTGCTATTTCCCGCCCCCCCCCCCCCCCCCCCCAAAATTCATGGTTCTTTGACTGATAATTCAGGATTTTTTCCCCCAAAATTCAGGAATTTTTTACACAAAATTCAGGATTTTTTTCATTGAAAAGTCAGGGTTTTTTTCCTCCAAAATTCAGGATATTAAAAAAAAAAAAAAAAAAAAATACCACAGGAATTTTTTGCTGAAAATCTGGTGGTTTTTCCCCCCAAAATCTGAGATATTTTCCCCTGTCCCTGATCCCGGTCTGTGTCTTCCAAAATTCGCAGGGAGCAACCCCCGACCTCGCTCATCATTAGCACCGAGGAATTCCAGCGGATCCAGGAGGAGGCTCAGCCTCCGCGGCAGCTCGCGGATCGGCTGCGGATCCTCAAATCCCGCCAGGACGCGGCTTTTGTGCCCCAATTTCCCAAACCCAAACTTCCTGATCCCCCTTTTCCTGATCCCAAATTTCCCGATCCCATATTTCCTAATCCCACTTTTCCTGATCCTGATTTTCCCGATCCCACTATTCCTGGTCCCGAATTTCCTGAGCTTGATGTTCTCTCTCCCAAATTTCTCAATATCAATCTTCCCAGTCCCAAATTTTCTGATCCTGCTTTTCCCAGTCCTGCTTTTCCTGACCCCACTTTCCCTGACCCCACTCTCCCTGATCCCACTTTTCTGATCCCAAATTTTCTCAATCCCAATTTTTCCAATCCCACTTTTCCTGATCCTGATTTTCTGGATCCCGTTGTTCCTGATCCTTATTTTACTGATCCAGGGAATGCCCCGGGATGTCCCCGGGAATGTCGCCAGGAATGGCTCTGGGAATGTCCCCGGGAATGCCTCGAAATGTCCCAGGGATGTCCCCAAAATGTCCGCGGGTTGTCTCGGGGGTCTCCCTGGGAATGACCCCCAGGAAGACGCCGGCAATGCCCTGGGCTGTCCCTGCCATGTCCCCGGGCTCTATTAACATTGTTTGTCATTCTCTTTATGTTACAGGAATCATTGAGAGAATTCAGCACTCATTCCTGAAGGAAGTCTCTAACAAAGTTCTTTTTCTGTCATTAACCTCTCTGTACAACTTCTCACTTCACAGGTCTCAGCAATACAACCTTCTGCACTTCAGATCACACACCCCTCTGCCTGCACCTGCACTGGAAGGTGATGTGAAGGCGGATGCCCTCGCCATGACAGTCACTACACCACAAAAGTCAGGGCAGGCCAAACTTTCTCATGATGTCTGCCATCAAAATGCCCGAGCACTGGGAAAACAATTCCATCTGACTTTGCCACAAGCACGGCATGCAGTGAATCCTCGCTCACAGTGTCAGCAGACTCTTTCTTTGCCACAGATGTTAGGTACAAACTCACAAGGCTTGAAACCTAATGACATCTGGCAAACAGATGTAACACACTTTTCCAGCTTTGGCACTTTTAAATATGTCCATGTTTCTCCTGATGCCTTTTCTGGATTCATAGTAGCAACAGTACACAAGGGTGAGAAATCCATGGGAATTTGATGGGAATTTCCCATTCCACAGGAATTTGATAGAAATTTGGGAGGGGAACTGAAGGATTCTAAATGCCTGGAATACTTTCCTTCCTTGGGAATATTGGAGGGGAGCAGCAGGATTCAAAATTCCCAACTTCCAGAATGCTAGTATTCCATGGGAGTTGCATGGGGAATTTGGGAAGGGAGCTGAAGCATTCGAAATTCCTGATGCCCAGAATGCAATCATTCCATAGTTTTGGTGGGAATCTGGGAGGAGAACGGGAGCATTCTCAATTCCCGACACCCAGGATACCCTTATTCCTTGGGAATTTGAGAGGGGAACTGAAGAATTCCAAATTCCCAATGCCCAGAAAGCAATTATTCCATAGTTTTGGGGGAATTTTGGATGGGAACTGGACAATTTGAAATTCCCAATGCCTGGAATGCAATTATTTCATGGGAATTTGGGACGAAAACTGGACGATTCTCAATTTCCCATGCTTGGAATACAATTATTCTATGGGAATTTGGAAAGGGAACAGAAGGATTCAAACTACCTGATGGCCAGAATGCTGTTTTTCCATGGGAATTTGGGAGGGGAGCTGGAGGATTTGGAATTCCTGGTGTCTGGAATGCAGTCATTCCATTTTCCAGTTTTGGTGGGAATATGACATTGGAGCTGGAGGATTCAAACTTCCTGACACCCAGAATGCTCTTATTCCATGGGAATTTGCTGGGAATTTGGGAGGGCAGCTGGAGGATTTGAAATTCCCAACACGTTGAATGCCATTATTCCATGGGCATTTGGGAGGGGAGCTGGAGCATTCAAAATTTCCAATGCCCAGAATGCCATTATTCCATAGTTTTGGGGGCAATTTTCCAGGAGAACTGGAGGATTTGAATTTCCTGATGCCTGGATTGCCATTATTCCATAGTTTTGAGGGGAAATTTTCAGGGGAGCTGGAGGATTTCATGCCTGGAATGCCATTATTCCATGGGAATTTGGAGGGAGAGCTGGAGGATTCAAAATTCCTCATGGCTGGAAAGCCATTATTCCATGGGAATTGGGGAGAGCAGATGGAGCACTGAAAATTCCCAATGCCTGGAATGCCATTATTCCATGAGAATCTGGAAGGTAAATGGCAGGATTGAAAATTGCTGATGTCTGTGCCTCTCATGTGCCTTTGCAGCTGCCAGAAGGTGCAGTTTGGATCTGTGCTGATCATGCTTGTGCCAAGCACTGGCACCAGTGCTTGTGCATTTTGATAGAAAAAAGCATGACTCAGTTTTGCTTGTTCAAAATGTTTGGCAAAGTGTTTGAAAAAACCATTGTCAGATTGTCAGCTCTCGCATTTCCTTCTGCCACGAATCCTGGAAGCGAGGAATGAGCCCTGATATGAGAGAAAAATATTGGTTAGTTCTGAGTGTCAAAAGTGTAGAAAGACATGAAAGCCAATGATATAATTTGTAACATCCTTTAAAACTGATCCTTCTATTCTTTTAACAATACTGGACACATAAGATAAATCTGTCATTAAATTCAAAAGTTCTGAAAAGAGCTGAAATGCTCTAAACTACTGCAGCCAGTTCAACAATCTGAGGAGAGCCCTCTATTGTTTCAACATCTGACTGCCATGTTTTGGTTGTTTGATTTTGCCATACTATTACTGATTTGTGTGTTTTCCCTGCTCCATCAGTGAAGACACTTATAGCACTTAAAGGCTCTTCACTTAGCATGGCTTGTTTTCTAAAACTTCATTTAGCTTGTAACATTTTGTGGCCTGGGTAATGAATAGAACAATCGCCTGAATAATTTAGCGATGTAATTTGTGAGTCTAAATTTGGCAAAGCCCAATCAACCCTTTTCACAGGAAAATAAATAATTACAAAGTCTTGGCCTGCCATAGTTAGCAATCTCGTTCTGGCTCTAATTATGATTTCAGATGTCATCTCCATGGTTGTAAAAATTGGTTTTGGAGACCTATAAGGAAGAAAAACCCACTGTGTGATTAACAAAGGATCTTTCTCAGAAGTGTTCCATTGAAAAAGGAGACCACAAAGTTGCCTTTTTTCTCCTAACACTGCAAGAAATGCAGTGTCTATGGAATTCTACAAAATTCCCTCACTTTTATTTCTAGCTTCACAAGAAAAGTGTAAGATGTGGGAGTCAACCCAACTAAGACATAAGGTCAGCTGGACTTCACACCAAACAAACCAACCTGATCTTCAAGGTCTGGGAAACGTTCATCTAAATCAGGGCAAGCCTCAGATCTCCTCTCAAAAGCCTTTGCAGTAGTTATGTTCATTAGTCCAAGTTCCACTCCCCTATTGGTTACATGTGTTCCATATATAGTATGGTTTCTAGAATGTTCCACCTCCAAGACTATATCTTGTTACCTCTTCCTTGTTTCTGGCCCTTGGAGCTTCTCCCTATGTTGTATTCTGTTCCTAAGCATAGTTCCCTTTTTATTTCCCATTAAAAGTAATTTCCTTGTTGGGCACTCCGTTGTTCCCTCTCCTTCTCTCCTATTTTGCATCATGTTCACCCTGAAGTCAGGGGACCCAAAGGTTTGTCACAGCCACCCTCACTGCGACAGCCAGTGCCCGCAGCGCTGTCAGGCAGTGCCGGGATCCCGGCTGTGCTTCTGCTCCCCACAAGTGAGGAATGGCAGCCCCAGGCTCAGAGCCAGGCAGAAAGCCAACCAAGGGAGAGCAGAGGGAGGGCACCCTTCCAGTCTCTCTGGGCCATGGCCGCAAAACAGCCCCTGCTGCTTCTTCCTCTGCCGGTGTTTTGACAGAGCCAGCCAAGTTGTCCTTTGTGATCCAAAGCCTGTTGGGAGCGGGCATGAAAAGCGCTGTGTGCACAGCACAGAGTCCTGGAAGGTGCTGGCCAGAGCCTCCTGCAGGAACAGGGCTCTGGTCCCTGGCCAGGAACAGCCTGGTTTTGGTGCTGTGAGCGCAGGCAGGAGCTGAGGCAGGTGAAGAGGCAGCGGGCAGCTTGTGTTTGTACAGGGCCTGGGGCTGCACCTCTCAACCTGCACCTGGAAACTCACTTGGGGGAATAGGAGCTAGAGCTGGAGTGCCTGTCCTGAAAGGACCTGAAGTCATTCAGCCTTGCCAGCATTTCTTAAGGGTGTGTTGGTGTTCTCCAGGAAAGCCACATATTTGGGGAAACACCTTTGGAGGAAAGGGGCTTGCTTCTCAAGGAAAGTGCTTCCCAGGGAGCAACCAGTGAGGCAGGTGTGAGTGTCCCCCTTTGGCTGTGCTCAAGTGAGTCTTTGGAGCCCGTTGCACTTGGCAAAGGGGCGGGGGAAGGGAGAAGGCAGTGAAGAATGAGAAAATAATTCACACATGGAGTCAAGAGCTTCTGACAGAGATCAAGTGTTGCCAGCAGTTTCTCCAGGTGTGCCTGCCATCAGCCCCTGCAGGAAGGAGCACAGCCCCCAATGCACGTGGGCTTTGGCTCCCTCTGGCACAGAAGCCCCCCGAGGGCACAGGTCTCTGGGGCAGGAGATGGGCACCAGCGCTGCCAGGGCTCAGGGGGTGGCAGGTCTGCGTGGCCGGGGACTCTGCCACAGCTGCTGATGGCAGCGCTCCCTGGGCCCCAGGCCTCAGAGCAGCATTGGTGCCCAGGCCCACACGTTCCTTGTGCGTGTCACACCGGCGGCTTTAGGATGGCCACCAGCCGGGACGTGTCCCAAGGAGGCCGTGCCAGCTTCCCTGGAAGGCCCCGTGCCCTTCCCAGCGTGGCTGCGTCGGCAGCCCTGGGGGCTCCTTCTGCTGCCCTGAGCCCGCAGAGCAGGGCAGCGTTTGCTGATGCTCTGAGCCCTTCCTAAAGATCCTGTTGGCCTGGCTTAGACACCTGGGGCCAGGCATTCCTTCTAACCTGGGCCACTTTTGCTGGGCTGGGGGCGGCCCCAAGGCAGGTGGCAGTGTGTGCAAGGGCTCTTGTTGACACGGTGCAGCACGGTCACCGTGGCACAGAATGGAACCGGGCAACCAAGGGCCCTTTGTGACACGTGGTGACAAAAGAGCCGGCAGTGACAAGAGCACCCCACAGTGCTTGGAGCACACCACGGGACAGGACAGGACAGAGCGGTGCTGTGAGGAGCCCCTGCACAGCGCGCTCGTTTGTGTCCCACTCGGAGCTTTTCTGAATATTCCTGCAGCTGAGCTCGAGGCCAGACCACACGATTTGCTGACCCGTGGTCTCTTCGAGGCTTCTCTTCTGCAGGTGCCCTCAAGGACACCACTGCAGGACTTGGAGACTTGGAGCTTTTCCAAGGCATCTCTCCTGCAAATATCCACAAATTCAGTCCAAGACATGGAGCAGACACCCCCGAAAGTTCCCAAGCTGGCCTGGGTGGAGGAGGAAGAAGGCCCTGGAGCTGCCCCGGCACAGCAGACTGAAGAGGTGGTGCCGTTCCAGCCACCGCAGGAGGGTGAGTGGCAGAGCTGGGTCACAACACTGGTGCCTGCTGCCAGCTTGGCCCCATGCCATGCCGTGCCATGCCATGCCATGCTATACCCTGGGGACATGCCCATGGACAGGACGCAAGAGGGGCCGGGCAGACACCCCGCAGTGGCCGTGATCCATCCCCTGGGGCATCCCGGGGCTCTCTCTGCCTGGGCAGTGCAGGGCTGGCCCGTGTTCTCCAACCTCTCCCACAGCCCCTCATCTCTGGCTGCGCTCGCTCTTTGCCAGATGCAGCCCTGGAGCGCACACAAGAGCAGGAGTCCAGCCGTGGCCGCTTCCGCAGCACAGCGCAGGTACCTGCAGCCACCCCCACCTGGGCTGGGCCTGCTGTCCCTGCTCAGCCCAGCACCGTGTGTGGACACCTCCCTGCAACATCCCCGGCTTCTTGCCCCTCTCCTACAGTTCGTTTGCAACTTCCTCAAGAGAATTGAAGAGGAAGAGACCATCGCCATTGGCGCAGGCCTCAGACCACACTCGCCCATCTTACAAAGCAAGGCCAGTGCTGCCCTGCTGTCTATGCTTGTGGAGGAAGATTTTTACAATCCAAAGCAAGTAAGCAGCCTGTGGCCAGCCTTTGATCCTCCCACCAACTGCTTGGCCTCCCAAGCCACGCACGCTGGTTGCACTGAGCCTTTCAGGCCACATGGCAGCGTGGTGGGAAGGGAAGCACTTCTCTGGGGAAGCTGGGAACATTGCTCCCTCTGGCAGCTTTCCAAGTCTCCCCGTGCCTTCTCCAGGTGCCTGCCATGGTGAGCTCCATCCACCAGTGGCTCATGGCCAATGATTCTGCTGAGCACAGGCTGGACAAGACCCTGCTGGATCTCACCCAAGCACATCCAAATGACGCAGTCATGACGCTCCTGCGTGTGGCCCCGTCCTGTGACAGGTACGGGGCTCACCTGCCCAGAGGGCTCAGGGCACCCCAGCCCATTACCCTGTACAGCCTGCCCCAGGTGTCTGAGCAACAGAGAGTTCCAGGGCCCTCTGGTTGCTGCCTTTCCCAGCCCTGGCACGTCAGCCCCTGAGCCTGCTGCCATACTCCCTTGCTGCCACTCAGGGCTCCTCCACACAGGGCTGGGCTGTCTGGGTGCTGCTGGCAGGGGGGCAGTGGGCACAGGCAGAACTGGCAGCCAGCTCAGCTCCCCCTGCTGCTGTGACTGAGACCTCCCTGAGACACAGCTCTAACCCCGCAGAGCTGCCATGGCCATGTGGAAGACCATCATGGGCTCAGCCAGGACTGCGGAGCTGGTGCAGCTCATCCTCCTGGATGTGCTGGGGAGCTGGCCAGAGCACAGCACCTGCACCTCCGATGGCGACGAAACGGGTGTCTTTGGCCTGGCTGTGAGTTTCTGCAAGTGGCCTTTGCTGGCCCCAAGGCTGCCTCTCCAGCAGCTCTCCATCCTCCTTCCCCCACTGCATCTCCCTGCCTCAGGCACTGGCCTGAAACCTGGCCCAGGGGCAGATCCAGGCCAACCAGGCCCTGTGCTCCCCCTGCCAAGCTCTCTCCAGGCCTCTCCCTGCCACGCTCAGGCCCTGCCACACGCACACCTCAGCACTGAGCACTGTCTCGGGGGGCTTTGTCCTTTGCAGGCAACCGTGGTGATGTGGAAGATCCTCCAGGTGCCCTGTCTCCCACGGATCTTGAAGGTCTATTTCCCCCAACTATTTGTGCATCTGCTCTTCCAAGTCTTCTTCAGCACTCTGGATATGCCACAGGAGGTCAACACCTACTGGAAGGGATGCCAGGAAGAGCACGGCCTTGACACCAGCCCCAACAGGTGCTCCATGCCACTCCTCCTGTCCCTGCCACGTGGCCTGCCAAGGAGCCAGTGCTGCCAGTGTGACCTGGGCTTTGCTCTGCACACAGGTTTGCAGTGCGCACCCTCAAGTCCCTGCTCTGCCTTCTCCGCTGCGAGGATGTGGTGGTGGCCATGGAACGCAGGTGTGCCTGGGACACGCTGCTCTCTGTTGACACTCACCACTTTGCCGTGGCTCTGCTTGCCAGGTGAGATCCTCTTCTCCCTACTGCCTCTGACATTGCTGCTCTGTGCCCAGGTGCTCCACAGAGTGCCCGAGGTCAATGGCCCAGAGGGCCTTGTCACTGAGGGACAGGCAAGCAGACTGGAAAAGGCTGGGAGAGGAGGGTGCCCATGAGCAACCAACTCCCAAATGGCCCAGGTCCCCTTGCTGGAAGGGTGCTGGGGAAAGATGAGTACTCCATGAGTCATGTCTGGGAGAGGTTTGCCTCACTGGCTCAAGGTCTTGTTTCCTTTTTCCCGTCTTCAGAGAAATTCGCCGCTTAGCCATCCACTTTTGTTCCGCGGTTGCATTCTACCTGCTGGCCCTGCTCGGCAAAGAGATGCCATACTGGGATTTCCCTGCCCTGGCATTCCTTGTGGAGGTGAGCCTCAAGGCCAGCACTGCCTGGCTCAGCTGCCTCCCAGCTCGCTGGCCTCTCGTAGCCACAGCTGTCAGGACAGTGCCCGTGCCCTGTGCTGCTGCCTGGGCCCGGCCTTGTGCGCTTATGGGCTCCTGCCGGCCGGTTCCCCTGTCACTGCCCTGTGCCTTTCAGGTCCTCGACTGCCTGGACCTGAGGGAATGCAGTGACAGTCTTCTGGAGATCCTGGCACAGAACCTGCACAGTGAGCACATAGCCAGGCGTTACTTGGCACTCCGAGGCCTCGTAGTGCTGGGCAAGGATCCCTTGATGGTGAGAAGGGGGCAGTGGCTGAAGCCGTGCAGGCAGCGTGGGGCTGGGCAACGCAATCGCTTGGCCTTGCCTGGGCTTCGGCCGCTGGGGCAGCTGCTCCCAGCTCTCCTGCCTCCCACTTCAGCTGCCCCAGTGCTTCAGGACAGGCCTTTGGCCTCTGGGCCCTGTGGCAGCAGGGCGGCCTTTCACAAAGTTGTGTTCCACACAGGCCGAAAAAATGCGGAGCCTGACTGAAAGTCTTGTGCAGCTCCTGGAGGAAAATGATAACGACATGATCAGGATGACCATGCTTCTACTCAGATATTTGATCCTGGATAATGGTGCCCCAATAGCCACCCCCATCGCCCTGCAGCTGGCTGAGGCGCTCCTGCCACTCTTTGACCGCGTAAGGCTCTGTGCCCACAGCCATGGCCACTGGCAGCTGCCTGCACACTTGTTGCCCTGCACAGATGCAGGCCTGTGCCCTGCCGGGCCTGATGCAGCTGATGCTCAGGTCTTTTGCCCTTTCCTTTCATCCAGGATGATATCCAGGTGCAGCTGAGCTCCATGGCTGTCTTTCAAGAGATGCTGCACTTATTAACAGAAGAGGCAAGAAAGGCCGTCAAATCCCACGTGCGCCACAGCCTGCTGCCACTCTACTTCCACTGCCATAATGAGAATCACATTGTTGCTGAGGTGAGCATTTGTGGCCAGCTGCTGTTCCCCTGACAGAGGCTCGCGCTGCCTCCTGCCCTGGCACCTTGTGGTCTGCAGCGTCCTCCAGCCTGTGGCACTGGGATGCTCCTGTGCCCTGGACTGTGGGGCCATCTGTGCTTCTCTGCTGCTCTCCAGGCCTCCCGGGAAACACTGCATTCTTCAGCCAGATTCCTGAAGAGGAGGGATATCGAAGAAATGCTACACGTGGATCAGAGCTTAGGCGAGTGCCTGGTAAGAGCAGCCGAGACTCCCCAGCCTCAGGCCGGAGAAGGCCCCTGAGCGCGGTGCTCAGGGTGCGGGCCTGGCAGCTGTGCCCGCTGCTGCAGCCAGAGGCCGTGCGCGCTCTTCTCCAGGCTCCCGTGGGCCCGAGCCGGGTGCCCATGCAGCCCCGGCCCGGCGGGGCTGCGGGCCGGCACCGCGGCTCCCCGGGCAGCAGCCGGCCCTCTGCCCCCTCCCCTCGGGAGCCCTTGGCCAGCCGGGGCTGGGCGCAGGCAACGCCCGGCCCAGGTGTGAGCCCGCGCCAACTCTTCCCTCCTGCCGCTCTCTCCAGCTGGCAGAGGACAGGAGCCGAGCGGCCGAGCACCTGCACCAGGCCCTGCGCTACCTGCAGAGCCCACAGGAGCCCCTGCGAGCGGCGGCCGTCAGCTTCATGGGTGAGTCCCGAGTCCGGGCTCCCTCCCCGGGCCGCCGCAGCTCGGCCCCAGCCCCGCCTGCTGCCCCGGCAGCGCCAGCCGGGCCCGGCGCCGTGGAGCCCCGCCTGGCCTGGCCTTTGCTGCTGCCGCCCTCTGGCAGCCGTGCCCTGGGGCGGCAGCGTGCGCCGAGGGCCCGGGCTGAGTCCTGCCGGGCCAGCAGCCCCTGTGGCCGCAGCGCCGGCAGCGCCGCTGGCAGGGAGCTGTGCCGCTGGGGCCGTGACAGGCTCTGTGTTCACAGGCATGGCCGGGCGGCACCTGAGGGGGCAGCAGCAAGAGCTGCAGCTGATCTGCGCTGGTGAGTGAGTGAGGGCAGCGGGCTGACCGCGGGGGCTGGCGGGGGCAGCTGCAAGCCCTGCCCCGGCTGCGCAGGGCGCTGCTCCCATGGGCAGAGCACACGGAGATTTCAGGGCCACGTGTGCCATTCGTGGCCAGCAGCTTCGGCCTGATCCCCTTGCTCCCTGCTCCCTGCGGGCCATGGCCAGAGCCGGCTGGGATGGCCCTGCCAGGGGGCTCTCCTCGGCTCCCTGCACATGCGGGATCTGACCTTGCCTCTGCTCCTCTCTCTTGCAGCCCTTGAAGAAATGGCATATGACAGCAGTCCAGCAATCAGAAATGCTGCCATTGAATCTTGTTTAGTTCTCCGGGCTGTACAGAGAGCTCCCTACTCCCCATGGCATAAGCTGCGAGATCAGTTCCGCAGTGCATGGAGGAAACGGCCTCGTCTGTGCGGCGCTGCCTTGCTGTTCTGCTGGAGCTCCCCGCAGAGATGATGTGAAAGACTCTGACTGCTGGGGCCATTTGAGTCAGCAAGGATTTTCTTTTTGTTCTTCAGGATTTTTGTGTTTGTATTTTCTTTGTTGTTGAGTATGTAAATATAGAATATCTTAGAATACACAGAGTCCCAGGATCTTTCTTTTCCTACACAGGGTCTATAAGGCATAGGGGAAGAGGGGGGAAAGGGTGCTTGTGCTCAGGCAGCTGCCCAGGCGTGCAGTGTTGCAGGGAAAATGGCCAGAAGCCCCTTGGCCTTTCGTGGTTCTGCTGAAGCCTTTGTGCTGCCGACAGAGTGGCTGGGCAGGGGCCGGAGCTGCAGGGATCCCTTCGAGAGCTGTGCCTGGAGATGGCCACAAGCCCTGTGCCGGGCAGGAAGGGCCATCCATGTCCTCCTGCCCATCTGCTGCTGGCTGCATTGCTGAGGGCTCCCAGGTGCCTCTGGATGGGGCTGCTGTGGAGCTGCTGTGGGGCTGCGGCGCTGCTGCCAGGAAGCTTGGCCGGGCTGGGGGAGACCCTGAGGGGCTGAGGCACTGCTAAGCCCGGAGCAATTGGCTGTCAGAGGCCATAAGCAGCCCCCTGGCAGCTGCCTTGATCCTGACAGCCGGCTGCTCTGGCACTTCCAGGTCGGTGGCCAGTTGGAGGGACCCCCTGGAATCAGGCGTGGAACCCTGCTCCTGGCCTTTCAGGGCTGTGAGGCCAGCAGCTTTGGGGCTGGGCGTGTGCCCTCCCTGTGCTCCAGACTGGAGCCCCCCGCCCCTCAGCCTTAGGCATTGAGCTCCACTGCCTGCTTGCCGAGTCTTGTTCCTGTGGCTGTGGGGGAGCCCAAGCTCTGTGGCTTTAGGCCCCGTTGAGCCAGAAGAGCAGCAGCTTTGAGGCCACAGGAGCCACAGAAAGGCCCTCTTGGACCACAGGCATTCCTGTCCTTCCCAGGGCAGGGACACATGAGAGTGCAGCGAGCACCTTCAGGGTGCCATGCTGGCTTTGCACTGGGCCACCTCCCTGTGCTGTGCAGGGCTGGCTCTTTGCTTTGCTGCTCTCGGCCTTTTGTCTGCCTGCTTTGGCTGCCTGCAGCCAGGGGCAGCCCTAGAAGGAGGGTGAAAGGCCCCGTCTCCAACATCTCAAGGGGCAAATGGAGCTCTCCCAGCCCTCAGCCCACGCTGTAAGCAGAGCAGAGGCTTTACCCCAGCCCCAACAGCTTTCTGCCTGCTTCTGGCCCCTGGCCACCACGACCCACGGCACTCGCTCTGAGTCACCTACAGCATGGCTGGTGCCTCTTGATTTGCTGACCCTGGCATGTGAGGCTCACTGAGGGAAAGGTGGCTGTCCCAGTGCTGAGGGCACACGTGGGTCACTGAGCAGACTAGAGGCTTCCCCAGCAGCTTGCAGGTGCCTTATGGGTCATGTTGCTGTGCTTGCGCTCCTGCCTGTTCCTCTCCCTCTTCTCACCCTCACCCAACCCTGACCCTCTGACCGACCTTCAAGAAACCCTGTGGGATCAGACATGGTGTCAAGAGCCCTCCTTCGGCTGCCGGTCGAGGGCACAATACAACCTCCGGGCCTGAGAGCAAGGTGGGCGGGGAGAGCTGGTCTCTCAGACCAAGAGGGAACGGCTCTCGACAGCACCTGCCCATGCATGTTCCCTGCACCAAATAAAATCATCTCCAAGTTTAGCTAGTAAGGTAGAAACCATTAATTGCCTGGAAATCTGGCACTAGTCTCTAAGTTCCGTTACATTTCTTTATTGCTAATCTAGCAGTATTAAATCTTGACTCCCATTCTTCCAATAATCCTGATGTCTGGAATTTATTGATTGTTGACTCTAATCCTTTCCTGGCTTATAATCTTCAAGGGTATTGCTTTCTGACTACTGGCCTAACTCTTGTCTGTAGCTCAATTTTCATAGGGTCTGCTCGTTTTGATTTTCCTGGGCTATCAGTATCCCATACTCTTGGGTACGCCTGATTCAATACTTGCCCTAAATAGTAATTCTTGTTTGTTGGTCTTGTGTCAATTGTCAGTCCTACTGCAAAAAACACTCATTTATCTTCGCGTACCTTGAATTTAAGTTTTCTTTTTCTAAACCCAACTGTTGCTTTTAAATTTTCAAGCAAATCCCTGCCTAGGACAGATTTGGGTGAGTTTAGTAAATAAAGAAACTGATGTATTCCCATTTTCTTCTTGATTTGACATTGAAGTGGTTTCAGGAAGAATGCATTTTCTGGCTGGCCTATAGTGGCTCCTATTGCTTGAAGATGGTTTTCACTTTTGGGTATCAGTGCTTGATTCAAGAGTGAAAATGTGTCTCCACTATTTCTTAAAAATTCAACTTCTTTATCATCCTTTAGCTGTATTTTAACCGGTGGCCTGCTAGGGTAAGAATTGCCAGTCTCGGTCATTTCTTATCATCTAGAGTGGCTGCAAGAGTTTTGTGTATTTTGTCTGCTAACTCTGGGCACTGGCCTTATTTCCAGTGTCCTGATTTCTTACAAGATGCACACTGATTTGGCCCCAGCTTGGCCTACGGCTGCTTTAAACCTCCTCTGCCTCTGGTATTGTCGCCCCTGCCTGTGCTTCATCCACGCCCACGTCTGTCCTCTCCCTGGTGCTGATCCAGAGCTGCCACCATGGCTGCAGCGAGCTCTTTTTCTTTTTCTCTGTCTTGATTACCATACACTTTCTATGCTTTTCTCATTAATGCCTTTAAGTCTCTCTTTACAGGCTCTTTCAGCTTCTGAAGTTTCTGCCTGACATCTGGGCTAGATTGCCCTAACATCAGGGAAACCCACTGCTGCTTTCCCATCTCCAGCCAGGGATCCAGGGCTGCGCGTTTACATGCAGCTGCTCAGAGCCTGTCCACAAAGTCAGCGGGTGACTCGTGCTGTCCCTGTGTACCATTATCTATTACTGACCTATTTATTGCTTTTGGAATGGCATTTTTAATTCAAATTTGACTAGTTCCTGGTATCTGGTTAACAGTGCACAGCTGCCTGCATCGTTCGCGTCCCACAAATGCTTACAATAGGACACAGCTGGTCCACTGTACCTTGTAAGGCTCCACTAGCAATTTGTCCCTGCACACGTGCTCTGGCTACCTTGATCACCAACTCTTTTGCTGGTTTGCTTAGCTCTGTCAACATGAAATCACTATCACCTCAGTCTGGCTCTTGATTCTTGACTATGAACTCCAGTCTTTTTGCTACTTTGCTTGGGTTTTCTCTATCCATTTTAACTTTTTCCCACCAGCCGTTCAGGTCACTAGTAGAAAAGCAGATGTTCAACCACATGGCTTCTCCTGGGGGACTCAAGACTTGCCTTAAGGGGGTGACTAAAGGCAAAGCTTTCTTGGTTTTATTCCTTGTGTTGGTTGTCACTGGGGGACTCTGAAATTGTCCCCTCACCTGGATTATTCATCTCATTCTCACTGCCATTTGGGTTTATTTACAGTGTGATGTAATACCCTGCTTCAGCTATCCCAGTTCCTTTCCCAGCTGTTCCAATACTTTCTCCTTTCCCCTCCCCTTGCCTCCTGCTGAGAGCTGTCCGTCAGTCTCGGTAGGCCAGCAAGGGCATCGTCTGACTGGTGAAGTTCAAAATAAACACCTCAGCCCTGGGGACATTGGGCTATCTAGGTGCCACTTTTCTCCTGACACTTCCCCCGTCCTACCTGGTCGGTGGCATACCTACCCCTTCCCTCCCCCTGTCCCCAGGCTTAAAAGACACAGCCACCACGCGGTTCTTTGTTCTGTTGGAACTGTTGCAACATTCCGAGGTCTGTGACCCAGGAATAAAGCTCTGGATGAAAACCCTCCAGCAGGACCTGTCTCCTTTTCCTTCACCATCGCCTAAAGCCTTTCCACCAGAGGTAAAACTGAGTTCCTGCCTGCCTGGACTTGTCCAAGCGCCAGCTGCAATACCCAGCTAGCCAGGGGTGTCTCTGGGGTGAGACCACCACAGCTGCTGCCTTTGGTCCAGCAGCAAGGCCCGACGAGCCCAGGCACGTTTCATCCGGCAGTATTGGAACATATTCCAATAGGGATGGGTGTCCAGGGGAATCGGGGGCTTCCAGGGATGGGGTCCCTGAGCAATGGGGGTCCTGAAGAGGGAGAGTCACCTAGGATGGGGCAGGGAGCATGGAAATGAAGATCCCCAGGGCTGGGGAGACTCAGGGATGGGAATCCCAGGGGAACGTGGGCTCCAGGGATTTGGGGTCATGGCATGGGGGTCCTCCGGATGTGGATGATGGGGGAATGGGGGTCCTGAGAGAATGAAGGTCCTGGAGGAAGGGAGATTTCAGGGGATGGAATGAAGAGGAGAGGGTTCCTTGGGAATGGGGTCCTGAGCCATGGAGATCCTGGGGAATGTCAGTACAGGGATGGGGCTCCCAGGCAAGGTGGGACATATGGAATGGGGGTCACATGGTTGGGTTCCCAGGGGAATGGAGGTGCCAGGGATGGGCAGTTGCTTGATGGACACAGGGATCACAGCTCCTTCACGTGGTGCCTCAGATTTTGGGGTGACTAAGGGCCCAGCACTTCCCCCTGGGGTGATCATTTCCTGTGCAGGCATCCTGTTCAGGTAACCCCATAATCTTGGATATAAAAAAGAGTTTTAGGTATGGGTGTTCTTTCCATTCCAGGAATGTTCCCACTTTCCTTGGCACACATTTCTCATTTAATGGAGTTGCGAACTTCTGGGTTCCAGTGTGGATGGGACAGACACCCCAAGAGGCACCCACAGTCAGGTATTTGGCCACCTCATGCTCAGCCCTTTAAGCCAGTTTGGCCACCAAGGGCCCTCTCCCCAGCTGGCACTTCTGGTCACACGGCCACTCAGAAGCTGGCTTTGGCAGAGCATCACACTGTCCCCAGTGTGCCATGGCTGACAGACTGATGGACAGACAGGGCTCTGTCTCACCAAAAGCAAGGCCTGACCCACCCCTGCCACACACAGCTGTTCCAAAATGTCTCCAGACATCAAACTTTTCCTGTCTCTGACACCCCACCCTGTGCCAAGGGCTGGTCCTGACTGCCCTGACAAAGGGGGAAGCTCCAGAACCCCCACAGGGCTTTTGTGAGATCCTCGTGTGGGGAACACGACAGAGGAGAGGTTTGGGACAGGGGAGAAGAGAATCCAGAGCCTCCTGAATGCCGCTTTGGCCATCAGAATGAGGAAGGTCCTGGGCCCTGCCGGGTTCCTCTGGTGGAGGAATCATGCTGCGGAAATCATCTGGGATTTCCCTCTGTTTTGGGGGATTTCCCAGGAAATAATTCCTTTGTGATCCTCTGGACTCTCAAAATTGTTGCTGTTTATGTTGGTTTTATTCTCTCTCGTTGCTCTTTCAGGAAATTGTTCTTCTCTCAGCTCCTTGGGATCTTTGTGCCCCCACGATGAGGGCGAGGGGAAGTTTTTAGTGGCAGCACACACATGAGTGGGTTCCCATGGGTGGGGACCCCCAGCGCCCCCCAGTTTCCCCCAGTATCATGGCACAATCTCATTGATGTCACTGCACTCCCGTGGTCGCCCCTGGGGTCCCCGCAGCTCCGCGTAGGTCACCCGAGGTGCCTGAGGGACAGTGATGCGGGGCAGCCCTGCAAGACACACCAGCTGTGGAGACCAAAGTGGGGGGTGGGTGACACCAGTGGGTGACGGGTCACTGTCCCCCCATCCACAGTACTCACGCTGCCCCTGTTTGCTGCTCACAACATGGGTGTACAGAACCTCCCCCTCCTGTGGAGGGGCCAGGGACTCAGGGGGGGCCCTGTGGGGATAAAGGGGATGTGTGGGAGGGGATGGAGAGTTGTGGGGTGGGGGAGTAATGGCTGGACACCCCCACTCACCTTTCCTGGTGCTTCCTGGCAGCTGCAAACGAATGAGGGGAGGGGTGACTGTGGGGTCCCCAGGGCCCTGATGCCTCTCAGGATTCCTGACCCCTACAGGACCCTCAATTTCCCTCAGGAGCCCCAAGAATCTCTGGAGCCCCCAGAATTCATGAAGCTCCCCAGTGCCCCTGACCAACTCAGCACCCAGAACCCAAAGCCCAGCAGGGACAGAGACCCCCCCAGAAGCCCCCAGGGCGCCTGAAAGAACCCCCAACGTCCCTGCAGGACCTTCCAGCACCTCCCCAACCCCTACAGGGCCCCCAGGCAAGGTCTGAATTCTGGGTCTGTTGATGCCACCCTATTGCTCCCCAACTCTGGGGGCCTCTACAGCTCCAAGAGACCCCCGTGCCCCCATTGTCACCCACCCACACGGTACCGCCGGTGCCAGGCCATAATGACACCCATGAGCAGGAGCAGGAAGAAAAGGGTCCAACCGACCCCTGCAGCCACTGCAAGAAACAGAGGGGGACACATCAGGGTTACCCATCACCCCAGGGGTCCTGCACTCCCAGGTGACCCTGTGTAACCTCACCTGTATCCCTGTGTCCCCATGGAGTCACCTTCAGTGCCAGCTCTGGGCTGAGTGCCTGGTGCCCATCCAGCTGGTTGGTGGCCACACACTGGTAGGTGCCTGAGTGTCCTTCATCAATGGCCCCGAGTTGCAGGAGGGGACTCCGGGCCACCTCCTGCCCGTTGTGCAGCCAGGTGAAGTTGACAGGGGCTGAGCCCACCTGCACTGAGCAGTGCAGGGTCATGGATTCACCTGGGTGCAGCTGGTGTGACACGGGAATGAGGGTGATGGTGGCATCGGCCACGGGCACTGTGGGGACAGAGAGAGGGCTGAGGCTGGAAGGAGGGGCTGGCAGCCAGTATGAGGATAGGGATGAAGGGGATGGGTGTGATGGGGAATGTCAGAGACGGGGTCACACCACGGAGGGGTGAGGGAACAAAGGACAGAGGCCGGGGAACCAAGAAAGGTGTCTGGGGGACATGGAGGTACCCAGGCATGGGAGCTGTGCAGGCTGTGGGGGCTCCCCGTGTCCATCCCCGCACTCACTGCGCACCGTGACACGGAGCCGGGTGCTGCTCTTCCGCACGGCCCCACCCTCGGAGCGCACCTGGCAGCTGTAATTCCCCGGGCAGGAGACCCCCACGGCGGGCACCAGCAGCTGCAGGGACCCCTGCGGGCCCCCCAGCACCTGCCCGTCCCGGTAGAACACGTGCAGGAGGGGGGCTCGGGGCCGCAGGGGGCTGGGGGTGCTGAGGCAGCTGAGAGTCAGGGGGGACCCCAGGGTGGGCTCGGGGGGACCCTCCAGCACCGGCACCCAGACAAGCTCAGGGCAGGAGATGGGGGACTGTGGGAACGGTGACCCCGAGTCCCTGGTGAGGGGCTGTGGGCGTGTTGGGGTGGGGGCTGTGGGATGCTCACCATGCACTGTCACTGTCACCGGCGCTGATTCCTCCACTCGCTGTGATACACTGTTGTTCGCCCAGACCTTGCAGTGGTAGCAGCCTCTGTGGTTCAGCTGCAGAGGGGACAGGGACAGCTCGGTCCCATTGTGGAACCCCTTCAGTTCTGTCTCCTCGTGGTAGAAGAACACCCAAGTGACCAACTTGTCCCGCCTGTACCGGCAGCGCAGTGTCAGCGTGTCCCCCTCCAGCAGTGCCCGCGCCGGCACCTGCAGCACCACCTGGTCTGGGGGGCAGAGGGGTGCCGTCACATCACAGGGGTCTGGAGGGTCCTGCTGTCACCGGGACCCCCATATTGGGTCTCAGCCAGTGCACCAGGCTTCCCCAATTTCAACACGAGGCTCTCACCACACTGGGATACTCTGGGATGTCCCTGTGTGCAGGGCATGGGCTCTGGTCACACCAGAGGGTGACCCATGGAGTGGAGCCCCCCAGAGTCCTCGCGGTTCCCTGCAGGTGCCAGGCTGGTGACACAAACCGCCCTCACCGTTTGAGACAATCACGGGGCCGCTGAGCCCACTGCCAGGTCTCTCACACGTGTAGGTGCCAATCTCAGTGACAGTGAAGTTGTTGCCTCTCTCCTGTCCCCAGCGCTGCCCGTCCTTGTACCAGGTGGTGGCACCGGTGGTCCCCGAGCCCTGGCAGGTCAGTGTCACCCGGTCCCACAGCACCGCCGGCCTCCAGGGGGGCTCCACCAGGAGCTGGGTGGTCTGGGCACCTGTGGGTGACAGGGGACACCAGCCTGCCAGGGCCAGCGTGGGGCTGGGGACAGCAGGGTGGGGCCACGGCATGCCCTGAGGACTCACCAGTGAGGCCGATGGTCTGGGCTGGAAAGGAGAAGGGACAGGGCTGGGTGAGGGCCATGGGGACACTGTGGACACCCCGTGTTTGCACTGGCCACCTCCACCAGCCCTTCAACAGCTGTGCCCATGGCCACAACCCCATGGCAATGTGCCCATCATTCTATTCCAATGGCATCGGTCCTCCCAGCCTATCCCCATGCTACGTGGCCCTTGTCCCTCTGCCTGCATTCCTGTTCCCATGTCCCTGTCCCCGCAGCTACTCAAGCCCCAAGGCTCCTTCTGCCACATCCTTGTCCCCACATCTCTATCCCCCTGTGCCTGTCCCCACATCCCAGTTCCCCTGTTTCTGTCCCTAAAGCTGCCCCAAATCTCTGGTCACACTGGGCTCCATGCCCTGATTGGCATTGGGGATCTCAGGGGACCCCACAGCCCCCCTGTGCCCCCTCCCCTCCCCATCCCCAGGGTGTCAGGCCCGTGCCCGGGGCACTCACCCCACAGGAGCAGCGCCACCTTCCCGGCCATCCCGCTGTCCCCAGCCATGTGCACTGGCTGTCACTCGCTGCTGTGGCCACCACTCCCCTGGCTGGCGGCTCTTGGGATGAAGGGGAAGGAAGCGAGGTCACGTCCGTCCCCACGTGTAGGTGGCCCTTGGTGGGGGCAGGGTGGGGACAGGATGGGGACACGGGTGGGTGGGACACAGTGGAACATGAGGCTGCTAGGAGTGGGGGGCTCGGTGGGTTTGGGGAGGCAGGAATGGGGTCACTGGGGAATGGGGTGGTGAGGAGGGTGAATGTCCGGCCATGGGGGTGCCATGGGAATGGGTGTCCCCATAGCTGGGTGGACTGAGGGATTTGAGTTGATGGGATTGGGGAATGGTGGGTGCTAGGAGGATTTCAGGGGATGGAATGAACGGGAGGGGTTCCTTGGGAATGGGGTCCTGGGCCATGGAGATCCTGGGGAATGTCAGTACCAGGATGGGGGATGCAGAGAGGGCAGGATAGAAGGAATGGGGGTCCCATATTTCGGTTCTCAGAGGAATGGGGGTGTCAGGGATGGGCAGTGGCTTTGTGAGCCCATGGGTCAAAGCTCCTTCCCTGGGTGTTTCAGATTTTGGGGTGAACCAGAGCCAGCACAGCCCCCACAAGGTGCTGGCGGCCTGGGGATCACCCCAGACAGATTCTGAGCTGCTCTGGGTCTGTGCCCCCCAGCCTCCAGTGACTTTTCCCTCTCTTTATTCCATTTCCATCATTTGACCCCTCAATTTCACAAGCCCCCATTTCGTGCCTTGATGGTCCTGAGGGGCACCAGAGCAGGGAATGGGTTGGGGGAAGCCCAGGGTGGGGGAAGCAGGGGTGAGGGGTCTGCAGGGAGTGCTGGGGAGGCTGTGGGGGATGGGGGTGTCTGACAGTGCCCCCCCAACAATTTCACTTTCTCTCTGCTGCAGAAAAAGGAAGAGGCCGATTGTGCTGAGTGTCAGACAGGGTGGGGGGGCGGGGGTAAGGTTCTGTCCTGGGGGGGCACATCCAGGGGGCTCCTGTCCTGGAGGGATCCTGTCCCAGGGGGGACAAATGCTGGACAAGGGGCTCCTGTCCTGGTGCATTGCAGCTCCGAGGGGCTCCAGACATCTCCATTCTTGCTCATCCCCTGCAGGATCTGAGCCAGCAAGAGCAGCTGGGGAATGGAGCCCCAAACTCCTGCTCCTTGAAGCCAGTGGCCATCCAAGGGTGGGGCCCAGCCATGGCCCAGCCCCACTGCACAGGGATGGCCATTGCCCAGCCCTGCTCTGCCCAGCCCCAGGTGGCAGCCAGCACCTGAGGGTCCCCCCTGCCCCCTTGGCTTTGATTCTGGTAGCTTTAGAGCTGCTGCAGAAGTGAGAATTCTGTGGGTGGAAAAAGGCCTGGCTGTGGTTTGCTCAGCCCTGCAAGAAGCACAAACCACAAAGGGAGCCCAAGCAGTGGCTCTGAGAGGGCCTTTGATGGTTTTCAGAGCAGAGCTGGCTGGAAACCTCCCTGCAGGGGCAGCTGTGAGGGAACCAGTCCAGAAATGCAGCAATTGATCATTTTGTGCCTTTGCCAAAGGGACTGAGAAAAACACAAAACTACTGCAAAGACAACAACAATCTGCTCAACAGCCTGACCTGCACTCTCCTTCTTGAACAAAACCTGCAGCCCTTTGGAACTCTCCAGAGAGAATGTTTGGGTTCTGGATGTGCACACCAGAAGTGAGGGAAAAGTGTGGAAATATTGAGCAGGGGCTGCACACGAGGGGCTGGGGAACAGGGGGGTCACAGCAGGAGCAGGGAGTGCCCAGGCAGGGGAATTCAGGGCAGGCTGGAGTGGATTTACCAGGCAATCAGACCCTGCAGCACACACGGGCATTTCCACAGATTCCTGTGCACTGTCCCAAGGATGGACAGAGCTTCTCCCCTTCCTCCATGAGAAGTCAATCAAATTTCAGGGTGAGAATGAGCAAAATGGGGAGAGTTCCTAAATATGGCCCAAGAAAAGGCTTCCTTAGGGGCTGGGTTGCTGCCCAGCAGGCAGGGAGCAATTCCATGGAGCTGTTGGACACTCCGGGAGATTCCACACTCTCTGCTATCCACAAGCAAATCCTGCTCTGGGATACAACAAGGGGCTGTTAAAGGGAACCAACAAGTCTTATTTTTTGGTATTTGTTTGTTATTGTGAGGGGTTTTTTGGGAAAGCAATGGATTCTCTCAACCAGAGCATTTTATACCTTGTCAGTTTTATTTTTACTGAGTTTGTACTTTATTGGGAAAATAATGGTTTGGTGTTGCAGTGTGTTTCTATTTTGCAGGTTATTGTTTGATTTGTTGTTTGGCAGTTTTTTGGGCTTTTTTCCCCTTGCTTTTGGAGTGACACCGACTTGTCTTTGTTACTCAAATGAGCCAGGTGTTGGTTTATCTCTTTGCTACTTAGCTACTTTTCTGCCAGGTTTCAAACCCTTTCCTCCCACATCCAGTTGTTAACCCCTCCTGTCCCAAGCAGTTTTCCTCCCTTGTATCATTTGCCTTTGTGTTCCACTGTTGGAGAGGATGAAACAGGAAAGCCTTATAAATATGATTGCCTTGCAAAAGATTTTGCGAATATAAAAACTATAAGCAAGATTGACATGAAAGCAAGTTTTGAGATCCCTTAGTAACTGAACAACAGGAAAACAATGATGTGGCCAGCTGAAGGTGATCCCCTTTTGATGAAACAAGACCCTCTGCAAGCAGGCAGGTCCAAGGGTCCAGTAGACCCTGCCAGCTTGGAAGAAGGGGTCCAAAGAGGAGTTTTTAGGGTTTAAAATGTAGCACAGTATGATAATGTAGTGATTCTTATAGGCTCTATGGAAACTCTATAGGATTTTTATATTGTACTAGATTGGTTAGTGAGAATCAGAATATTCAACACAGAAGATGATTTATTGTATTGTAACGGGAACTTTGCCCATCTTCCACTTCTACTTCTTCTTCTCGTTACCTTACTTTCTATACTTTTGTCTCTTAGCTCTCACCCCTTTTACTCTCTTACATTCTCCCCCTCTCTTCTCTCGGGTCCGCTCCGAGCTGCAAGTGGCAGCTCCCAGCAGGGCCCTGCACCCAGGCCCTTTGCAATAAACCGCAAGTTCCACGACCTGGCTGCAGAGATCTCTTGGCTCCGTCCGTCCCGACCGTGCTACCCCCCACCACTCTTACATTCCACCCCCAGCTCTCCTGATTAGCTGAACATTGTATCCTCCCTTGAGACCTGCCCCCCTGTATAAGCTGTTGCTTGCCCCCAGCTCATTGCCTGGGACCCCGAGACTCGGGGAGTGTCTCATCAAATAAAGTAACCGAGTGCCACCCCAGGCCCGTGCTGCTGCTGTGGCCTTTTTGTTCTGTGTTGCACCTCCGCTGGTAGCTGGGATTCTGTGGAGCCCCGAAAGGGGGACCGTCGTCCCCCCACTGTCACCATCTAGCCAGGACATGCAACAGTGTGGGAAAGATTTTTGCTTTTATTCTATTGCTTTGGCCTCAACCAGTTGGGAGTCAAGTGTTGCCTGGGACAGTTGAGCCAGGAAACTGGGGGAGACCTGACCCAGGGGTGTGTGGGGCAGGGACACAGAGCCTCCCAGGACAGCCCTGGGGTGCCCCAGTCTGGGGGCTGTGCTGGGCCCTGAGTCACCCCAAATTCTGAGGCACCCCATGAAGGAGCTGTGACCCCTGTGCCCACCCAGACACTGCCCATCCCTGGCATCCCCATTCCCCTGGGAACCCAACCATGGGACCCCCCATTGCCTTGGTCTCTCCTCCCTGGGGATCCCCCAACCCAGGACTGCCATTGCCCAGCACCACCATGGCCTTGATCCCATCCCATGGGCTGCTCCTTCCCCCAGAACCCCTATTCCCGAGGGTCCCCTTTTTCCCCGTGCACCCCCAACCCTGGCACCCGCATGCCTTGACCCCAAATCCCTGGGGACCCTGTTCCCACAGCACCCCCATCCCTGAATGCCCCCAGGCATGGAGACCCCAATTCCCTGGACCCTCATTCTCCTGGACACCCATCCTTGGGTTCCCACATCCCCTGAGCCCCCCACTCCTGGCAACAACATCCCCCACCATGTCCCCAGACTATCCCAGAATGTCCCCAGCCTGTGTCCAGCTTGTGGCCACCCTGCCCCCACCAAGGGCCACCTACACGTGGGGACGGACGTGACCTCGCTTCCTTCCCCTTCATCCCAAGAGCCGCCAGCCAGGGGAGCGGTGGCCACAGCAGCAAGTGACAGCCAGTGCACATGGCTGGGGACAGCGGGATGGCCGGGAAGGTGGCGCTGCTCCTGAGGGGTGAGTGCCCCGGGCACGGGCCTGACACCCTGGGGATAGGGAGGGGAGGGTGCACACGGGGGCTGCGGGGTCCCCTGAGGTCCCCAATGCCAGCAGTGCCTGTCCATGTTACCCACAGTGGACCTGGGTGAGACTGGGGATGTAGGGTGGCTTTGGGGACAGGAAGAGGGGTCAGGAATTTGGGGATGGGGATGTGGGGACAGGAATGTGGGGACTGGCACCTTTGGGCTCAGGGAGCTCTGGTCATAGGGACAAGGGAACTGGGATGCAGGGACAGAAGGGGACAAGAAGCATGAGGATGTGACCATGGGGATGGGATCATGGGGATGGGATCATGAGCTGGTGCGGGTGACCTGGGCCAGCATGGGCTGTGTCCGTGGTGTCCTCGTTGCTGGGATGTCCACAGTGTCCCCATGTTCTGCCTGAGCCCAGGGTGGCCTCGGCATCCCTGTTCCCAGGGTGTCGGTGCCACAGGGATGTGGTGCACAGGTGGCTGTGACTCAGACATGTCCTCCTGTCTTGCCAAATTATTTGGGGACCACCCAGACACACTTTCCCAGAAGAACTGCTGTCCCCATGTGGACAGTTTGGGGACAGCCCCCACACTCTCTGCCCCTGTACCTCTTTCCCTGCAGTGCCACCCCCACCCAGCCCTGTCCCTTCTCCCTTCCAGCCCAGACCCTCAGCCTCGTTGGTGAGTCCTCAGAGGATGCCATGGCCCCACCCTGCTGTCCCCAGCCCCACGCTGGCCCTGGCAGGCTGGTGTCCTCTGTCACCCACAGGTGCCCGGACCACCCAGCTCCTGGTGGAGCCCCCCTCGAAGCCGGCGGTGCTGTGGGACCGGGTGACACTGACCTGCCAGGGCTCGGGGACCGCCGGTGCCACCACCTGGTACAAGGACAGGAAAAGCAGGCAGCAGACAGGACGCGACCACTTCACTGTCACCGAGAGTGGCACCTACACGTGTGACAGACCCGCAGGCGGCGCAGCCCCCCGGTGACAGTCTCAAATGGTGAGGTGGGATCTTTCATGATCAGGGTGGCCCCTGACAGGCTTCGGTGGGCTCAACTCCGTGGGGGACCTCACACCCCCTGGGTGACAAGAAACTGTGCCCTGCACACAGGGACATCCCAGTGCACCCCAGTGCACCCAGATGTCCCTGGTGCCATGGGCACCCACTTTGGACTTGTCTTAACCCCTCACTTAAATGGGACCCTCCTATCCCACAGATGATCTGGTGCTGCAGGCGCCAGCACGGGCACTGCTGGAGGGGGACACGGTGACACTGCGCTGCCGGGGCTGGTGGAACAACACGGTCACCAGGGTGCGATTCCACCGGGACGAGAAGGATCTGACAGGACCCCTCAATAGGACCAAGCTGTCCCTGTCCCCTCTGCAGTTGAACCACAGCGGCAGCTACAGCTGCAGGGGCTTGGTGAGGTCCTTTACGTCATGGTCAGCAGCAGTGACAGTGACAGTGCACGGTGAGCACCCCCACGGCTGGAACTCCAATCTCCTGACAACCCCAAAGCCCCTTCCCAACGGACTCAGAGTCACAGTCCTCACCTCCCCTCTAATTCCCAGATCTCTCCCCTGTGCCAGTGCTGGAGGGTCTCCCCGAGCTCACTGAGGGATCCCCCCTGACTCTCCGCTGCCTCAGCACCCCCAGCCCCCTGCAGCCCCGAGTCCCCCTCCTGCACGTGTTCTACCGGGACGGGCAGGTGGTGGGGGGCCCGCAGGGGTCCCTGCAGCTGCTGGTGCCCGCCATGGGGGTCTCCCACTCGGGGAATTACAGCTGCCAGGTGCGCTCCGAGGGTGGGGCCGTGCAGAAGAGCAGCGCCCGGCTCCGCGTCACGGTGCGCAGTGAGTGCGGGGATGGGCACGGGGAGCCCCCATGGCCTGCTTGGGTCCCCTGGTTGGGGACACATTTCTTGGGTCCTTCCATCACTCCCCGTGTGCCCTCACGCCCTCCGTGGTTTGACCCCATCTCTGACATCCCCCATCACACCCATACCCTTCATCCCTATCCTCATACTGGCTGCCAGCCCCTTCCAGCCTCAGCCCTGTCTGTGTCCCCACAGTGCCCGTGGCCAATGCCACCATCACCCCCGGTCCCCTGGCACACCAGGTGCGTGCAGGTGACCCCGTGACCCTGCGCTGCCTGGTGCAGGTGGGCTCAGCCCCTGTCACCCTCACCTGGCTGCATAATGGGCAGGAGGTGGCCCGGGGTCCCCTCCTGGAGCTCTGGGACATCGATGTGGGACATTCGGGCACCTACCAGTGCGTGGCCACCAACCAGCTGGGACAGGACGGGCACCGCGTGTTCTGGGCACTCAGCCCTGAGCTGGCCCTGGAGGTGACACCTGGCTCACCCTGGGTCACAGGTGGGGTCACACAGGGTCACCGGAGTGCTCAGGACCCCCATGGTTCAGGGTGACCCCGATGTGTCCCCTCTGTCCCCAGCAGTGGCTGTGAATGTCGGCAGGACCCTCCTGTTCCTGCTCCTGCTCCTGGCTGTCATCGGGGGCTGTCACTGGTGGCACCATCGGGGTGGGTGACAATGGGGGGGTTGGGGGTCCTGGAGTGCAGGGGAGCCCCCAGAGTGGGGGCAGAGATCAGCAGCACCCAGGGCCCCTGAGCTGGGGGACACTGAGCCTTCAGTGAGCTTGGCTGGGGGTCCTGGGGGTATTGGGGGAATTTGGAGGGTGTTGGTTGGACTGCAGGGTATTGGCTGGGGTGGGCATTGAGGAACCTTCGGATGGCACTGGGAGCTCCTGAAGGGCTGTGCAGGGATGTTTGAGGATCTTTTTGGGGTCCTCGGGAAGTTTGGGGGTTCCCCTCCCTGACAGGCTTGGGGTTCTGGGGACAAAGAGGTTTGGGTGCACCAGGGGGTTGGGACCCTGTGGTGGTGCAGAAGTTCTGGGAGGTTCAGGGGTGCTCAAAGTGTCTGGAGAGAATCAGGGGTCCTTTGGGAATTGAGTCTGCAGCAGGGATTTCAGGGTCCCGTGGGTGGTTGGAACTGCCGAGGTCCCAGGAAGGTTCAGGGGTCCTGAGGTCCCCACAGTCACCCCCTCCCCTTTCCCTTGCAGCCACCAGGAAGCTCCAGGACAGGTGAGTGGGGGGCTCGGGCTGGGACTCCCCTTTCCCACCTCCCCAGACGCCACCCAGGCCCCCCCTGATCCCCACAGGACCCCCCAGAGGAGGGGGCTGTGCTCAGCACCCACGTCAGGGGCACCGAGTGGGCAAGGGCCGAGTATGGGGGGGCAGGGACACATCACCCACGGGTGTCACCCCCACCCAGGTCCGCACCACCCGTGTCTCTCTCAGGGCACCCACGGGTGTCCCCCAGCCCTGCCCCTCCTCGGGATCCACAAGTGACCAACGCGGAGCTGTCGGGACCCCACGAGGGACAGCGGGACCCCCGTGACTACGAGAGTGTGCTGTGACACTGGGGGCACTGGGGGCACTGTGGGCACTGGGGGCACTGGGGGCATCGATTCCCCTCAGGGGTCCCTTCTTCCTCTTCACAGCACCCCACAGGGGCTCCTCATTCCCCCTCCCGGTGCTGGGGGAACACACGACGTTTTTCACTCTTATTCTACCCAAAATGCAGTTTTTTGATTAAATTGTCTGAGAAACAAGGCTCACTCTTTAAAATTTGCAGATGTTTAATAAGGAATAAAAGGGACAGTAAACAGCGTGCTGGGTGCTTGGCAACTGCCAGAGGCCTACAGTTCACTACAACAATTCTCCTTACCTTCATTTTCATTGTATTGGTTAAATACATACTCAGGAGGGTTATACATATGCAAACATTCTTTCCAGTTCACATGTTCTTAGATTACTTTTGCTTGGTTTGACCCTTGATTTATTTTCTTAAAGTACACACCATACTGCAGATTAAATTTATATATTTTATGTCTTCACAAGGCCCCTCTGTTCTGTGGTTTGACAGTTCTTGATAAACAAACGGTCAGTACTAAATTCCTCTTTGCAGTCTTCCTTTTGATGTTTATTTGCTTGCTTCTTTTCTATGTGTTCCTGTCATACAGATGAGATACTCCATCAGTACATTAAATCAACATCAGCTATTTCACAAAATTACCTGAGTTATTCTCACCATTGGCACTTAGTTACACAAATAAAGGCACGAGCTACTTCTGCAACAGTTAATGTTGTAACACACAGCTCATTGTCTCTATCTCGATATTTTGGGAGAGCCTAAACTATATTATATTTCTCAGAATAAAATATATATTCTACACAGGGATAAGGGTTAAAAGGCTAACAAATTTTAGTTTACCAAAAACAGTTTAAAAGTGATTTAAATCTGCATCACTGTATTATATCAAAATAATTTGCAAAAAAAACCAGTATAATAGTGAAAGTCAATGACTACACAGTCATTCATAACAGGGGGAAGGTGTATGGAAGGGTTTATTTGACTTCTCCTTCTCTTGCTCTGATTCTGTCAGCAATAAATTCAATTCATATCTCTAATTCCGAGGCAGTTTTACCTGTGACAGGATTTGATGAGTGATCTCTCCTGGTCCTTGTCTCAACCCAGGAACCCTTTGTTCAATTTTCTCTGCCCATCCAGGTGCGCAGGGCAGTGAGAGAGCAGCTGTGGTGGGTGCAGGGCATCCGGCCACTGTCCATCCACGGCAAGGCAGGGAGGGGGAGAGTCCAGGTCAGGTTGTTGAGCAGATTGGTGTGGGATTTGCAGTAGTTCTGGGGCTGTCTCAGTCCCTTACAAAGAGGGACAAAATGATCAATGGCTGCATTTCCGGACTGGTTCTCTCACAGCTGCCCTTGCAGGGGGGGTTTCCAGCCAGCCCTGCTCTGAAAACCATCAAAGGTCCTCCCAGAGCCAATGCTTGGGCTCCCTTTGGGGTTTGTGCTTCTTGCAGGGCTGAGCAAACCACAGCCAGGCCTTTTTCACCCACAGAATTCTCACCTCTGCAGCAGCTCTAAAGCTGCCAGAATCAAAGCCAAAGGGGCAGGGGGGACCCTCAGGTGCTGGCTGCCCCCTGAGGCTGGGCAGAGCAGGGCTGGGCAATGGCCATCCCTGTGCAGTGGGGCTGGGCCATGGCTGGGCCCCAGCCTTGCATTGACAGGGGTCCCCAGGATGTGCCACCCCTGGGACAGGCACCCGGCCAGGAATGTGCAGGGACATTTCTGGAACTGCCACACCTGGGACAGGACTCCCCATGCCAGGATTTGTCACCCCCTGGGACAGGATCCTCCCAGGACAGGAACCCCCTGGATGTGCCCCCCCAGGACTAGAGACTGCCCCCCTTTCCCATCTGACTCTCAGCACAAACGGCCTCTTCCTTCTTGTCCAGGAAAAAGAAATTGTTGACGGGCACAGCCCAACACCTCCATCCCCCACAGCCTCCCCACACTTCCCTGCACCCCCACACCCCATTTTTCTTTCCCCTGTCTCCCCCCAACCCCTTCCCTGCTCAGCTGCTCCCCGGGATTCCTGAGCTAGGAACTGGGGGTGAGGGTACAAGGCACAAAAGTGAGGAAAATAAGGAAAAAAGTGAAATAGAGAGGAAAAATTCAAGGTCAGGGGAGGGCACAGAAGCAGAGCTACCCAGGACCCCCATGACCAGGAAATGAGCACCCCAGGAAGGCAGTTCTGGGCCCTGGGTCACCCCAAAATCTGAGGCACCCAGGGAGGGAGCTGAGACCCCTGGGCCTGCCCAGCCACTGCTCATCCCTGGGACTACCATTCCCCTGGAAATTCAATATTAAGACCCCCATTCCTTATATCCTCTGATCCCTGTGACCCCCATCCCAGCACTGACATTCCCCAAGATCTCCAAGACCCAGGACCTCATTCCAAAGGAACCCTCTCCTGTTCATTCCATCCCCTGAAATCCTCCTTCCCCCAGGACCTTGATTCTCCCAGCACCCCCATTCCCACAGGAACCCCCATTCCCCAGCATCCCCATCCCATGACCTCAAATACCTGCAGCCCACGTTACCCTGGGACTCCCATCCCTGAGTGCCCCCAGCCCTGGGTACCCCCATTCCCACGGACCCCATCCCTTGGATCAGGGATCGCCAGGATCCCCATTTCCCTGGACACCCATCTCAGGTCCCCAAACCCACTGAGCCCCCCACTCCTGGGAACCACATGTCCCACCGTGTCCCACCCAGCCTTGTCCCCAGCCTGTGCCCAGCTTGTGGCCACCCTGCCCCCACCAAGGGCCACCTACACGTGGGGACGGACGTGACCTCGCTTCCTTCCCCTTCATCCCAAGAGCCGCCAGCCAGGGGAGCGGTGGCCACAGCAGCGAGTGACAGCCAGTGCACATGGCTGGGGACAGCGGGATGGCCGGGAAGGTGGCGCTGCTCCTGTGGGGTGAGTGCCCCGGGCACGGGCCTGACACCCTGGGGATGGGGATGGGGAGGGGGCACAGGGGGGCTGCGGGGTCCCCTGAGGTCCCCAATGCCAGCAGTGCCAGTCCATGTTACCCACAGTGGACCTTGGTGGGACTGGGGATGTAGGGTGGCTTTGGGGACAGGAAGAGGGGTCAGGAATTTGGGGATGGGGATGTGGGGACAGGAATGTGGGGACTGGCACCTTTGGGCTCAGGCAGCTCTGGGCACAGGGACAAGGGAACTGGGATGCAGGGACAGAAGGGGACAAGAACGGTGAGAATGTGGCCGTGGGGATGGGATCATGGGGATGGGATCATGAGCTATTGGGGGTGACCTGGGCCAGCATGGGCTGTGTCCGTGGTGTCCTCGTGCCTGGGATGTCCACAGTGTCCCCATGTTCTGCCTCAGCCCAGGGTGGCCTCGGGGTCCATGTTCCCAAGGTGTCTGTGCCACAGGGATGTGATGCATGGGTGGCTGTGACACAGACATGGCCCCCTGTCTCTCCAAAACCCTTTGGGACCACCCAGACACACTTTCCCACCAGAACTGCTGTCCCCATGGGGACAGTTTGGGGACAGTTACCACACCCCGTACCCTGGTGATGCTGTCCCTGCAGTGCCACCCCCACCCAGCCCTGTCCCTTCTCCCTTCCAGCCCAGACCCTCGGCCTCGCTGCTGAGTCCTCAGGGGATGCCATGGCCCCACCCCGCTGTCCCCAGGCCCACGCTGGCCCTGGCAGGCTGGTGTCCCCTGTCACCCGCAGGTGCCCAGACCACCCAGCTCCTGGTGGAGCCCCCCTGGAAGCCGGTGGTGCTGTGGGACCGGGTGACACTGACCTGCCAGGGCTCGGGGACCGCCGGTGCCACCACCTGGTACAAGGACAGGAAAAGCAGGCGGCAGACAGGACGCGACCACTTCACTGTCACCGAGAGTGGCACCTACACGTGTGACAGACCCGGCAGGGGGTGCAGCCCCCCGGTGACAGTCTCTAATGGTGAGGGGCCTTTGGGTGTCCCCAGCCTGGCACCCGCATGGGCCCCGAGGGCTCTGGGTGGGCTCCACTCCATGGGTCACCTCCTGTGTGACCAGAGGCCATCCCCTGCACACGGGGCCATCCCAGAGCATCTCAGAGTGGGGGAACTCCGTGTTTGATTTCAGGACCCCTGGCGCGATGGGTGTGACCCAATGGGGGAATCCCCATGAGAACCGGACCCTCTGTGTGACAGTTGCCCTGTGTCCCCCACACTGGCTGGTGCTGCAGGTGCCAGCACAGGCACTGCTGGAGGGGGACACGGTGACACTGCGCTGCCGGAGCTGGCAGAACAAACCGCTCACGGACGTGTACTTCTACCGTGGAGAGAAGCATCTGAAGGGACCCCAGGACTGGACCAAGCTGTCCCTGTCCCCCCTGCAGCTGCACCACAGCGGCCGCTACCGCTGCAAGGGCTGTGTGAGCCATGTAGTGTTACAGTGGAAGGAGTCGAAGCGGGTGACAGTGACAGTGCACAGTGAGTGCAGGGATGGGGACAGGGAGCCCGACATCCTCCAAGGGTTTCTCCACCACTGCCTGAAACCTTCCTCCCTCCCTTTACTCCTCCCTGGCTCACCCCAAATTCCCAAGTCCCTCTTGGTTTCCCCCATGACTGCCCAGTTCCCCCTGCAGATCCCTCATCCCTCTCTTTGTCCTCCCCATCCCTCCCTGCATTCCCCACCCCTTCCCATGTCCCTGCTTCACCCTCTGCTTTCCCCTCCTTCCCTGGGTCCATCCGCCCATCTCTAAACCCCAAATCATTCCCTGAGGCTCCTCAGTCTCTCGTCTGGTTCCCCATCCCTGCCTGGGTCTCTTCCCCTTTCCACAGGGGGTGTCCCTGTCAGTGCAGCCCCCCGGGGGACAGGTGGCACTCGGGGACAGCCTGGTGCTGAGCTGCACAGTGGCCATGGGGACAGGTCCCCTGTCCTTCTCCTGGCACCGGGAGGGCTCAGGGGCACTGCTGGGCACCGGCCCCCACCTGGAGCTGCGGCACGTTGGGGACAATGACAGCGGCCAGTACCAGTGCCGGGTCAGCGACGGGGACAGCGTGGCTGAGAGTGACCCCCTGAATGTCACCGTCCTGGGTGAGCGGGACCCTCGGGCTGGGGGTGACCCCACTCATGGCACCCCCATCCCACCTCACCTGGTGCCAGCCCTGTCTGTGTCCCCACAGTGCCCGTGGCCAATGCCACCATCACCCCCGGTCCCCTGGCACACCAGGTGCGTGCAGGTGACCCCGTGACCCTGCACTGCTCATTGCTGGTGGGCTCAGCCCCTGTCACCTTCACCTGGCTGCACAATGGGTAAGAGGTGGCCCGGGGTCCCGTCCTGGAGCTCAGGGACATCGATGTGGGACATTCGGGCACCCACCAGTGCGTGGCCACCAACCAGCTGGGACAGGACGGGCACCGCGTGTTCCGGGCACTCAACCCTGAGCTGGCCCTGGAGGTGACACCTGGCTCATCCTGGGTCACAGGTGGGGTCACATGGGGTCACCGGGGTGTTCAGGACCCCCATGGTTCAGGGTGACCCTGATGTGTCCCCCTCTGTCCCCAGCAGTGGCTGTGAATGTCGGCAGGACCCTCCTGTTCCTGCTCCTGCTCCTGGCTGTCATCGGGGGCTGTCACTGGTGGCACCATCGGGGTGGGTGACAATGGGGGGGGGATGGGGGTCCTGGAGTGAGGGGGAGCCCCCAGAGTGGGGGCAGAGTTTAGCAGCACCCAGGGCCCCTGAGCTGAGGGACACTGAGCCCGCAGTGACCTCAGCTGGGGGTCCTGGGGGATCTGGGGGGAATTTGGAAAGTCGAGGTTGGACTGCGGGGTCATCCCTGCGTGGGCTTTGAGGAACATTGGGGTGGTACTGGGAGCTCCTGGAGGGCTGTGCAGGGATGTTGGGGGATCTTTCTGGGGTCCTAGGGGAGTTTGGGCGTACCCCTCTGTCCTGGGTTGGCTGTATGATGCTTTTATCTCCAATCGTCTTGTTCTGTTTGTGCCAAATAGTAAGTTTGCACCTTTAAGACTTATTGCAGACAGTGAAGAGAGAGAGAAAATGCAGGTTTTTTTTCCCTCCAGATACTCCTGTCACTCCCCCACATTCTTTCTGCAAGCCGGCGGTTGTTGTCTGCAGAAGACGACAGCCAGAGCGCTTCTTAGCTTTTTAGTTAGTTTTTAGCTAGCTAAAGCAAAGAAGTTCCCTAGACTGCAGTGTTCCCTAGACTGCAGTGTTTTTTCTTTAGACCTTTTGAAACCTGCTCTGAATTGAACACTCAGAGAAGCACCAGCTGCTCACATTTCTGGCCCACCGGGCCGGGCCTAGCCTGCGACAATTCCAGCACTAAAAAGACTGATCAGAGACTGAGTGAGCCGCAACCCAGGGAGGGGGTTTTCTCATTGTTTGATATTGTTTTAGTTTTATTGCTTAATAAACAGTTTTTTTCCACCCTTCTCCAAAAAAGTACTGTTTTCCTCCCGGACCAGTTGAGGGAAAGAAAAGCTGATTAGATCTGTTTTCTCACTAGAACTACTTTGAAGAATATTTTCCCAAATTTACTCTAAACCTAGACACCCTCCCTGCCAGGCTTGGGGTTCTGGAGGCTCAAGGGGTTGCAGACACTGGGGGGACTGGGGGCCCTGCAGTGGTGCAGAAGTTCCGGGGGGTTCAGGGGTGCTCGGAGTGTCCGGGGTGAATCAGGGGTTCATTGGGAATCGGGGCTGCTGTGGGGATTTGGGGGTCCCGTGGGTGGTTGGAGCTCTGAGGTCCCAGGAAGGTGCAGGGGTCCCGATGTCCCCTCAGTCACCCCCTCCCCTTTCCCTTGTAGAAACCAGGAAGCTCCAGGACAGGTGAGTGGGGGGCTCGGGCTTTCCCCCTCCCCTTATCCCCGCAGGACCCTCCCAGAGGAGGGGGCTGTGTTGGCCCCCCCACATTGTGGGCACAGAGTGGGCAGTGGGAGAATTCCAGGGGGGGCACAAAGACACGTCATCCACGGGTGTCACCCCCACCCAGGTCCCCACAACCGGTGTCACCCTCACAGTCCCCACGGGTGTCCCTCGGTCCTGCCCCACCTCGGGATCCACAAGTGACCAACACAGAGCTGTCGGGACCCCACGAGGGACAGCGGGACCCCCGTGACTACGAGAGTGTGCTGTGACACTGGGGGCACTGGGGCCACTGGTGGCACTGGGGGTCCCTGCCCCAGGGCACCCCCCTTGTGCCCCCCCCCCCCGGATCCCATGCTTCTGTGCCCGGGGGGAGGCAACGAGTGGGGGGTCCCATGTGGGGCTACCCAGAGCTCCCCGTTCCAGTGCTCCCAGTGTTCCCAGTACCCCCAGGGGCTCCCCATTCCCTCCCCCAGTGCCAGGGGGCACAGCACCCCTGTCCCTCTTATTGGACACTAAATGCAGCTTTGCGATTAAACTGGGACAAATGGTTTTTGTTTGTTCAGCTCTGCCTGGCCAGCTCGGCATTGAGGAGAGTCCCGGTCAGGTTGTTGAGCAGATCCTTGTGGGATTTGCAGGATTTTTGGGGCTCCCTCAGTCCGTTGGAGACAGGGACAAAATGATCAATTTGCTGCATTTCCGAACTGGTTTCCTCTCAGCTGCCCCGCAGCGGGAAAGGAGCTGCCGCTGTTTGTCCCCTCTCGGTGACACCGGCCAAAGGCTCGGGCACCTGCGGCGGTGCCGCCCCGTCACCTCGGGCACCGATCCGGCAGCTGCCGAGCCCCTCGGGCCCAGCCCAGCTCAGCCCATCCCCGCCCGCTGCCCAAAGCCCGCAGCCGGCGCTCCCCGAGCGGCGTCTGAGCCCCGCAGCTGCTGCGGAGCCCCGGCCGGGGGCACCGGGAGGGCGGAGGGCACCGGGGACCCCGGGGAGGAGCCCCCGGCGCTGCGGGAGCGGAGTCCCGGCCTCGGCTCACTGTCGCCGCTCGCGGCTGCCATCGCACTGCCACAGCCGGGACTGTCCCGGCCTGCGGGGACCGACGCTGTCGCTGTGTCCCGAGGGGGGATTTTGGGCTCTCACCCCGTCCTTTCCAGGCCCCCCCGATCCTCCGTCCCCCCGCGGCTCCGGGGCTGTTGGGGACCTTGGGGACAGCGCCGCTCGCTCCGGGGGCCGTTGGGGACATCTCGCGACAGCCGCTGCCGCTGCCCACGGCCGGGCCTGGCGACAATCGCGACATCCGCATCCGCCAATGGCGACACGCGACAGCCGCCCCTGCGCGGGATCCGCCTCCCTCCATCCCGGGGACACCCCGGGCTGCCGGCTCCCCAACCCCGGCGGCTCCCGTGTCCCCCAAACGCTCCTGGGGACACCTCGGTCCCCCCTGACCTCCCCGGTCCCTCCCGTCCCCCCCGGGCTCGGTGGAGGCTCCGCAGAAGCTCCGGGGCTCGGAGCCCGCCCGGGGAGCGCCGGGTGCGGGGCCGGGCACCGAGGGGGTACCGGGAGGGGAACCGGGCAGGGCTGGGGAGGGGGGATCTGGGCACCGGGGGGATTTGGGGAGGATGTGGGGAGGTTTTGGGGTGATTTGGGGGATTTGGAGGGCATTTTGCGGTGATTTGGGATTCGTTTGGGGGCCATTTGGGGGATTTTTGGAGGGTAGGGAAATTAAGTGCAATTTTAAGGAATTTTAGGGGTGATTCAGAGGTGATTTTGGGGAAGTCTGGTGAGATTTGGGGTGATTTTGGGCAGGTTTTGGAGAGTTTGCAGTGATTTGAGAGATTTAGAGGATATTTGGATATTTTGTGCAGAATTAGGAGGATGTTGGAGTGATTTGGAGGATTTTGCGGGCTTTAGGGATGATTTGGGGGAATTTTGGGGCAATTTGGGCATAGGGATTTTGAGGAGTTTGGGGCATTTGGGGTTGACTTTGGGTTGATTCTGGTGGATTTTCAGGGAATTTTTATGGTATTTTGGGGGTGATTTTTATGGGAGTTTTCAGTGGGATTTTGGGAGAATTTGGGGAGGATTTTGGGGTCTCACCCCATCCTTTCCTGCAGCGCGAGGGCCGCTCCAGCCCCATTGTGCTGCCCCACGATGTCACCAATGTCACCGCTGCCCCCGGAGCACTGTCCTCGCTCCAGGACAAACCCAAAACCATCCAAATCATCACCAGGGACCTGATCCAGGAGCTCATGTGACGCTCCCAAAATCTGCCATTTTTGCACCAAAAACTACAATTTTAACCCCCCCAAAATCTGCTATTTCCCCCCCCCCCCCCCCCCCCAAAATTCATGGTTCTTTGACTGATAATTCAGGATTTTTTCCCCCAAAATTCAGGAATTTTTTACACAAAATTCAGGATTTTTTTCATTGAAAAGTCAGGGTTTTTTTCCTCCAAAATTCAGGATATTAAAAAAAAAAAAAAAAAAAAAAAAAAAACAGGAATTTTTTGCTGAAAATCTGGTGGTTTTTCCCCCCAAAATCTGAGATATTTTCCCCTGTCCCTGATCCCGGTCTGTGTCTTCCAAAATTCGCAGGGAGCAACCCCCGGCCTCGCTCATCATCAGCACCGAGGAATTCCAGCGGATCCAGGAGGAGGCTCAGCCTCCGCGGCAGCTCGCGGATCGGCTGCGGATCCTCAAATCCCGCCAGGACGCGGCTTTTGTGCCCCAATTTCCCAAACCCAAACTTCCTGATCCCCCTTTTCCTGATCCCAAATTTCCCGATCCCATATTTCCTAATCCCACTTTTCCTGATCCTGATTTTCCCGATCCCACTATTCCTGGTCCCGAATTTCCTGAGCTTGATGTTCTCTCTCCCAAATTTCTCAATATCAATCTTCCCAGTCCCAAATTTTCTGATCCTGCTTTTCCCAGTCCTGCTTTTCCTGACCCCACTTTCCCTGACCCCACTCTCCCTGATCCCACTTTTCTGATCCCAAATTTTCTCAATCCCAATTTTTCCAATCCCACTTTTCCTGATCCTGATTTTCTGGATCCCGTTGTTCCTGATCCTTATTTTACTGATCCAGGGAATGCCCCGGGATGTCCCCGGGAATGTCGCCAGGAATGGCTCTGGGAATGTCCCCGGGAATGCCTCGGGATGTCCCAGGGATGTCCCCAAAATGTCCGCGGGCTGTCCCGGGGATATCCCTGGGAATGACCCCCAGGAAGACGCCGGCAATGCCCTGGGCTGTCCCTGCCATGTCCCCGGGCTCTATTAACATTGTTTGTCATTCTCTTTATGTTACAGGAATCATTGAGAGAATTCAGCACTCATTCCTGAAGGAAGTCTCTAACAAAGTTCTTTTTCTGTTATTAACCTCTCTGTACAACTTCTCACTTCACAGCTCTCAGCAATACAACCTTCTGCACTTTAGATCACACACCCCTCTGCCTGCACCTGCACTGGAAGGTGATATGAAGGCAGATGCCCTCGCCATGACAGTCACTACACCACAAAAGTCAGGGCAGGCCAAACTTTCTCATGATGTCTGCCATCAAAATGCCCCAGCACTGGGAAAACAATTCCATCTGACTTTGCCACAAGCACGGCATGCAGTGAATCCTCGCTCACAGTGTCAGCAGACTCTTTCTTTGCCACAAATGTTAGGTACAAACTCACAAGGGTTGAAACCTAATGACATCTGGCAAACAGATGTAACACACTTTTCCAGCTTTGGCACTTTTAAATATGCCCATGTGTCTCCTGATGCCTTTTCTGGATTCACAGTAGCAACAGTACACAGGGGTGAGAAATCCATGGGAATTTGATGGGAATTTCCCATTCCACGGGAATTTGATAGGAATTTGGGAGGGGAACTGAAGGATTCTAAATGCCTGGAATGCTTTCCTTCCTTGGGAATATTGGAGGGGAACTGCAGGATTCAAAATTCCCAATGTCCTGAATGCCAGTATTCCATGGGAGTTGCATGGGGAATTTGGGAAGGGAGCTGAAGCATTCGAAATTCCTGATGCCCAGAATGCAATTATTCCATAGTTTTGGTGGGAATTTGGGAGGAGAACTGGAGCATTCTAAATTCCCGACACCCAGAATACCCTTATTCCTTGGGAATTTGGGAGGGGAACTGAAGGATTCCAAATTCCCTATGCCCCGACTGCAATTATTTCACGGGAATTTGGGATGGGAGCTGGAGGATTTGAAATTCCCAATGCCCAGAGAGCAATTATTCTATAGTTTGGGGGGAATTTTGGATGGGAACTGGAGGATTTGAAATTCCCAATGCCTGGAATGCAATTATTTCATGGGAATTTGGGACGAAAACTGGACGATTCTCAATTTCCCATGCTTGGAATGCAATTATTCCATGAGAATTTGGGAAGGGAACAGAAGGATTCAAACTACCTGATGACCAGAATGCTGTTTTTCCATGGGAAATTGGGAGAGGAGCTGGAGGATTTGGAATTCCTGTTGCTCGGAATGCAGTCATTCCATTTTCCAGTTTTGGTGGGAATATGACATTGGAGCTGGAGGATTCAAACTTCCTGACACCCAGAATGCTCTTATTCCATGGAAATTTGGTGGGAATTTGGGAGAGGAGCTGGAGGATTTGAAATTCCTAACACATTGAATGCCATTATTCCATAGTTTGGGGGGGAATTTTGCAGGGGAACTGGAGGATTTGAATTTCCTGATGCCTGGAACGCACTTATTCCATACTTTTGGGGGTAAACTAGCAGGGGAGCTGGAGGATTTCATGCCTGGAATGCCATTATTCCATGGGAATTTGGAGGGAGAGCTGGAGGATTCAAATTTCCTCATGGCCGGAAAGCCATTATTCCATGGGAATTGGGGAGAGCAGATGGAGCACTCAAAATTCCCAATGCCTGGAATGCCGTTATTCCATGAGAATCTGGAAGGTAAATGGCAGGATTGAAAATTGCTGACGTCTGTGCCTCTCATGTGCCTTTGCAGCTGCCAGAAGGTGCAGTTTGGATCTGTGCTGATCATGCTTGTGCCAAACATTGGCACCAGTGCTTGTGCATTTTGATGGAAAAAAGCATGACTCAGTTTTGCTTGTTCAAAATGTTTGGCAAAGTGTTTGAAAAAACCATTGTCAGTTCTCGCATTTCCTTCTGCCATGAATCCTGGAAGTGAGGAATGAGCCCTGATATGAGAGAAAAATATTGGTTAGTTCTGAGTGTGAAAATTGCAGAAAGACATGAAAGCCAATGATATAATTTGTAACATCCTTTAAAACTGATCCTTCTATTCTTTTAACAATACTAGACTGTGGAGTGCCTGGTCGCTGAGTGGCTCAAAGAAAAAGGCCACAACAACTTCAGCTTGATCAATATAGGCAGTAACTAGAGCAAAGAGCAAGGGTAGCTTTAGGATACAGAATAAATCTGTCAGCAAAACAACTTGGCCTGAACCTAGCAGACGTGCTGTAGAAATCATAGCTAGCGAACAACAGGAATACAGAAGTATAACTATGTTGCAGAAATATAACTGTGTTGCAGATATTGACGCAAATGCCTTCTGACCAATAATGAGCTCAGCTTTTGCAATATGTATGAGACTAATTAAGAAGTGTCTTTAACCTGATGATACGGATCAATAAATCGAGCTACGTTGATGAACCATATGGTGTCACGTCTCCCTTCTCCGACACTAGACACATAAGATAAATCTGTCATTAAATTCAAAAGTTCTGAAAAGAGCTGAAATGCTCTAAACTACTGCAGCCAGTTCAACAATCTGAGGAGAGCCCTCTATTGTTTAAACATCTGACTGCCATGTTTTGGTTGTTTGATTTTGCCATACTATTACTGATTTGTGTGTTTTCCCTGCTCCAGCAGTGAAGACAGTTATAGCACTTAAAGGCTCTTCATTTAGCATGGCCTTTTCTCTAAAACTTAATTTAGCTTGTAACAATTTGTGGCCTGGGTAATGAATAGAACAATCACCTGAATAATTTAGCGATGCAATTTGCAAGTCTAAATTTTGCAAAGCCCAATCAACCCTTTTCACAGGTAAATAAATAATTACAAAGTCTTGGCCTGCCATAGTTAGCAATCTCGTTCTGGCTCTAATTATGATTTCAGATGTCATCTCCATGGTTGTAAAAATTGGTTTTGGAGACCTATAAGGAAGAAAAACCCACTGTGTGATTAACAAAGGATCTTTTTCCGAAGTGTTCCATTGAAAAAGGAGACCACAAAGTTGCCTTTTTTCTCCTAACACTGCCAGAAATGCAGTGGCTATGGAATTCTACAAGATTCCCTCACTTTTATTTCTAGCTTTACAAGAAAAGAGTAAGATGTGGGAGTCAACCCAACTAAGACATAAGGTCAGCTGGACTTCACACCAAACACACCAACCTGATCTTCAAGGTCTGGTAAAACGTTCATCTAAATCAGGGCAAGCCTCAGATCTCCTCTCAAAAGCCTTTGCAGTAGTTATGTTCATTAGTCCAAGTTCCACTCCCCTCTTGGCTATATGTGTTCCATATATAGTATGGTTTCTAGAATGTTCCACCTCCAAGACTATATCTTGTTACCTCTTCCTTGTTTCTGGCCCTTGGAGCTTCTCCCTATGTTGTGTTCTGTTCCTAAGCATAGTTCCCATTTTTTTTCCCATTAAAAGTAATTTCCTTGTAGGGCACTCCGTTATTCCCTCTCCTTCTCTCCTATTTTGCACCACGTTCACCCTGAAGTCAGGGGGCCCAAAGGTTTGTCACAGCCACCCTCACTGCGACAGCCAGTGCCCGCAGCGCTGTCAGGCAGTGCCGGGATCCCGGCTGTGCTTCTGCTCCCCACAAGGGAGGAATGGCAGCCCCAGGCTCAGAGCCAGGCAGAAAGCCAACCAAGGGAGAGCAGAGGGAGGGCACCCTTCCAGTCTCTCTGGGCCATGGCCGCAAAACAGCCCCTGCTGATTCATCCTCCGCCTGTGTTTGGGCAGAGCCAGCCAAGTTGTGGTTTGTGATCCAAAGCCTGTTGGGAGCGGGCATGAAAAGCGCTGTGTGCACAGCACAGAGTCCTGGAAGGTGCTGGCCAGAGCCTCCTGCAGGAACAGGGCTCTGGTCCCTGGCCAGGAACAGCCTGGTTTTGGTGCTGTGAGCGCAGGCAGGAGCTGAGGCAGGTGAAGAGGCAGCGGGCAGCTTGTGTTTAGAGAGGGCCTGGGGCTGCACCTCTCAACCTGCACCTGGAAACTCACTTGGGGGAATAGGAGCTAGAGCTGGAGTGCCTGTCCTGAAAGGACCTGAAGTCATTCAGCCTTGCCAGCATTTCTTAAGGGTGTGTTGGTGTTCTCCAGGAAAGCTGCACATTTGGGGAAACACCTTTGGAGGAAAGGGGCTTGCTTCTCAAGGAAAGTGCTTCCCAGGGAGCAACCAGTGAGGCAGGTGTGAGTGTCCCCCTTTGGCTGTGCTCAAGTGAGTCTTTGGGGCCTGTTGCACTTGGCAAAGGGGCGGGGGAAGGGAGAAGGCACTGAAGAATGAGAAAATAATTCACACATGGAGTCAGAGCTTCTGACAGAGATCAAGTGTTGCCAGCAGTTTCTCCAGGTGCTCCTGCCATCAGCCCCTGCAGTAAGGAGCACAGCCCCCAATGCACCGTGGGCTTTGGCTCCCTCTGGCACAGAAGCCCCCCGAGGGCACAGGTCTCTGGGGCAGGAGATGGGCACCAGTGCTGCCAGGGCTCAGGGGGTGGCAGGTCTGCTTGGCCAGGGACTCTGCCGCAGCTGCTGATGGCAGCGCTCCCCGGGCCCCAGGCCTCAGAGCAGCATTGGTGTCCGGGCCCACACGTTCCTTGTGCGTGTCACACCGGCGGCTTTAGGATGGCCACCAGCCGGGACGTGTCCCAAGGAGGCCGTGCCAGCTTCACTGGAAGGCCCTGTGCCCTTCCCAGCGCGGCTGCGTCGGCAGCCCTGGGGGCTCCTTCTGCTGCCCTGAGCCTGCAGAGCAGGGCAGCGTTTGCTGATGCTCTGAGCCCTTCCTAAAGATCCTATTGGCCTGGCTTAGACACCTGGGGCCAGGCATTCCTTCCAACCTGGGCCACCTTGGGTGGGCTGGGGGCAGACCCAAGGCAGGCAGCAGTGTGTGCAAGGGCCCTTGGTGACACGGTGCAGCACGGTCACCGTGGCACAGAATGGAACCGGGCAACCAAGGGCCCTTTGTGACACGTGGTGACAAAGGAGCCGGCAGTGACAAGAGCACGCCACAGTGCTTGGAGCACACCACGGGACAGGACAGGACAGAGCGGTGCTGTGAGGAGCCCCTGCACAGCGCGCTCGTTCGCGTCCCACCCGGAGCTTTCTGAAGCATTCCTGCAGCTGAGCTCGATGCAAGACCACAGGACTTGCTGACCCGTGGTCTCTTCGAGGCTTCTCTTCTGCAGGTGTCCTCAAGGACACCACTGCAGGACTTGGAGACTTGGAGCTTTTCCAAGGCCTCTCTCCTGCAAATATCCACAAATTCAGTCCAAGACATGGAGCAGACACCCCCGAAAGTTCCCAAGCTGGCCTGGGTGGAGGAGGAAGAAGGCCCTGGAGCTGCCCTGGCACAGCAGACTGAAGAGGTGGTGCCGTTCCAGCCATCGCAGGAGGGTGAGTGGCAGAGCTGGGTCAAAACACTGGTGCCTGCTGCCAGCTTGGCCCCATGCCGTGCCGTGCTGTGCCATGCCATGCTATACCCTGGGGACATGCCCACGGACAGGATGGAAGAGGGGCCGGGCAGACACCCCGCAGTGGCCGTGCTCCATCCCCTGGGGCATCCCGGGCCTCTCTCTGCCTGGGCAGCGCAGGGCTGGCCCGTGTTCTCCAGCCTCTCCCACAGCCCCTCATCTCTGGCTGCGCTCGCTCTTTGCCAGATGCAGCCCTGGAGCGCACACAAGAGCAGGAGTCCAGCCGTGGCCGCTTCCGCAGCACAGCGCAGGTACCTGCAGCCACCCCCACCTGGGCTGGGCCTGCTGTCCCTGTTCAGCCCAGCACCGTGTGTGGACACCTCCCTGCAACATCCCCGGCTTCTTGCCCCTCTCCTACAGTTCGTTTGCAACTTCCTAAAGAGAATTGAGGAGGAAGAGACCATCGCCATTGGCGCAGGCCTCAGACCACACTCGCCCATCTTACAAAGCAAGGCCAGTGCTGCCCTGCTGTCTATGCTTGTGGAGGAAGATTTTTACAATCCAAAGCAAGTAAGCAGCCTGTGGCCAGCCTTTGATCCTCCCACCAATTGCTTGGCCTCCCAAGCCACGCACGCTGGTTGCACTGAGCCTTTCAGGCCACATGGCAGCGTGGTGGGAAGGGAAGCACTTCTCTGGGCAAGCTGGGAACATTGCTCCCTCTGGCAGCTTTCCAAGGCTCCCCGTGCCTTCTCCAGGTGCCTGCCATGGTGAGCTCCATCCACCAGTGGCTCATGGCCAATGATTCTGCTGAGCACAGGCTGGACAAGACCCTGCTGGATCTCACCCAAGCACATCCAAATGACGCTGTCATGACGCTCCTGCGTGTGGCCCCGTCCTGTGACAGGTACGGGGCCCACCTGCCCAGAGGGCTCAGGGCTCCCCAGCCCATCACCCTGTACAGCCTGCCCCAGGTGTCTGAGCAACAGAGAGTTCCAGGGCCCTCTGGCTGCTGCCTTTCCCAGCCCTGGCACGTCAGCCCCTGAGCCTGCTGCCATGCTCCCTTGCGGCCACTCAGGGCTCGTCCCCACAGGGCTGGGCTGTCTGGGTGCTGCTGGCAGGGGGGCAGTGGGCACAGGCAGAACTGGCAGCCAGCTCAGCTCCCCCTGCTGCTGTGACTGAGACCCCCCTGAGACACAGCTCTAACCCCGCAGAGCTGCCATGGCCATGTGGAAGACCATCATGGCCTCAGCCAGGACTGCAGAGCTGGTGCAGCTGATCCTCCTGGATGTGCTGGGGAGCTGGCCAGAGCACAGCACCTGCACCTCCGATGGCGACGAAACGGGTGTCTTTGCCCTGGCTGTGAGTTTCTGCAAGTGGCCTTTGCTGGCCCCAAGGCTGCCTCTCCAGCAGCTCTCCATCCTCCTTCCCCCACTGCATCTCCCTGCCTCAGGCGCTGGCCTGAAACCTGGCCCAGGGGCAGATCCAGGCCAACCAGGCCCTGTGCTCCCCCTGCCAAGCTCTCTCCAGGCCTCTCCCTGCCACGCTCAGGCCCTGCCACACGCACACCTCAGCACTGAGTGCTGTCTCGGGGGGCTTTGTCCTTTGCAGGCAACCGTGGTGATGTGGAAGATCCTCCAGGTGCCCTGTCTCCCACGGATCTTGAAGCTCTATTTCCCCCACCTATTTGTGCATCTGCTCTTCCAAGTCTTCTTCAGCACTCTGGATATGCCACAGGAGGTCGACACCTTCTTGAAGGGATGCCAGGAAGAGCATGGCCTTGCCACCACCCCAAACAGGTGCTCCATGCCACTCCTCTTGTCCCTGCCACGTGGCCTGCCAAGGAGCCAGTGCTGCCAGTGTGACCTGGGCTTTGCTCTGCACACAGGTTTGCAGTGCACACCCTCAAGTCCCTGCTCTGCCTTCTCCGCTGCGAGGATGTGGTGGTGGCGATGGAACGCAGGTGTGCCTGGGACACACTGCTCTCTGTTGACACTCACCACTTTGCCGTGGCTCTGCTTGCCAGGTGAGATCCCCTTCTCCCTACTGCCTCTGACATTGGTGCTCTCTGCTCAGGTGCCCCACAGAGTGCCCGAGGTCAATGGGCCAGAGGGCCTTGTCACTGAGGGACAGGCAAGCAGACTGGAAAAGGCTGGGAGAGGAGGATGCCCATGAGCAACCAACTCCCAAATGGCCCAGGTCCCCTTGCTGGAAGGGTGCTGGGGAAAGATGAGTACTCCATGAGTCATGCCTGGGAGAGGTTTGCCTCATTGGCTCAAGGTCTTGTTTCCTTTTCCCCCTCTTCAGAGATATTCGCCACTTAGCCATCCACTTTTGTTCCGCGGTTGCATTCTATCTGCTGGCCCTGCTCGGCAAAGAGATGCCATACTGGGATTTCCCTGCCCTGGCATTCCTTGTGGAGGTGAGCCTCAAGGCCAGCGCTGCCTGGCTCAGCTGCCTCCCAGATCTCTGGCCTCTCGTAGCCACAGCTGTCAGGACAGTGCCCGTGCACTGTGCTGCTGCCTGGGCCCGGCCCTGTGCGCTTCTGGGCTCCTGCCGACCAGCTCCCCTGTCACTGTCCTGTGCCTTTCAGGTCCTCGACTGCCTGGACCTGAGGGAATGCAGTGACAGTCTTCTGGAGATCCTGGCACAGAACCTGCACAGCGAGCACCTAGCCAGGCGCTACTTGGCACTCCGAGGCCTCGTAGTGCTGGGCAAGGATCCCTTGATGGTGAGAAGGGGGCAGTGGTTGAAGCCGTGCAGGCAGCGTGGGGCTGGGCAACGCAGTGGCTTGGCCTTGCCTGGGCTTCGGCCGCTGGGGCAGCTGCTCCCAGCTCTCCTGCCTCCCACTTCAGCTGCCCCAGTGCTTCGGGACAGGCCTTTGGCCTCTGGGCCATGCGGCAGCAGGGCGGCCTTTCTCAAAGTCATGTTCTGCACAGGTCGAAAAAATGCGGAGCCTGACTAAAAGTCTTGTGGAGCTCCTGGAGGAAAATGATAGTGACATGATCAGGATGACCATGCTTCTACTCAGATATTTGCTCCTGGATAATGGTGCCCCAATAGCCACCCCCATCGCCCTGCAGCTGGCTGAGGCGCTCCTGCCACTCTTTGACCGCGTAAGGCTCTGTGCCCACAGCCACGGCCACTGGCTGCTGCCCGCACACTTGGTGCCCTGCGCAGATGCAGGCCTGTGCCCTGGGGGGCCTGAAGCAGCTGATGCTCAGGTCTTTCACCCTTTCCTGTCATCCAGGATGATGTCCAGGTGCAGCTGAGCTCCATGGCTGTCTTTCAAGAGATGCTGCACTTATTAACAGAAGAGGCAAGAAAGGCCCTCAAGTCCCACGTGCGCCAGAGCCTGCTCCCACTCTACTTCCACTGCCATGATGAACATCACATTGTTGCTGAGGTGAGCACTTGTGGCCAGCTGCTGTCCCTCTGACAGGGGCTTGTGCTGGCTCCTGCCCTGGCACCTTGCAGGCTGCAGCCTCCTCCAGCCTGTGGCACTGGGATGCTCCTGTGCCAGGGACTGTGGGGCCATCTGTGCGTCTCTGCTGCTCTCCAGGCCTCCCAGGAAACACTGCATTCTTCAGCCAGATTCCTGAAGAGGAGGGATATCGAAGAAATGCTACACGTCGATCAGAGCTTAGGCGAGTGCCTGGTAAGAGCAGCCGAGACCTCCCAGCCTCAGCCTGGAGAAGGCCTCTGAGGGCGGTGCTCAGGGTGCGGGGCTGGCAGCTGTGCCCGCTGCTGCAGCCAGAGGCCGCGCGGGCTCTTCGCCAGGCCCCCGTGGGCCCAAGCCGGGTGCCCATGCAGCCCCGGCACGGCGGGGCTGCGGGCCGGCACCGCGGCTCCCCGGGCAGCAGCCGGCCCTCTGCCCCCTCCCCTCGGGAGCCCTTGGCCAGCGGCTGCTGGCCGCGCCTCAGGGCTCTGCGGCCAGGGGAGGCCGGGGCTGGGCACAGGCAGCGGCCGGCCCAGGGGTGAGCCCGCACCAACCCTGCCCTCCTGCCGCTCTCCCCAGCTGGCAGAGGACAGGAGCCGAGCGGCCGAGCACCTGCGCCGGGCCCTGCGCTACCTGCAGAGCCCACAGGAGCCCCTGCGAGCAGCGGCCGTCAGCTTCATGGGTGAGTCCCGAGCCCGGGCTCCCTCCCTGGGCCGCCGCAGCTCGGCCCCAGCCCCGCCTGCTGCCCCGGCAGCGCCAGCCGGGCCCCCCCTGGCCTGGCCATTGCTGCCGCCGCCCTCTGGCAGCCGTGCCCTGGGGCAGCAGCGGGCGCCGAGGGCCCGGCCTGAGCCCTGCCGGGCCAGCAGCCCATGTGGCCGCAGCGCCGGCAGCGCCGCTGGCAGGGAGCTGTGCCGCTGGGGCCGTCACAGGCTCTGTGTTCACAGGCATGGCCGGGCGGCACCTGAGGGGGCAGCAGCAAGAGCTGCAGCTGATCTGCACTGGTGAGTGAGTGAGGGCAGCGGGCTTGTTATAAATAAGAAGCTTGACTAGGCCAATATTCAAGCAGCAATCAATTTATTATTTAATATGGTAAAGTATGAGCAATACAGCGCTGGGTACAGTGGGGGAAGTTTTCCCTCCAACTGCACAACGATAATTGAGGATTACAAGTATTTATAGGGGTACTCCTCATTTTTTCAGCAGTTTCTATTTCCAAATTATTACATCACAATTCTATACACTATTGTGATTTAATTTTTCTCAGGATGTGTTTTTAAAGGAGTATCCCCAGATGGTGGTGGTCCAGTTTCCGACAGAAGAAAGACGAATCCCCATCTGGTAGAGTCCAGCTCCTCAGATGTAGGTCCAACTTGTTAATTGCAGAGACTATAAATCTAATAACAGTGATGTCCAGCTTCCTTTGGTCGAACCCATAAATCCTTGAAGTGGTGGTCATCTTCTTTTCTCAAGCTGTTTTTCTTTGCTTCAATAGGGTATGAGATAAGCATATTTCCTATATATATTCCAAAGCTATAGTTTCAAGGATACAAGTAATATTCTAAAATTATACTTCAAACGGTTATTATTGCAGAGCTTTTTATGGATTAACTATAAGCAAAAAAAGCAACATCCTTAACGCATTAATTTCCTTAACGCTTAAATTCCAATGCTCTTTAATCAACCAGGGTTGAGTGCAAACAACAAAAAAGTAGATCCAAAGGCCTTTTTCCATGTCTTATTTTCCTCAGTTATTAGAATTCACAGCTCTCCCACTGTCGATTTCCACACATTTCGCAATCACAAATACACACATCGCCTGTTTGTACCTGACACGAAACACAGCTTTGTATTTCACAGGCTGACCGCGGGGGCAGGCGGGGGCAGCTGCAAGCGCTGCCCCGGCTGCGCAGGGCGCTGCTCCCGTGGGCAGAGCACACGGAGATTTCAGGGCCACGTGTGCCATTCGTGGCCAGCAGCTTCGGCCTGATCCCCTTGCTCCCTGCTCCCTGCGGGCCATGGCAAGAGCCGGCCGGGATGGCCCTGCCAGGGGGCTCTCCTCGGCTCCCTGCACATGCGGGAGCTGACCTTGCCTCTGTTCCTCTCTCTTGCAGCCCTTGAAGAAATGGCACATGACAGCAGTCCTGCAATCAGAAATGCTGCCATTGAATCTTGTTTAGTTCTCCGGGCCGTACAGAGAGCTCCCTACTCCCCATGGCATAAGCTGCGAGATCAGTTCCGCAGTGCATGGAGGAAACGGCCTCGTCTGCGCGGCACTGCCTTGCTGTTCTGCTGGAGCTCCCCGGAGAGATGATGTGAAAGACTCTGACTGCTGTGGCCATTTGAGCCAGCAGAGATTTTCTTTTTGTTCTTCAGGATTTTTGTGTTTGTATTTTTGTTCTTGAGAATGTAAATATACAATATCCTACAATACACAGGGTCGCAGGATCTTTCTTTTCCTGCACAGGCCGAAAAAGGGGTAGATAGGGCATGGGGGAAGAGGGGGAAAAGGGTGCTTTTGTTACGAATATGAACAAGGCCAAACTGCCTTTGGAGAAGGAGGTTCTCATTTATTAAAACTGCTGCAAGAAATGGAGTACCCAGGGTAAGCCCAGGCACCCACACAGCAAGCCAAAACCAGAACAGTGCGCTACCCCCACGTGCACTGGTTCCCCCAAGAAAACAAGTATCCAAAAAGAAGAACTCCAATCCAACTAAACTCCCCCCATTTATAGCCCCCTTGGAGTCCAGGATTGGTCCATTTTGGATCCACACGGTTATTAGGCCATTTCCAGACTTCTCTTTGGTCTTTAACGCCGTTCATTCTGGACCAGTCGTTTCTGCAGGGCTTTGAATGATTGGTCAGATCTTCCATCCAATCCCTCTTTGACCTCGCCTTGCCCCGCCAGATGGCCCTTCCACCAAACCCTGGACCCTGCTCCTAGAACACTCTAATAAGCCCCCCCTTTACATAATATAATTAATATAACATAATTAATACCATATAATTGAACTTTACCCTATTTTAACTTAACTTTTACCTATAACAACTCCCCCCTCTAAAACTTTGATTGAGTTTTAGCCCGCATCAACCTCTTAACAGTCTCTTGACAGTAATTTATTTAGTTTCTTAACCAGTCTTTTAATCAGGTCTTTAACATATTTCGTCTTCAATCGTGTATAGTTGTTTCAATGTCTGCTAAATCTGACATTAAACAGATTTAGCAGACATTGAAAGCTGCATGTCTTACTTCTCCTTTTAATGGGTTTTCTTTCTGAACAGATCCATTTTTCTTTCATAGGGCATTCCCCCAACAATTTCTGTTTAAAAATTCCCTATATTTTCAAATAGCTAATAGACTTTGCTGTCCTCTATACAGGTGGTTAACTATAAAAAGTTGATACAATTGGGGCTCAGATTCGAGTGTGTTCTGAGGACGGCAGTCCGAGACTCTCCTGCATACAGAGGATGATAGCATTTTTCACACAGTTGTGTCTTCCCCTTATTGATGCTGATAAGTAGGAGGATCAGTAGAACTGGGGGTCTGGTGCAGGCTACTCTCTCATTCACGTCTCCCCTCCGCAGAGGATCAGTGATTCTTTTTGGCAAGAGTATATCCTGATCTGGCCTTGCCCCCCACTCTCTTCTCTTTCCTTACTACTGTGCTGTTCTTACCAGTGACTGTTGCAGGAGTCTACTTCCCCTCTTCTGTCAACTGTTCTTTCTTTCTTTTAAGGCCAGATTGCTAAGTGCATGGGAGAATGCTCTATCGCTTCTCGGATCACAGGATCTGTAACAGGGAATCCCAGAGATTAAAACATGTTTTTGATAATTCACATAATCTCACTCCCATATAGAAATACTATTTCCTTAAATTAAAAGAATGTTAAAAACTTTTCAATTAAATATCTTATAATAAATCTAACAGAGTTCTTATTATAACTTACAGCTTATGTGGTTCTTATGGTGTTCCTGATATCTTCTTGAACTTACCTGTAGTGGGAGATCATCTCTCAGGTGCAGAAACTGGGTCTTTTACTCTGGTGACATGTGTCCATCCCCGTTCTTGTGTCCTAATGGCTGTTTCTGTGATGAGTAAAACTTGAAATGGACTTTCCCATTTTGGAGTTAGTGGTTGTTTTTCCAGGTCTTAACACCCAGTCACCAGGCTGGAATTTGTGGATTTTAAAATCAATAGGAGTAGTTTCAGGAAGGTATCCCTTGTTCCTTAACTCCTCTCAAGTGCAGGTTATGGTCTTCATATATTTTCTCACGCCTAATTCTCCTTCTTCATATGTTCCCATATTACCTGGAGTAGTTTAGAAAGGTAAGCCAAACACCATCTCATATGGAGAAATCCCTATATCTGCCCTTGGTTTAGTCCTTATTCTCGATAATGCCAGAGGGAGACATCTTAAACAATTCAGTTTTGTTTCTTCTGTTAATTTTGTGAACGTTATCTTAAGAGTCTGGTTCATTCTCTCTACTCTTCCAGAACTTTCAGGTCTCCATGGGGTATGAAATCTCCAGATGATATTTAAGGCCTCTGTTATTTGTTGTAATATCTTGGCAGTAAAATGAGGACCTCTATCTGAGTCAATAGTATTAATCATTCCATATCGGGGTATGATTTGCTCTAATACAATTTCATTTACAGTCTCGGCCGTTGCTCTTGTGGTTGGGTATTGCCTCCACCCAATGAGTTAGATGATCTATTATCACCAGTAAATACTTATATCTCTGTACTTGTGGTAATTCTGTAGTCTATCTGTACACATTGAAATGGCCTTTTCGCTAATTCTCTACCTCCTTGAGGTAATTTTCTCATTACTTTTCAATTTATCTTCTGACATACCATGCATTCTCCAGTTATTATCTTGGCAATTTCCCAGACCCCGATACACACATAAGTTCTCATAAAGTGATTGTGTAAAGCTTGAGTACCCCAATGGGTTGAGGCATGTAGGTCCTCTAATATCTTTCTGGTTCATGCCTTGTTTAATACTTGTCTACCGTCTGACATCCTCCATTCTCCTTTTCCCTTTTGGACTGCACCATGTTTTAGTAATTCCTCTTGTTCTTTTTCATTAAATATAGGGATCTCCTCCCTCTCTTGATCTTCCTCATTCCCATCTCCTGCTTCGTTTAACCTGAGGATCTTTCCAGAATCTTCCAGAGCAGCCTTTTTTGCAGTCACATCTGCCAAGTTGTTCCCTTTTGTTTCTCTAGTATTGCCTTTTTGATGTCCCTTTATACGTACCACTGCAATTTCTTTTGGTCCTTTCAAGGCTTCTAACACTGCCTTTATGAGGCCTTCATGAATTAGGGTTTTTCCCTTTGAGTGGACAAATCCTCTCTCTGCCCACATCTTCCCAAAAGTATGTACTACCCCATAGGCATATTTAGAGTCAGTGAATATGGTACCACTCCTTTGATCAAGCCATTTTAGCCCTTTTAATAATGCATATAGTTCACAGCATTGTGCAGACCAACTATGGAAAAGCTTTCCTTATTCTATGACTGTCATTGTATGTCCATTTACAATAGCATACCCTGATACTCACTTACCATCTACTACCTGTGATGAACCATCTATAAAGAGTATATCTCCTTCAGGTAAAGGTAGTCAATCTTCTCTAACTTTTTATCTGCAAATCTTTGGTTTCAAGGCAGTGATGTTCCAATTCTTCTTTTGGTTCTCCATATAAAAATTGTGCAGGATTTTGGATCCTTCTTGTTGTCAATTCTATATTTTCATTTTTGTTTAAGATCATATTATATTAAGATCATAAATATTAAGTTCATATTTTAAAAGTCTGCTATCTGAAATCCATTGACAGGCTTTCTTACTTAGTATACTTTTTATATCATGGGGAGTACACACCTTGATCTTCTTTCATAATGTCACTGTGTAACCTTCCTCCACACGAGTTACAGTTCCAGCCACCGCCTGGAGACGAGTGGGCCAGCCTCTAACTATGGGATCCAGCAATTTGGAGAGATAGGCAATGGGTTTTTGCACCCCGCACCATTCTTGTACAATAACTCCATAAGCTATTCCTTCTTCTACAATGACAAATAGTTCAAACAGTCTGTTTAAATCTGATAAACTTAGTACTGGAGCATTTGCCAACTTTTCTTTTAGGTCTTCTAACTTTTTTCATCATTTTCATCCCAACTTATGGGCTCATTTTCAACTAATTTCTCATACAGAAACTTAACTAATTTTGTGTGTCCATCTATCCTTAATTTACAATACCCAATTAATCCTAGTCATTTTCTCACATCTCTTTTTGTTTCTGGTGGGGGCAATGATAGTATTCCCTGAATTCAGTCAGCATCTAATCTCTTATATCCTTTCCCCATTATATGGCCTAGATACTTTACTTCTGGTTCCACAAATTGTAACTTTCTTTTAGATACTTTAAACCCCTTTTCCCCTAGGAAGTTCAGTAAATTAACAGCTGTTGTTTGTACCTCTTCTTCCTGTTCCCCAGAAATTAATAGATCATTTACATACTGTAGGATTTGAGATCCTTCTCAGGTATAAACTGTTTCATTAGTTCTTCTAGGGTTTGGCTGAATAGGTTTGGGGACTCCGTGAATCCCTGAGGCAACCTTGTCCATTGTAATTGTTGTTCTCTCCTGGTTTCCTCATCTTCCCATTCAAACCATTTTCTACTTACTTTCTCAAGTGGACAGGACCAAAAAGCATCTTTCAAATCTATAACACTAAACCATGCATGTCTCAATGGTACTTTGCTCAATGAATTATATGGGTTGGCTACTAGTGGATATCGAGTAACAGTTTGCATATTTACTTCTCGTAAATCTTGGACTAATCGGTAGGTACCATCGGGTTTCTTTATAGGTAATATTGGGGTGTTATGTGGAGACATGCATGGTTCTAAAATTCCTTCTTTAATGAAGTCTTTAATTACAGGTGTTAATCCCTATTTCCCTTCGAAGGAAATTGGATATTGTTTAACTCTTATTGGGGGAATGTCAGGTTTCATTTTGATTTCTATGGGTGGAATTTCTAACATTCCATGACCCCCTCCTTCTGCCCACACTCTTGGATCTATCTCACTCTCATCTTCTTCTTTTAAAACCATCATTTTCACTACCATGCATTTTCCTTCAGGGACTACCCCTATTCTTAACTGCACTTGTACATCCCGGCCTAAGAGGTTAGAGTCTAATTCAGGCAAATACAGCAGGTCAGCACAGCCTTCTCTGAAACTTCCTTTTACCTTTTTTTTAAGGTACTTCTTCAACAATGGGTACATCACAAGGGTTATTCTCAGCACCTTTAACTTTACAGGTTCGCTTACTTAATTTGCATCCCTTGGAAATCTTTGAAATACTTGAACGATCTGCTCCAGTATCCACTAAAAATTCCATTTCCTTGCTCTGAGGGCCAATTTCTCGGTTTACCAGGGGCTACTATTGATGTCCAATATCCTCCCTCAGAGCATAGAGCCCCTGACACCCCTAGTTCTCTTCTTTCTGCCTTCTTCTGAGCAATAGCCTCATCCATCTTTCTTTTTCTGCAGAAATTTCTGGTATGTCCTTTCTTACCACAATAAAAGCATATAATTTCTGCCCAAGGTGGTCTTCTCTCAGGCCAAGGTGACTTATTATCTATGTCTGGCTCATGCATTCTACTTGGCTGATCTTTAAACCCACTTATTCTTGGACCTGTGTACTCGCTTTTCCCATCACCTGCTGACTCACTTGTTCTCAAATCTAGCACTCTCTCTAGTTACTGTTGCCATAATTTTTGCTTTTGTCCTGGTCTTCTCCTCGTCCCTCCTTACTTTTTGCGCCTCCCTTAATAACTCAGTCATTCCTTTTTCCTACCAATCATCTAACTTTTCCAATTTCCTTCGTATATCCACCCAGGCCTTAGTTACAAATTGGATTTTAACTAATACTTGTCCTTCTGGACTATCTGGATCCACACTTGAGTATAACTGAAAGTTTCTTTTTAATCTTTCTAACCAGGTGCTGGGTGATTCATCTCGCTGCTGTTGACTATCAAATGCCAATCTTGCGTTATTTGTTCTTGGGACTGCCTCTCTTATCCCTCTTACAATTAGTGTCCTATATTGCCTCATGCTCGCTCTTCCCTCTTCCTGGTTTGGATCCCAATTAGGTGGGTTAATAGGTGTCATGATTTGACACTGACACAATGCCAGTGCCTCTATGAGAACATCTTCTTACTGGTGTTTGCTGTGAGGTGATACCCGGAATAAGCAAAGCAGGCTCTTTCTTAGGGGAAAAAAGAGAAAACTTTATTAACTAAACTACAAGAACAAACTACCAAGACAGAAAAATAAACACAAGGAAAATGAAAACTGCACAGAAACACTCCCCCCTCCTCCTCCCACTAAATTCCCAATACATTTACATTTCCTAAAATCACCAAATCTTGGTCAGGCATCCACCCTTTAGATAATCAAATCTTCAATTCATCAAGAGTAGACGGAGTCCTTCCTTGTGCCATGGACTTCCTGTCACATGCAGCACCCCCTGGAGATCTTTTGCTATTGTGACATCTTCTTTCCATGCCCGGTGCTCTCACCACCGACATGGGCAAAGCCGCTCGAGGGTGGTCTTTGTAAGGATGCCTCGTCCCGTTCCAAACAGAGCACAGTCTCACTTCTGGGACCTTTGTCCCCCCCATTTCTTTTACACCTCCTGGGGCCGAGGGGTCTCAACACTGAACTCTCTTGGCTCTGAACTATTGCTTCTTTCTGGATGCAGTCTCTGTATTACAAGGAAACAGTCCATGGCTATAGAAAAAAAAAGAGTCCAGCAAAAATGCCACTCCATCTTTCTTCATTCCTTTAACATCTCTCTCTCACTCTTGCCAGACCTTCCCACTGGCCCATTTCTTCCTTCATCTTCGACTCTTATCTCTCTTCTAGGAAGGGTTAATGTTCTGTAAAGATTTCATTGTCTACAAAGGATTAAAAGCTCTCACAAGCGGCTGCACTTCTCACCGCACCGCCCCCCCTTTGGCCGCAGCAGCACATGATATCACAGTCTAAGATAACAGTCCCAGGCACAGCTCTCTCTCTCTCCGGGGGGGGCTGTCCGATGGCTCCTGGGGTCTCTCTCTCTCCCACCCTTCCACCCTCGTGGGGGAGGGGGCAGGCCTACCTCTCCAGGCCGCGTGGCTTTCCCCTCCCCTGCCCAGCTAGCAGCTGGGCCGGGGGAGAGAAGCAACTCTTCCCCGCTGGAAATTCAAAGAGGGCTCCGAGGGAGGGGAGCTCTGCTTTTAACCTCTGTGTGGGTGGTCTCAGAGGTGGATCCAATGTTCCAGTGGCCAAACCAGGTGCTAATATTAAAATCCGAATACCTATTGGTGACCACAGCATAAACAGCATATCCCAGATGTCCCAGTTCCGGTCAAACCACCACAATAGGCATTTTATCTTCCCCTCTAGGACCCCCTCTATTTTCTCTTTCCCAAATCCTCATACCTGCAGTACAAATCGGTTGTATTTCTTCGGAAGAGAACAGTATTTCTGGGATAGAATTTAATTCCTCCCACGTAAAGATGTTAGGCCCTAAGAATTGGTCCAATTGTTGGGAGATGCCTATTGGGTCTTCTAATAAAGTTTTAATTTCTTTCTTAAAATTTCTAACTTCAATGGCGGTTAATGCGGCATTCACAAAACCAGTACTGCCTCTGGCCCCTCCTATAGGCACTTCCCTTAGAGGAAACAACTTTTCAGCTCTCCCACATTCATCTTGAATTTTCTTTGCTTGGAACCTTGCATTATACTGATGGCTTGCTACATGCTCACCTGGTTCAATTAACTTCTTTCCCTCTATATCTTTTCAACAACAGGCCTTTTTCACTCCCTGACCTTTTGTTCGCAAACTTTCCTCCTGCTTTTGACTGTCAGTATGTTGGGGTACAGGGGATAAATATAAAGGAATATTTTGTGATGTTCCAGGAATAAGAATAGGGGATTTGGGTTATGGGTTGAAGTATGGGAGAAAAATAAAGAGGGGTATTTTGGAAAGTTTTGGGAGCCAAGACTGGGGTATGGACACTCTGAGTGGTACTAGAGACCGGTGTCTGTGTACTTGAGGAACTGGAGGGAATCTGCAAAACAGAAGGAGTACTAGAATGGGCAGATTCTGGTATATATGGGAAGGGAGGTGATACAGAAGAGGGGATGCCAGGAGCAGGAAAACTTGAATTAAATTGTTGAGGTGATTTTAAAACTCCTCTGGGAATAGATACTGAAATTGCATCCACCTTGTAAGATGGTGCCAAGGGGTACAAGGTTGGAGGGAGAGGAGGAAGGTGGTCTATAGGAGGAGTCAGAGAAGGAGGTAATGGGAGGTAATCTAAGGGATCAGGAGGGGGAGGCAAAGGAAGATGGACTAAAGGATCCCACCTCCGTTCTGGTAGCTTAGTTTCTTCTTTTTCTTCTTCTCTGGATACTTTATATAACTTTATTTCCTCTTTCTGTTTCTCCCTTTCTAACCAACATTTAGCATATCTAATCTCTTCGTCGCAAGGTTCCACTTGGGTATTGACATATCTATTTAAAGCTATACATGGCCATCTTTCTTTTGTCCCGTACCAGGGCCAATAAATAGCTTCTTCAGCAATACTCTCTTTAGGCCATATTTCTGTACAGTATCTTATAATTTTTATCTTATCTAAATCCTTCATTCCCTCATTATTATCCAAATTTATTAAAAGTTCACCTAATGAACTACCAGGAGGTATTTTCTTAAAAACTTTCTTCCCTTTTTTCTTCTTCCTGGCACTTTTTCCAGCACACTGTCCCATCTTTTACTAGCAATTGATATCCAAATACAATTTTTTTTTCTTCCTAATAATGGATATGTATTAGTTATAAATGAGGAAGAGAAAATAAATATTAATTATTGTGGAAAATGTAATAATAATGGTTACTCTAAAAAGTTCCTTATCATAAGAGACAAGACAAAGATGGCAATTTAAAAAAAATATTTGACATGGAAAACGAAATAAATGTTGCAGCCTTAATGGGAAGCAAAACAAACAAAAAAAAAGGTGACTTAAAGAAATATTTAGTGTGGGAAACAAAATAAATATGGCTTAACAAGGGTTTCACAATAATAATGTCAATTCAAATGAACATTTTCAACCTAAGAACAGTGAAATGTCAAAATTAATTCCAAAAAGAAATATAATATCTATCCTTTTAGCTGAAAAACTAGAAAATAATGATGGCTATTTCAAGAAATGAAACAACTTAGAAACAACTGCTCAACTAAATACAAAATAGATGCAGTAAGCCACTTACTCTGCACAAGTGGCCTCTGCAAACCATACTCAACCACGTACAAAATTACCTCAATGAGCTGCTTATTCAAAATGGGCGCTTCTCAGCTCGCCTCACCAAACTCAGAAGGGCCACTTCTCCGCCCACCACACAGAAAACTCAAAAATTCCTAAGGAGTGGTCAAAGGACTTTTGGCCTGCCCTCACCTTCAGACCTCACTCCTTAGGGGCCCCAACTCTTAACATACAAAAAAAAGAGAAAAATTCTACCTAACATAAGCCAGTTCTAACCTCCCCTTCAGCCCTAGTGACTGAAAGGGCCCTTCCACAGCCGGCAGCCCACCTCCCTCCTGCAGATGACCGTCCCTGTGAGTCTGTTTTCAGCCACCCCTACGACCCCCTTTAGCTGGGATCCTATCTCAGGGTGAGCCTACTTCCCCTCTATGACCCCCTTCCCACTGGGGTCCTTGTTCGAGGGGACCCTACTCCCCTTGGCTTGGGCACCCTCCCCTTCCCCAGCTTCAGAAAAGGGCCACTCCCCTACACGGTGGCCACTTTGTTTAGTGGCCTCTGTATAGGAGTATTTTCTCCCACCCCCAAGGTCCTAGTTCCTCAGGGACTAGACTCCCCCAGTCTATCCCTGTGGAACAGCCCTCCAGGTGGTTTGAGCTAGCAGTCGGAGCTCTACCCCTGACTGGGCAAGTCTGCCCCACTAACCCCCCTCGGGTGCCCCTATGACCCCCCAATGGGATCCTAGTTCAGGATACCAAGTGTGTCCCCCTCTATGACCCCCCAATGGGATCCTAGTTTGGGATACTGAGTGTGTCCCCCTCAATTACCCCCCAATGGGATCCTAGTTTGGGATACTGAGTGTGTCCCCCTCTATGACCCCCCAATGGGATCCTAGTTCGAGGGGTACACCTCGGGCCAACGGCTCAAACCACCCCTACGAGCCTCCCATCACTGGAGGAACGGGAGCCTGAGTGGGTAAGGGCAGCTATAGGTGGGCACTCCCCGTCTCCCCTACTCCCAGGGGTCCATAGGGGTACACCCACTCCACGACAACACTCGCTTCCCTCTGTTCCTGGCTGACCCCCCCACGGGAGTCTGGAATCGCGGTATTGGGAGGCCTGCACTCGCTTTGGGGGTCTGTGCTCACAGCCCCCATCTCATTCACTCACACACGCTTCGCACCCCCTATGACCTTCAACCCCACTCACGTTACTCTGAGGCAACGTGAGCCCCGCTCCCTCTCGGAGGGCTCTCACCTTTTGGGTCGCTGTGTTCCCTGCAGCCTCAGGTATAGGCGCCATCCCTTCCACAGTCTGACGCAGTCCGATCTCTGGCAGCCAAAAAGGTGGCTGGATGCGTCTCTCAGGTCCTGGGCTACCCTGGACTGTTTTGGGGAGTGCCTATCCCAGACAAGTCCCCAAAAAGATGTTATGAATATGAACGAGGGCAAACTTTCTCTGGGGAAAGAGGTTCTCGTTTATTAAAGTAGCTGCAAGGAACGGAGTACCCAGAATAAGTCCAAGCACCAAACACAGCGAGCCAAAACCAGAACAGTGCACTACCCCCAAGTACCCTGGGTTCTCCACAGAAAACAAGTTTCCAAAAACAGGAGCCTCGACCTAACTGAACTCCACCCACCCCTTATAGCCCCCTTGGAGTCCAGGATTGGTCCATTTTGGATCTGCATGGTGATTGGTCCATTTCCAGGCTTCTCATTGGTCCTTAATGCCGTTCATTCTGGACCAATTGTTTCTGCAGTGCATTGAATGATTGGACAGATCTTCCATCCAATCCCTCTTCGACCTCACCTTGCCCCACCAGGCTACCCTTCCACCAAACCCTGGACCCTTCTAGAATATTCTAATAACCCCACCCCACACCTCTTAACATAATACAATTAATATAAGATAATTAATACAATCTAATTGAACAATACTCTAATTAAAAATAATTTAACTTTTACTTATAACAGGGGACACCAGCCTGCCAGGGCCAGAGAGGGGCTGGGGACAGTGGGGTGGGGCCATGGCATCCCCCGAAAAGTCACCAGCGAGGCCAAGGGTCTGGACTGGAAAGGGAGAAGGGACAGGGCTGGGTGGCACCGTGGGGGTGGCACCATGGGGACAGCACCACATGGAGTACTAGATGTGGGGATGTCACCAAACTGCCCCTGTGGGGACAGCAGTTCTTGTGGGAAAGTTCATATGGGTGGTCCCCAAAAGATTTGGTGAGCAGGGAGACATGTCTGTGTCACAGCCACCCATGCACCACATCCCTGTGGCACAGACAACTTGGGAACAGGAACGCCCAGGCCACCCTGGGCTGAGGCAGGACATGGGGACACTGTGGACAGCCCAGCAATGAGGACACCACGGACACAGCCCATGCTGGCCCATGTCACCCCCACCAGCTCATGATCCCATCCCCATGATCCCATCCCCATGGCCACATCCTCATGGTTCTTGTCCCCTTCTGTCCCTGCATCCCAGTTCCCTTGTCCCTATGCCCAGAGCTATCTCAGCCCAAAGGTGCCAGTCCCCACATTCCTGTCCCCACATCCCCATCCCCAAATTCCTGCCCTCTGTTCCTGACCCCAAAGCCACCCTACATCCCCAGTCCCACCAAGGTCCACTGTGGGTAACATGGACTGGCACTGCTGGCATTGGGGACCTCAGGGGACCCCACAGCCCCCCTGTGCCCCCTCCCCTCCCCATCCCCAGGGTGTCAGGCCCGTGCCCGGGGCACTCACCTCACAGGAGCAGCGCCACCTTCCCGGCCATCCCGCTGTCCCCAGCCATGTGCACTGGCTGTCACTCGCTGCTGTGGCCACCGCTCCCCTGGCTGGCGGCTCTTGGGATGAAGGGGAAGGAAGCGAGGTCACGTCCGTCCCCACGTGTAGGTGACCCCTGGTGGGGGCAGGGTTGCCAGAAGCTGGGAACAGGCTGGGGACATGATGGGATAGTCTGGGGACATGGTTGGGGATGCTGTTGCCAGGAGTGGGGGCTCAGGGGATGTGGGGAACCAAGGATGAGTGTCCAGGAGAATGAGGGTCCAGGGGAATTGGGGTCTCCATGCCTGGGGCCATTCAGGGATGGGGGTGCTGTGGGAACAGGGTCCCCAGGGATTTGGGGTCATGGCATGTGGGTGCCAGGGTTGGGGGTGCAGGGTCAAAAGGGGACCCTTGGGAATAGGGGTTCTGGGGGAAGGAGCAGCCCATGGGATGGGGTGAAGGCCATGGCGGTGCTGGGCAATGGCAGTCCTGGGATGGGGGTCCTCTGGGAGGAGAGACCAAGGCAATGGGGGTCCCATGGTTGGGTTCCCAGGGGAATGGGGGTTCCAGGGATGGGCAGTGTCTGGGTGGGCACAGGGGTCACAGCTCCTTCATGAGGTGCCTCAGATTTTGGGGTGTTTCAGAGCCCAGCACAGCCCCCAGACTGGGGCACCCCAGGGCTGTCCTGGGAGCCTCTGTGTCCCTGCCCCACACACCCCTGGGTCAGGTCTCCCCCAGTTTCCTGGCTCAACTGTCCCAGGCAACACTTGACTCCCAACTGGTTGAGGCCAAAGCAATAGAATAAAAGCAAAAATCTTTCCCACACTGTTGCATGTCCTGGCTAGATGGTGACAGTGGGGGGACGACGGTCCCCCTTTCGGGGCTCCACAGAATCCCAGCTACCAGCGGAGGTGCAACACAGAACAAAAAGGCCACAGCAGCAGCACGGGCCTGGGGTGGCACTGGGTTACTTTATTTGATGAGACACTCCCGAGTCTCGGGGTCCCAGGCAATGAGCTGGAGGCAAACAACAGCTTATACAGGGGGGCAGGTCTCAAGGGAGGATACAATGTTCAGCTAACCAGGAGAGCTGGGGGTGGAATGTAAGAGTGGTGGGGGGTAGCACGGTCGGGACGGACGGAGGCGAGAGATCTCTGAAGCCAGGTCGTGGAACTTGCGGTTTATTGCAAAGGGCCTGGGTGCAGGGCCCTGCTGGGAGCTGCCAGACACAGCTGGAGCAGGACTGAGAGAAGAGAGGAGTAGAATGTAGGAGAGTAAAAGGGCTAAGAGCTAAGAGACAAGAGTATAGAAAGTAAGGTAATGAGAAGAAGAAGTAGAAGTGGAAGATGGGCAAAGTTCCCGTTACAATACAATAAATCATCTTCTGTGTTGAATATTCTGATTCTCACTAACCAATCTAGTACAATATAGAAATCCTATAGAGTTTCCATAGAGCCTATAAGAATCACTACATTACCATACTGTGCTACATTTTAAACCCTAAAAACTCCTCTTTGGACCCCTTCTTCCATGCTGGCAGGGTCTTCTGGACCCTTGGACCTGCCTGCTTGCAGAGGGTCTTGTTTCATCAAAAGAGGATTACCTTCAGCTGGCCACATCATTGTTTTCCTGTTGTTCAGTTACTAAGGGATCTCAAAACTTGCTTTCATTTCAATCTCACTTATAGTTTCTATATTCGCAAAATCTTTTGCAAGGCAATCATATTTATAAGGCTTTCCTGTTTCATCCTCCCCAACAGTGGAACACAAAGGCAAAGGATACAAGGGAGGAAAACTGCTTGGGACAGGAGGGGTTAACAACTGGATGTGGGAGGAAAGGGTTTTAAACTTGGCAGAAAAGTAGCTAAGTAGCAAAGAGATAAACCAACACCTGGCTCAATTGAGTAACAAAGACAAGTCTGTGTCACTCCAAAAGCAAGGGGAAAAAAGCCCAAAAAACTGCCAAACAACAAATCAAACAACAACCTGCAAAACAGAAACACACTGCAACACCACACCATTATTTTCCCAATAAAGTACAAACTCCGTAAAAATAAAACTGACAAGCTATGAAATGCTCTGGTTTATAGAATGCATTGCTTTCCCAAAAAGTCCCTCACAATAAAACTACAAAAGAATACCAAAAAATAAGACTTTTTGGTTCCCTTTAGCAGCCCCTTGCTGTATCCCAGAGCAGCATATGCTTGTGGATAGCAGAGAGTGTGGAATCTCCCTGAGTGTCCAACAGCTCCATGGAATTGCTCCCTGCCTGCTGGGCAGCAACCCAGCCCCTAAGGAAGCCTTTTCTTGGGCCATATTTAGGAACTCTCCCCATTTTGCTCATTCCCAGCATGAAATTTAATTGACTTCCCATGGAGGAAGAGGAGAAGCTCTGTCCATCCTTGGGACAGTGCACAGGAATCTGTGGAAATGCCCGTGTGTGCCTCAGGGTCTGATTGCCTGGTAAATCCACTGCAGCCTGGCCTGAATTCCCCTGCCTGGGCACTCCCTGCTCCTGCTGTGACACCCCTGTTCCCCAGCCCCTCGTGTGCAGCCCCTGCTCAATATTTCCACACTTTTCCCTGTCTTCTGGTGTGCACATCCAGAGCCCAAACATTCTCTCTGGAAAGTTCCAAAGGGCTGCAGGTTTTGTTCAAGAAGGAGAGTGCAGGTCAGGCTGTTGAGCAGATTGTTGTTGTCTTTGCAGTAGTTTTGTGTTTTTCTCAGTCCCTTCGGCAAAGGCACAAAATGATCAATTGCTGCATTTCCGGACTGGTTCCCTCACAGCTGCCCCTGCAGGGGTGGTTTCCAGCCAGCCCTGCTCTGAAAACCATCAAAGGCCCTCACAGAGCCACTGCTTGGGCTCCCTTTGGGGTTTGTGCTTCTTGCAGGGCTGAGCAAATATTGAGAGCCTAGTTGCTGATTGGCTTGATGAGAAAGGCCATGATGGCTATAAGATGATCAATATGAGCAGTAATTAGAGCAAAGTGCACAGGGTAGCTTTAGTTTACAGGATATCTCTGTCAGCAAAACAACTTGGCCTGAACCTAGCATACGTGCTGTAGGAATCATAGCTAGCGAGCAACAGGAATATAGAAGTATAACTATGTTGCAGGAATATAACTATGTTGCAGGTATTGACGCAAATGCCTTCTGACCAATAAGGAGCTCAGCTTTTGCAATATGTATGAGACTAATTAAGAAGTGTATTTAACCTGTCAATGGAGATCAATAAACCGAGCTACGTTGATGAACCATCTGGTGTCACGTCTCCCTTCTTCAACAAAATGGTGACCCCGGACGTCGCCCCTCTCGCATAAAAAAAAAAGGGGGGAAGGACACGCCATCGGTTGGAGAAGTTGGGTCGGGCTCCGAAGCGGCCGGAGCGGTGCTGAACGAAGGGATAGCACTCCCAAAGATCACATCGGTGATTTTGGGCCGTACATGCTGCCGAAGCCGGAGAGCCGCAATAGCGTCGACGCATAAAAATGGACAGGCAAGCAGCATATGATTTATTTACAGCCGGGTTAGAAAAAAGGGGAATTAAAGGGATAGATTTAAAAAAGGAGTTACCAGGGTTATTAGCATGGGGTCATACTAAGGGTGTGTTTAGTAATCCTCATACTGTACATGAGATAAGTGAATGGCGTAAGCTAGGTGATATAATATGGGATGCAGTGCTGGATGATGATAAGACAGCTAAAAAACTTGGGAAGATATGGAGAGTTGTAAATAATGCTCTGTTACAACATCAGGCAGAAAAGAAAGCGGCTGAGGAAGCCTTAAAGGCCTCCAAAAAGAATGTACATTATGGGCAGGATGGTGAACCGCTAGCTCCGGGAGTAACGAAAGTATTTTTACCGGCCCCAGGAGCTTTAACTGAGGGTGTGGGAGCCGGGCTTGAGCCAGCTGCTCCGCTCTTACAAGAGCAGGGAGTACAGCCATCCGCTCCTCCCTTGCAAGAACAGGGAGTGCAGCCGTCTGCTCCTCCTTTACCAGAACAAGGAGCACAGTTAACCCTAAAGCAGCCAAACGTAAATGATTCTTCTCCGTCACCGCCACCTGAAAAAGCAGTGCAAACCAGCTCCCAGAAAAATGATCCAGATCCTGTCCCTGGGGCACGTAGTGACCTGTGGGAGGAGATGGTAAAACAAAAAAGGGAAGCTTGGGCACAGCTAGCCAAACATGGGTTGGAATGTGGAGACGAAGATATAGTGGAGGCTGCTGGTAATTTGGCCTGCCCGGTAACATACACCCCAGTAATTGATCAAAATGGACAAGTGCAACAACAACTTGGCGAATATGTCCCATTAGATTGGAAATTGCTTGCTCAATTAAGGCAAACTGTTAGTCAATTTGGATTTAAAAGTGAGCCCGTAAAACAAATGCTGGAATATTTGTTTAACAACATGTTATTGTTGCCAAATGACTTGAGGGGTATTGCGAAACTGATGTTTACACAGCATCAGCAATTATTGTTTAATGTTCACTGGCAAGCTTTGGTAAATGAATCTGTGGCAGTGCAAAGGGGTCCAGGTGATCCTCTTAATGGTCTTACGGTAGATGAATTAATGGGGTTAGGTCCCTACCTAAGATCAGAGGCTCAAATGCTTATGGGACCAGATAAAATTCGAGAAGCAATGCGATTAGTCAGGAATGCTATGGACAAGGTTAAAGATAGTGCTGGAATTCCAATGTACATGGGTATTAAACAGGGTAGAGAGGAATCTTTTGGCACTTTTATAGATAGGGTAGCAGAAGCTATAGATAAGGCAGGAGTCGCAGATTTTATGAAGGGAGCACTGTTAAAGCAGTGTGCTTTACAAAATAGTAATGAAAGCACTAGAAAAACCCTATTCACACTAGGGGCTAACTGGAGCATAGAAGAAGCATTAGAAAGGATGGCAATGCAACCTACCGGGACGCAAGCCTTCCTAGTTAATGCCATTAAGGAATTAGGAGTAGGATTACAAAAGCAAGCAGAGTCAACACAAAGTCAAGTATTAGCAGCTCTTGCGCCTCTCCAAGCTCCTAGCCGATCATCACCTATCCTTAAGTGCTATCGATGTGGTCAAAGAGGTCATCTGCGGAATACATGCCGAGCAACTGGAGTTTGGTGCCAGAACTGTCAGTCTAATTCTCACAATGCATTGGCTTGTCGCCGGCGCCCGGGAAACTTTCGGCGGAGCGCGAATGGGGGCCGCGCTCAGACACAAGTGGCCCTTGCTACTTCGGCACCACCGCCTGCCTGCAACCAGCCTCAGCAGCCACAGCAGGGAACCTGGACCGCTGTGACCTCAGCGCCACCTCCTGTCTGCAGTCAGCCACCGCAGGAAGCCGGCAACCCGTCATCGCAGGGAGCTTGCAACCAGCCACCACAGGGAGCTTGGGCCTCGACTTGGAATCCTCAGTGAAAACTACAATCATGACAACTCATCCCGTCAAAATACCTACTGGAGTTTATGGACCAATAGTTATTAATGGACAAACATATGGTGCATTGCTTTTGGGTCGTTCATCTGTTTCTATTATGGGACTTTTTGTTTTACCTGGAGTTATAGATGCTGATTACACTGGGGAAATACAAATCATGGCTTATACTTTGTTTCCACCTCTCACTGTTTTAAAAGGACAAAAAATAGCTCAGTTGCTGCCATTACAGCAACTCACAAATGGATTACAACCACTCCAAAAACAACCACGGGGAAATCAAGGTTTTGGTTCTTCAGGGATGGCTATGCTTACCATGGACTTACATAGTAGGCCTAAGAAGAAAGTAAGCATCACTTACCTAAGCCAAACAATTGTACTTTGGGGCTTACTGGATACTGGAGCTGACACCAGTATTGTTTCTCCTGAATATTGGCCATCTGCTTGGCCCCGTCAGGCATCAATGAACGCTGTAACTGGTGTAGGAGGATTTTCTCTGGCACAAAAGACACCATTGCTTCAGGTGTAATTAGATGGCCAGAGGATCAATGTTGTTTTGTCTATTGTTACCTTGCCTCCTACTGTACAATGTCTCATTGGCCGTGATATTCTTGCTCAACTGGGTGTGGTGTTATCCAATGAGCACCCTTTGGGGTAATTGCCATTGCTTGGACTTTCCCTATTCCCATTACCTGGACATCAAATTCTCCTGTAATGGTTAAGCAATGGCCATTAAAAAGGGAAAGTCTGATTCAAGCTCATCAATTAGTTAAGGAACAATTTGAACAGGGACATTTAAAGCTGTCAACTAGCCCATGGAATACTCCAATTTTTGTCATAAAAAAGAAGTCTGGCAAATATTGTTTATTGCATGATCTTCGTGCAGTGAATAATCAGATGGAGCCTATGGGTGCATTACAGCCTGGACTACCTAATCCCTCTATGTTACCTGAGAACTGGCCATTACTAATTGTTGATTTAAAGGACTGTTTTTTCACTATTGCTTTGCATCCCAACGATACAAAAAGATTTGCTTTTACATTGTCAGCAATTAACAGAGGGGAACCAGATAAAAGATTTGAATGGGTTACTCTTCCGCAAGGAATGCGGAATTCCCCTACTTTGTGTCAATTGTATGTGGATGCTGCTATACAGCCATTGAGAGGGAAATGGCCAGAGACTGTTATTTATCATTACATGGATGATATTTTGTTTGCTCAGAAAGATCCATTCACTACTGATCAATTGGAGGAAATAAAATCAACATTGAAAACAGCATCTTTAACTATTGCTCCTGAAAAAATTCAGCAAACATCACCTTGGAAATATTTGGGATGGACTATAACAGAACAGGTGATTAGACCTCAGAAGTTGGAGTTACAAACTAAACTGCAAACACTGCATGATGCTCAGAAACTTTTAGGTGATTTGCAGTGGTTAAAACCCATAGTTGGTATTCCAAATTTTCTGTTGGATCAACTTCGCCCATTATTAAAGGGCACGGACCCAGCATCACGTGTTACTATGACACCTGAACAACATCGAGTATTACAACAGATTCTTCACTGTGTGACTAATAATTTTGTTTCACGCCGCATCCTCGACCACCCTGTAGTGCTGACTATATGGGCCACGCCAGCACATCTGTTGGGAGCTTTAACACAGGTTGAAAGGAAAACGGGGGAGCACAGGGTGTTGGAATGGATGTCTCCACCGTTACAGCATCATCGGACTATTTTTTCAAAGCCGGAACAGCTTGCTGCAGTAATACGTAAAGGACGTACAAGGATTATAGAAGTAACAGGAGAGGAACCTGAGGCTATATACCTACCAATAAAAAAGAATTATTTGGATTGGTATCTTGTAAATTGCCAAGAATTGCAAAGTGCACTACTGGGAACAGGTGCACAAATTTACACAGGTCCTCTGGAACCAAAACAATTACAGTGGCTATCTGATTGGGATTGGATTACACGACCATTACGTTCTGCAACACCAATAAAGGATGCTATTACAGTGTTCACTGATGCTGGAAAGAAATCACGCCGAGCTGCAATCACTTGGAAAGAGGACAGTGATTGGAAACATAAACTTTTAGAAGCAGACCCGAAGGATAGTTTACAAACTCTAGAATTGTTAGCAGTTGTTTGGGCATTAAGCCATTTTTCTCAGTCTATAAATGTGGTTACTGATTCATTTTATGTTGCAGGAGTAGTACAGAGGATAGAAGGGGCTGCTGTGAAGGAAGTGCAAAATAAAAGGTTGTACTTATTGTTTTTGCAGCTTAAACGGGCTATAGACAGTCGACACTGCCCTTATTGCATACTACACATTAGAAGCCATAAATGGGATGTTGGTCTTGGGGAAGGTAATGATAGAGCAGACAAATTAGTCATGCATACAAATGAGACAGACAGTTTTCAATTGGCTCGTGCTGCACACTCACAGTTCCATCAAAATGCAAAAGGTTTACATAGAAAGTTTAAAATCACCATCAATGAGGCCAGAGCAATTGTTAAGACTTGTCCTGTATGTAGTCATCATAATGGAGGTTTGGGTTTAGGATGTGGAGTGAATCCTAGAGGATTAGAGCAGAATAAAATCTGGCAAATGGATGTAACACATGTTCCGGAGTTTGGCAGGCTCAAGTATGTGCATGTGACAGTAGATACATTTAGCAAATATGTGTGGGCAACAGCACAAGCAGGAGAAAAAGCTGTTCATGTTATTCGGCATTTGACTAACAGCTTTGCAGTTATGGGTGTCCCAGAAGAAATTAAAACTGACAATGGTCCTGCATATGTAGGAAAAAGGGTAGAACATTTTTTGAAAGCATGGGGAGTTGATCATAAAACTGGTATTCCACATTCACCTACAGGTCAAGCTATTGTGGAAAGAGCACACAGGACATTAAAGCAGTATTTGTTGAAGCATAGTGATGTTGCAGATCCTCAAGAAAGATTAGCAAAAGTGCTATATGTTATGAATCATTTGTGTACATTTGGAGATGAAGTCGATCCACCTGCAGTTAAGCATGTTAAGGCAGTGAACTCTAGCCCAGCAGAGAACAATCGAAAGATGTGGGTGAGATATAGAGACCCTAAAACAGGATTATGGCAGGAACCTGCTGAAGTGTTGTATTGGGGAAGAGGTTATGTTTGTATTTCTACCCCAACAGGTTCTATATGGGTGCCAGCTAAGTGGGTGAGACCAGCTATAGATGTATGCTCCGTGGCTAACCGAATCAACGCATCAGAGAGTCGAGCAGAAGCTGAATCTGATTTTGCCATCGAGATTGCAACAATTAGCTGGTTATAACAGGATAGCAGCAGCAGCATTGAGAAACCCTCCGTCATCCTGGTTATGGTGGGTTGAGGAATACAGCTATCAAGGACCTCAAGAGCCGTTGTTTGATCAACCTTGCTGTAATTGTGGGAACAGAGACTGTGAAGCATTTATTGCATTATATTGTGGGGGTTGTGAAAGAACTTATTGGCAACAACAAAGAATTACTAACGAATTGTGGTGTACTAGCTGTGTAGAAAATAATATTAGAAGAAATGATGATGCTTTAGCTCTTGAACAGTATACAGGTCAAAGTTATGAGCAAGCACGCCTTTTATTTGAAGCTAGGGAACAAGTGGTATTAGCCTGGTGTCAGTGGAGAATTAGGTGTTGGGCGAAACAGTGCCAAATTATCACTAGATCCCGTATTTTGGCAACTCGCTGTTGTAATCAGATTCCGTGGTATCCTCCTGTGCATAGTCGAAAGAGAAATTCTGTTCCAAAGATAATTGGACCATTAGGGAGAACTAGTGATCCTGATCAGGTACTGGATAATATTATTAAACGGGTTCAGGGTCTGACAATAACAAACACATCATCAAAGAGGAACAAAAAGAAAAAAGGGAAAAAGAAATGATGTGGATCATTGGGATATTAGCATTACTTGGGACAATACAAGGTGTACAAGGGGCAGTGCAAGGTGTACCTGAGATAGATCCGCGCTCTAATATGTGGCTTACATGGGCTAAACAAGTTGGTCAAGATTCTTTTTGTTTGTCTTTAGCTTCTGTTACGGATCCATTTCGTACCTGCTTGATAGGAGTACCATTGCTTTCGTTTGAGGATTTTGCACCTTACACCAAAGTTAAAATTATGGCCTTGTCAGAGGTGTATCAAAAGTTATCAACTTTTACTTTGGGTGCACAAACCTATAAACTACCAACAGATTGGTATTCCAACAATTCTCTAGGACTTTTGGCCTGGCACATTAGTCAAAACTTAAATACTACTACTGTGGAACCTCAAGAATTAGACCTGTTAGGATCTCTGCCTAGTAATTATTGCTTAGCAATTGGGTACCCGAATAGTGCCTTTGTAAGCAACCATGACATCAAAAAGACTAAGCCTCATAACAATACTGCCTGGATATCCCCAACTATGGATTGGTATTATAATGTGACAGGATACTGCAATGGTTTTTTATGGCCTGTCCCTCCTCCCAAGGCGAGTTCACCAAAAGCTTTACCACCTGGGATATTTCTCATTTGTGGAGATAGAGCCTGGCACGGGATCCCTAGTAAATCTATGGGAGCACCTTGTTACTATGGCAAATTGACCTTATTCTCTCCCACTATGCGTCAGGTGCTTAGTTTTACTCATAAAGGTCAACGCCAAAAACACAGCACATTTCAGCTGAGGCCAGACTGTGATGATAATGTTGAGCTTTGGGGACGACCTTCTGTTATTTTGGCATCACTTTTCACACCAGGAGTATCTGCTGCAACAGCCTTGACACAACTAAAAAAGCTTGCTTGTTGGACAGGAAAACAAATCAATATCACATCAAATGTGCTGAGTGACCTTTTGACAGATGTGAACAGTGTTAGACATGCCTTGCTGCAAAATAGAGCTGCAATAGATTTTTTGTTACTGGCACAGGGACATGGCTGTGAGGATTTTGAAGGAATGTGTTGTATGAATTTATCAGACCATTCAGAATCAATACATAAGAAGTTAGCACAACTTAGGGACAACATGAGCAAGCTCAGAGTGGAAGTGAATCCTCTTGACGCCTGGCTACAGGGTTTTGGCATTAGTGGTTGGCTTCGCACGATTATTATGTACGCTATTGGCATTTTGATTGTGCTTTTGTCCTTCATGCTCTTTTTACCACTTATTGTGTCGTGCATACAGCGAATGGTTGAGAACATGATCAATAAGATGTGGCATTCTGCTTTGCTTGTTCAAAAGAAAAACGGGGGAAGTATTGAGAGCCTAGTTGCTGATTGGCTTGATGAGAAAGGCCATGATGGCTATAAGATGATCAATATGAGCAGTAATTAGAGCAAAGTGCACAGGGTAGCTTTAGTTTACAGGATATCTCTGTCAGCAAAACAACTTGGCCTGAACCTAGCATACGTGCTGTAGGAATCATAGCTAGCGAGCAACAGGAATATAGAAGTATAACTATGTTGCAGGAATATAACTATGTTGCAGGTATTGACGCAAATGCCTTCTGACCAATAAGGAGCTCAGCTTTTGCAATATGTATGAGACTAATTAAGAAGTGTATTTAACCTGTCAATGGAGATCAATAAACCGAGCTACGTTGATGAACCATCTGGTGTCACGTCTCCCTTCTTCAACAAGCAAACCACAGCCAGGCCTTTTTCCCCACAGAATTCTCACCTCTGCAGCAGCTCTAAAGCTGCCAGAATCAAAGCCAAGGGGGCAGGGGGGACCCTCAGGTGCTGGCTGCCACCTGGGGCTGGGCAGAGCAGGGCTGGGCAATGGCCATCCCTGTGCAGGGCGGCTGGGCCATGGCTGGGCCCCACCCTTGGATGGCCACTGGCTTCAAGGAGCAGGAGTTTGGGGTTCCATTCCCCAGCTGCTCTTGCTGGCTCAGATCCTGCAGGGGACGAGCAAGAATGGAGATGTCTGGAGCCCCCTGGAGCTGCCATGAACCAAGACAGGAGCCCCTTGTCCAGCATTTGTCCCCCCTGGGACAGGATCCTCCCAGGACAGGAGCACCCTGGATGTGCCCCCCCAGGACAGAACCTGCCCCCCACCTCCTGTGACACTCAGCACAATCGGCCTCTTCCTTCTTCTGCAGCAGAGAGAAAGTGAAAGTGTTGGGGGGGCACTGTCAGACACCCCCATCCTCCACAGCCTCCCCAGCCCTCCCTGCAGACCCCTCACCCCTGCTTCCCCCACCCTGGGCTTCCCCCAACCCATTCCCTGCTCTGGTGCCCCCCAGGACCATCAAGGCACGAAATGGGGGCTTGTGAAATTGAGGAGTAAAATTATGGAAATGGAATAAAGAGTGGAAAAAGTCACTGGAGGCTGGGGGGCGCAGACCCAGAGCAGCTCAGAATCTGTTTGGGGTGACCCCCAGGCCGCCGGCACCTTGTGGGGGCTGTGCTGGCTCTGGATCACCCCAAAATCTGAGGCACCCAGGGAAGGAGCTTTGAGCCACGGGCTCACCCGGCCACTGCCCATCCCTGGCACCCCCATTCCCCTGAGAACCGAAATATGGGACCCCCATTCCTTATATCCCACCCTCTCTGCAGCCCCCATCCCGGTACAGACATTCCCCAGCATCTCCATGTCCCAGGACCCCATTCCCAAGGAACCCCTCCCGTTCATTCCATTCCCTGAAATCCTCCTAGGACCCACCATTCCCCCATCCCATCAACTCCAATCCCTCAGTCCACCCAGCTATGGGGACACTCATTCCCACAGCACCCCCATGGCCTGACATTCACCCTCCTCACCACCCCCCTTCCCCAGGGACCCCATTCCTGCCTCCCCAAACCCACCGAGCCCCCCAATCCTGGGAGCCTCATGTTCCACTGTGTCCCACCAACCCACATCCCCATCCTGTCCCCACCCTGCCCCCACCAAGGGCCACCTACACGTGGGGACGGACGTGACCTCGCTTCCTTCCCCTTCATCCCAAGAGCCACCAGCCAGGGGAGCGGTGGCCACAGCAGCGAGTGACAGCCAGTGCACATGGCTGGGGACAGCGGGATGGCCGGGAAGGTGGCGCTGCTCCTGTGGGGTGAGTGCCCCGGGCACGGGCCTGACAGCCTGGGGATGGGGAGGGGAGGGGGCACAGGGGGGCTGCGGAGTCCCCTGATGTCCCCAATGCCAGCAGTGCCAGTCCATGTTACCCACAGTGGACCTTGGTGGGACTGGGGATGTAGGGTGGCTTTGGGGACAGGAAGAGGGGTCAGGAATTTGGGGATGGGGGACAGAAATGTGGGGACTGGCACCTTTGGGCTGAGATAGCTCTGGGCATAGGGACAAGGGAACCGGGATGGAGGGCCAGAAGGGGACAAGAAGCATGAGGATGTGGCCATGGGATGGGATCATGGGGATGGGATCATGAGCTGGTGGGGGTGACCTGGGCCAGCATGGGCTGTGTCCGTGGTGTCCTCGTGCCTGGGATGTCCACAGTGTCCCCACATTCTGCTTCAGCCCAGGGTGGTCTGGGCCTCCCTGTTCCCAAGGTGTTTGTGCCACAGGGATGTGGTGCACGGGTGGCTGTGACTCAGACATGTCCCCCGGGCCTCTCCAAATCTTTTGGGGACCAACCCAATGCACTTTCCCACAAGAACTGCTGTCCCTATATGGAGAGTTTGGGAACCACCCCATCACACTGTACCCCGGGTGCCTCTGCAGTGCCATCCCCACCCAGCCCTGTCCCTTCTCCCTTCCAGCCCAGACCCTCGGCCTCGCTGGTGAGTCCTCAGGGGATGCCATGGCCCCACCCTGCTGTCACCAGCTCCACGCTGGCCCTGGCAGGCTGGTGTCCCCTGTCACCCACAGGTGCCCAGACCACCCAGCTCCTGGTGGAGCCCCCCTGGAGGCCGGCGGTGCTGTGGGACCGGGTGACACTGACCTGCCAGGGCTCAGGGACCGCCGGTGCCACCACCTGGTACAAGGACGGGCAGCGTTGGGGACAGGAGGGACGGCACCACTTCACCGTCAGCGTGAAAGGCACCTACAGCTGTGAGAGACTAAGCATTGGGCTTAGCCCCTCCATGAGCGTCTTAGATGGTGAGGGGGTTCTCGCTGTCCCCAGCCTGGCACCCGCAGAGACCCCGAGATCTCTGGGTGGGCTCTGCTCCGTGGGTCACCTCCTGGTGTGACCAGAGCCTGTCCCCAGAGTATCCCAGAACTGGATAACTCCATGTTGGAACTGGGCACCCCTGGTGCACTGGGTGTGACCCGGTGGGGGGTCCTGGTGCCATCGAGTGTGACAGGACTCCTCTGTCCCCCAGATCCGCTGGTGCTGCAGGTGCCAGCACAGGCGCTGCTGGAGGGGGACACGGTGACACTGCGCTGCCGGGGCTGGCATAACCGCGCTCTCAAGTCGGTGTCCTTCTACCACGAGGGGAAGAAATTGGAGGGGCTCCGCGATGGGACCGAGCTCTCCCTGTTCCCCCTGCAGCTGAATCACAATGGCAACTACCACTGTAGGGCCTGGGTGAAGTCCTGGGGGTGGAAGGAGTCAGTGCTGGTGACAGTGACAGTGCATGGTGAGCATCCCAGAGCACCCCAGGGTGTGGGGAGCCCCGTGTTGGAAGTTGGGACCCCTGGTGTCCTGGGTGTGACTCAATGGGGGGATACCCATGAAATGGGACACCTGGTGTGACCGCACCTCTCTGTCCCCCAGCCCGGTTAGTGCTGCACGTGCCGGCGTGGGTGCTGCTGGAGGGGGACACGGTGACGCTGCGCTGCCGGCGCTGGCGGGACATGCCGGTCACTGGAGTGCGATTCTACCACGGGGACAAGGAGGTGGAGAGGTCCCTCAGAGGGACCGAGTTGTCCCTGTCCCCTCTGCAGCTGAACCACAGCGGTCACTACAGCTGCAGGGGCTGGGTGGATTCTGAAGTGTCACCGTGGGCACAGTCGGAGCCAGTGATACTGAAAGTGCACGGTGAGCACTCCCACGGCTGGAGCTCCAATCTCCTGACACCCCCAAAGCCACCTCCCAGTGGACTCAGAGTCACAGTCCTCACCTCCCCTCTCCTTCCCAGATCTCTTCACGGTGCCGGTGCTGGAGGGTCCCCCCGAGCCCACCCTGGGGTTCCCCCTGACTCTCCGCTGCCTCAGCACCCCCAGCCCCCTGCGGCCCCGAGCCCCCCTCCTGCACGTGTTCTACCGGGACGGGCAGGTGGTGGGGGGCCCACAGGGGTCCCCGCAGCTGCTGGTGCCCGCCGTGGGGGTCTCCCACTCGGGGAATTACAGCTGCCAGGTGCGCTCCGAGGGTGGGGCCGTGCGGAAGAGCAGCGCCCGGCTCCGTGTCACGGTGCACAGTGAGTGCGGGGATGGGCACGGGGAGCCCTCACAGCCTCCTGGGTTCCCTGGTTGGGGACCTCCAGGTGCTCCAGACACCTTTCTTATGCCCCGCCATCTCTGCCCTGTGTTCCCTCACCCCTCCCATATGTGACTCTATCCCCAACATCCCCCCTCACAGCCATCCCCCCTTGTCCCTATCCCCCCAGTCTGGCATCCAGCCTCTCCCTTTGGCGTCAGCCTTGTCTGTGTCCCCACAGTGCCCGTGGCCAATGCCACCATCACCCCTGGTCCCCTGTCACACCAGGTGCACACAGGTGACACCGTGACCCTGCGCTGCTCAGTGCAGGTGGGCTCAGCCCCTGTCACCTTCACCTGGCTGCACAACGGGCAGGAGGTAGCCCAGGGTCCCCTCCTGGAGCTCAGGGACATCGATGTGGGACATTCGGGCACCTACCAGTGCGTGGCCACCAACCAGCTGGGACAGGACGGGCACCGTGTGTTCCGGGCACTCAGCCCTGAGCTGGCCCTGGAGGTGACACCTGGCTCACCCTGGGTCACAGGTGGGGTCACACAGGGTCACCAGGGAGTTCAGGATCCCTGTGTTGATATGTGACCCTGATGTGTCCCCCTCTGTTTCTTTCAGTGGCCGCAGGGGTTAGCGGGGCCCTTTTGTCCCTGCTCCTGCTCATGGCAGTCATTGTGGCCTGGCACCGGTGGCACCGTGTGGGTGGGTGACAATGGGGGGACAGGGGGTCCAAGGGAGCTGTAGAGGTCTCCAGAGTTAGGGAGTGATGTACCAGCACCCACAGCTCCATAATTGTGACCATGTCTGAGGGTCCTGTATGGTTTGGGGATGTGCTGGAGGGTTCTGCAGGGATTTTGGGGGCTCTTTCAGAGGTTCTGGGGGTGTTTGGGGGGTCTCTGTCCCTGCTGGGCTTTGGGTTCTGGTTGCTGAGTTGGTTGTGGGTACTGGTGAGGGTCATGAATTCTGGGGGCTGTGCAGAGATTCTTGGGGGTCCTGAGGAGAATTGAGGGTCCCGTGGGCATTCAGGAATTATGAGAGGGTTCAGGGCCCTGGGACCCCACAGTCACCCCTCTTCTGCTTCCATTGCAGCTGCCAGGAAGCACCAGGAAAGGTGAGTGGGGGGCTCAAACCACACTCTCCCATTTTACCCCAACCCCCAAGCCCTCCCATTCCCTCCCCCACATCCCCTTTATTCCCTCAGGGCCCCCCCGGATCCCCCGGCCCCCCCAGAAGAGGGGGAGGTGCTGTACACCCACGTCGTGGTCACCAAGAGGGCAGGGGGTGAGTACAGGGGGGACACACGCAGAGGGACACGTCACCCACGAGTGTCACCCCACCCAGATCCCACAGCCCGTGTCTCTCGCAGTGTCCCCCCGTGCCACCACCCTCCAGGATCCCCAGGTGACCTACGCGGAGCTGCGGGGACCCCAGGGGCGACCGCGGGAACCTGGTGACATCTACGGGAATGTGCTGTGACACTGGGGGAACTGGGGGGCACTGCGGGTCCCCACCCATGGGCACCCACTCGTGTGTGTGCTGCCACTAAAAACTGCCCCTCTCCCTCCCTGTGGAGGCACAAAGATCCCAAAGGGCTGAGAGAAGAACAATTTCCTGAAACAGCAACCAGAGAGAATAAAACCAACAGCAAGAGCAACAAGGTTCAGAGTCCAAATTGTCACCCAAGGAATGATTTCCAGGGAAAGTCACCAAAAAGGAACAAACCCGAAAGGTTCCCTCCAGCATGATTCCTCCACCAGAAAAACCGGGCAGGGCCCTGGATCTTCCTTGCTCTGATGGACAAAGTGGCCTACAGGAGGCTCTGGACTCTCTTGTACCCTGTCCCAAACCGCTCCTCTGCCGTGATCATCACACTAGGATGTGACAAAGGCCTTGTGGGAATCCTAGTGCCTCCCCTTTGACAGGGCAGTCAGGATCAGGCCACAGCACAGGATGGGGTGTCAGAGAAAGGAACAGTTTCATGTCTAGAGACATTTTGGAACACTTGTGTGTGGCAGGGGTGGGTCAGGCCTTGCTTTTGGTGAGACAGGGCCCCGTCTGTCCATCAGTCTGTCAGCCATGGCACACTGGGGACAGTGTGATGCTCTGCCAAAGCCAGCTCCTGAGTGGCCGCGTGACCAGAAGTGCCACCTGGGGAGAGTGCCCTTGGTGGCCCAACTGGCTTAAAGTGCCGCTCATGAGGTGCCCAAGTCCCTGAGAGCGGGTGCCTCGTGGGGTGTCTGTCCCATCCACACTGGAACCCCGAAGTTCGTAATTCCTTTAAATGAGAAATGTGTGCCATTAAAAGTGGGAATGTTCCTGGAATGCAAAGAAGACTCATACCTAAAACACTTTTTTATATCCAAGATTATGGGGTTACCAGAACAAAGCATAGGAAAAGAAATAACAGCTCTTTCCTGGGAAATTTATAAGGCAGAAGACAACAAACAAGGCAGAAGACAACAAACAACACAAACCCAGAACTTTCCCTCCCGCTCAGCGCTGTTGGTTTTTGTGGCAGTTATAACCGCGTCCAGCAGGGGGCGCTGCAGGGAGCACTCCCGGCCAGCAGGGGGCGCTGCAGGGAGCACTCCCGGCCGGCAGGGGGCGCCCCGCTCCAGCTCCATCCCCTCAGGGGCCATGGCGGCCTCGGGCGGGAGGGACGAGGGCAAATCGCTCCTTTTGCAAACTCACGGCCACCAATCGGTCCCGGCACCACCAGCGGCAGCGGGCAGAAGCCGCCAAGGCAGCAGGTTGGATCCCAGTGCCCACTGGCAGCGTAGCAGTGTCCCGGGGCCAGGCACACGCCCAGCACAACACCCGTGACCACTCTCCATGATCCCAAATGGAAGGAAGGCAGCGCCTGACCCCAGGCAGGTCTCGGGTCCACAGCAGCACCTCTGGTGGCTTTAAACCACAATTCCTGCAAACCCTCAGCCTTTCAGTCAGGTGAGGAGGGCAGGGATGGAGCAGCTTTGGGGACACCTAGAATTTACACAGGGTCACTCCCCACAGCTTCATCATGGCCGGGGACAGAGCCCATGCTCGTTGTTTCCACACTTTTTCATCTTGTTTGATGGCCACAGCCTGAGGCAAAACATTCTTTCCATGGGATTCCAGAGGGCTGCAGGTTTTGTTCAAGGAGAGTCCCGGTCAGCTTGTTCAGCAGATTATTGTGGGACTTGCCGTAGTTCTGGGTCTCTCTCAGTCTCTTACCAAGAGGAACAAAAAGATCAATTGTGGCATTTCCGGACTGGTTCTCTCACAGCTGCCCCTACAGGTATGGTTTCCAGCCAGCCCTGCTCTGAAAACCATCAAAGGCCCTCTCAGAGCCACTGCTTGGGCTCCCTTTGTGGTTTGTGCTTCTTGCAGGGCTGAGCAAACCACAGCCAGGCCTTTTTCCCCCCACAGAATTCTCACCTCTGCAGCAGCTCTAAAGGTGCCAGAATCAAAGCCAAGGGGGCAGGGGGGAGCCTCAGGTGCTGGCTGCCACCTGGGGCTGGGCAGAGCAGGGCTGGGCAATGGCCATCCCTGTGCAGTGGGGCTGGGCCATGGCTGGGCCCCAGCCTTGCATTGACAGGGGTCCCCAGGATGTGCCACCCCTGGGACAGGCACCCGGCCAGGAATGTGCAGGGACATTTCTGGAACTGCCACTGCTGGGACAAGACCCCCCGTGCCAGGATGTGTCACCCCCTGGGACAGGATCCTCCCAGGACAGGAACCCCCTGGATGTGCCCCCCCAGGACAGAACCCCTCCCCCCTCCCCTTTCCCATCTGACTCTCAGCACAAACGGCCTCTTCCTTCTTGTCCAGGAAAAAGAAAGTGAAAATGTTGAGGGGGTGCAGCCCAACACCTCCATCCCCCACAGCCTCCCCACCCTTCCCTGCACCCCTCATTTCCCATATTCCACTTCCCCTGGGTCCCCCCAACCCCTTCCCTGCTCAGGTGCTTCCTGGGATTGCTGAGTCAGGAGCTGGGGCTGAGGGGACATGGTACAAAAGTGAGAAAAAAAAGGAAAAATGAGAAATAAAGAGGTAAATATCAAGGGCAGGGGAGGGCACAGAGGCAGAGCTCCCCAGGAACCCCATGTGATGCCTGCACAGGAAATGAGCACCCCAGGGGGGAAGTGCTAAGCCCTTAGTCACCCCAAAATCTGAGGCACCACGTGAAGGAGCTGAGATCCCTGTGTTCATCAAGCAACTGCCCATCCCTGGCACCTCCATTCCCCTGGGAACCCAACCATGCTACCCCATTCCATATGTCCCACCTTGCCTGGGAGCTCCATCCCTGTACTGACATTCCCCAGGATCTCCATGGCCCAGGACCTCATTCCCAAGGAACCCTCTCCTGTTCATTCCATCCCCTGAAATCTGTCTTCCTCCAGGACCTTCATTCTCTCAGGACCCCCATTCCCCCATCATCCATATCCGGAGGACCCCCATGCCATGACCCCAAATCCCTGGAGCCCACGTTCCCCTGGGTTTCCCATCCCTGAGTCTCCCCAGCCCTGGGGATCTCCATTTCCATGCTCCCTGCCCCATCCTAGGTGACTCCCCAGCTTCAGGACCCCCATTGCTCAGGGACCCCATCCCTGGAACCCCCCGATTCCCCTGGACACCCATCCCTATTGGAATATGTTCCAATACTGCCGGATGAAACGTGCCTGGGCTCGTCGGGCCTTGCTGCTGGACCAAAGGCGGCAGCTGTGGTGGTCTCACCCCAGAGACACCCCTGGCTAGCTGGGTATTGCAGCTGGCGCTTGGACAAGTCCAGGCAGGCAGGAACTCAGTTTTACCTCTGGTGGAAAGGCTTTAGGCGATGGTGAAGGAAAAGGAGACAGGTCCTGCTGGACGGTTTTCATCCAGAGCTTTATTCCTAGGTCACAGACCTCGGAATGTTGCAACAGTTCCAACAGAACAAAGAACCGCGTGGTCGCTGTGTCTTTTAAGCCTGGGGACAGGGGGAGGGAAGGGGTAGGTATGCCACCGACCAGGTAGGACGGGGGAAGTGTCAGGAGAAAAGTGGCACCTAGATAGCCCAATGTCCCCAGGGCTGAGGGGCATCTTTTGAACTTCACCAGTCAGACGATGCCCTTGCTGGCCTACCGAGACTGACGGACAGCTCTCAGCAGGAGGCAAGGGGAGAGGAAAGGAGAAAGTATTGGAACAGCTGGGAAAGGAACTGGGATAGCTGAAGCAGGGTATTACATCACACTGCAAATAAACCCAAATAGCAGTGAGGATGAGATGAATAATCCAGGTGAGGGGACAATTTCAGAGACCCCCAGTGACAACCAACACAAGGAATAAAACCAAGAAAGCTTTGCCTTTAGTCACCCCCTTAAGGCAAGTCTTGAGTCCCCCAGGAGAAGCCATGTGGTTGAACATCTGCTTTTCTACTAGTGACCTGAACAGTTGGTGGGAAAATGTTAAAATGGATAGAGAAAACCCAAGCAAAGTAGCAAAAAGACTGGAGTTCATAGTCAAGAATCAAGAGCCAGACTGAGGTGATAGTGATATCATGTTGACAGAGCTAAGCAAACCAGCAAAAGAGTTGGTGATCAAGGTAGCCAGAGCACGTGTGCAGGGACAAATTGCTAGTGGAGCCTTACAAAGTACAGTGGACCAGCTGTGTCCTATTGTAAGCACTTGTGGGACGCGAGCGATGCAGGCAGCTGTGCAATGTTAACCAGATACCAGGAACTAGTCAAATTTGAATTAAAAATGCCATTCCAAAAGCAATAAATAGGTCAGTAATAGATAATGGTACTCAGGGACAGCACGAGTCACCCGCTGACTTTGTGGACAGGCTCTGAGCAGCTGCACGTAAACACGCAGCCCTGGATCCCTGGCTGGAGATGGGAAAGCAGCAGTGGGTTTCCCTGATGTTAGGGCAATCTAGCCCAGATACCAGGCAGAAACTTCAGAAGCTGAAAGAGCCTGTAAAGAGAGACTTAAAGGCATTAATGAGAGAAGCATAGAAAGTGTATGGTAATCAGACAGAGCAAAAGAAAAAGAGCTCCCTGCAGCCATGGTGGCAGCTCTGGATCAGCACCAGGGAGAGGATGGACGTGGGCGTGGATGAAGCAGAGGCAGGGGCGACAATACCAGAGGCAGAGGAGGTTCAAAGCAGCCACAGGCCCAGCTGGGGCCAAATCAGTGTGCATCTTGTAAGAAATCAGGACACTGGAAATAAGGCCAGTGCCCAGAGTTAGCAGACAAAGTACACAAAACTCTTGCAGCCACTCTAGATGATAAGAAATGACCGAGACTGGCAATTCTTACCCTAGCAGGCCACTGGTTAAAATACAGCTAAAGAATGACAAAGAAGTTGATTTTTTAAGAAATAGTGGAGACACATTTTCACTCTTGAATCAAGCACTGATACCCAAAAGTGAAAAGTATCTTCAAGCAATAGGAGCCACTATAGGCCAGCCAGAAAATGCATTCTTCCTGAAACCACTTCAATGTCAAATCAAGAAGAAAATGGGAATCCATCAGTTTCTTTATTTACCAAACTCACCCAAATCTGTCCTAGGCAGGGATTTGCTTGAAAATTTAAAAGCAACAGTTCGGTTTAGAAAAAGAAAACTTAAATGGAAGGTACGTGAAGACAAATGAGGGGTTTTAGCAGTAGGACTGACAATTGACACAAGACCAACAAACAAGAATTACTATTTAGAGCAAGTATTGGATCAGGCATACCCAAGAGTATGGGATACTGATAGCCCAGGAAAATGAAAACGAGCAGACCCTATGAAAATTGAGCTACGGACAAGAGTTAGGCCAGTAGTCAGAAGGCAATACCCTTGAAGATTATAAGCCAGGAAAGGAATAGAGCCAACAATCAATAAATTCCTGACATCAGGATTATTGGAAGAATGGGAGTCAAGATTTAATATTGCTAGATTAGCAATAAAGAAATGTAATGGAACGTAGAGACTAGTGGCAGATTTCCAGGCAATTAATGGTTTCTACCTTACTAGCTAAACTTGGAGATGATTTTATTTGGTGCAGGGAACATGCATGGGCAGGTGCTGTCGAGAGCCGTTCCCTCTTGGTCTGAGAGACCAGCTCCCCCCGCCCACCTTGCTCTCAGGCCCGGAGGTTGTATTGTGCACTCGACCGGCAGCCGAAGGAGGGCTCTTGACACCATGTCTGATCCCACAGGGTTTCTTGAAGGTCGGTCAGAGGGTCAGGGTTGGGTGGGGGTGAGAAGAGGGACAGGAACAGGCAGGAGCGCAAGCACAGCAACATGACCCATAAGGCACCTGCAAGCTGCTGAGGAAGCCTCTAGTCTGCTCAGTGACCCACGTGTGCCCTCAGCACTGGGACAGCCACCTTTCCCTCAGTGAGCCTCACATGCCAGGGTCAGCAAATCAAGAGGCACCAGCCATGCTGTAGGTGACTCAGAGCGAGCGCCGTGGGTCATGGTGGCCAGGGGACAGAAGCATGCAGAAAGACGTCGGGGCTGGGGTAAAGCCTCTGCTCTGCTTACAGCATGGGCTGAGGGCTGGGAGAGCTCCATTTCCCCCTTGAGATGTTGGAGATGGGGCCTTTCACCCTCCTTCTAGGGCTGCCCCTGGCTGCAGGCAGCCAAAGGAGTACGACGACAAAAGGCCGAGAGCAGCAAAGCAAAGAGCCAGCCCTGCACAGCACAGGGAGGTGGCCCAGTGCAAAGCCAGCGTGGCACCCTGAAGGTGCCCGCTGCACTCTCATGTGTCCCTGCCCTGGGAAGGACAGGAATGCCCGTGGTCCAAGAGGGCCTTTCTGTGGCTCCTGTGGTCTCAAAGCTGCTGCTCTTCTGGCTCAATGGGGCCTAAAGCCACAGAGCTCGGGCTCCCCCACAGCCACAGGAACAAGACTCAGCAAGCAGGCAATGGAGCTCAATGCCTAAGGCTGAGGGGCGGAGGGCTCCAGTCTGGAGCACAGGGAGGGCACACGCCCAGCCCCACAGCTGCTGGCCTCACAGCCCTGAAAGGCCAGGACCAGGGTTCCACGCCTGACTCCAGGGGGTCCCTCCAACTGGCCACCGACCTGGAAGCACCAGAGCAGCCGGCTGTCAGGATCAAGGCGGCTGCCAGGGGGCTGCTTATGGTCTATGAGAGCCAATTGCTCAGGGCTTAGCAGTGCCTCAGCCCCTCAGGGTCTCCCACAGCCCGGCCAAGCTTCCCGGCAGCAGCGCCGCAGCCCCACAGCAGCTCCACAGCAGCCCCATCCAGAGGCACCTGTGAGCCCTCAGCAATGCAGCCAGCAGCACACGGGCAGGAGGACACGGATGGCCCTTCCTGCCCGGCACAGGGCTTGTGGCCATCTCCAGGCACCGCTCTGGCAGGGATCCCCGCAGCTCCAGCCCCTGCCCAGCCACTCTGTCGGCAGCACAAGGGCTTCAGGAGAACTACCAAAGGCCAAGGGGCTTCTGGCCATTTTCCCTGCAACACTGCACGCCTGGGGAGTTGGCTGAGCACAAACACCCATTTCCCAATCCTCCCCTATGCCTTACGGACCCTGTGCAAGAAAAGAAAGATCCTGGGACTCTGTGTATTCTAAGATATTCTATATTTACCTACTCAACAACAACGAAAATACATACACAAAAGTCTTGAAGAAGAAAAAGAAAATCCTTGCTGGCTCAAATGGCCCCAGAAGACAGAGTCTTTCATTTCATCTCTCCGGGGAGCTCCAGCAGAACAGCAAGGCAGTGCCACACAGACGAGGCCGTTTCCTCCATGCACTGCGGAACTGATCTCGCAGCTTATGCCATGGGGAGTAGGGAGCTCTCTGTATGGCCCGGAGAACTAAACAAGATTCAATGGCAGCATTTCTGATTGCAGGACTGCTGTCATGTGCCATTTCTTCAAGGGCTGCAAGAGAGAGGAACAGAGGCAAGGTCAGATCCTGCATGTCCAGGGAGCCGAGGAGAGCCCCCTGGCAGGGCCATCCGGGCCGGCTCTTGCCATGGGCCGCAGGGAGCAGGGAGCAAGGGGATCAGGCCGAAGCTGCTGGCCACGAATGGCACACGTGGCCCTGAAATCTCCGTGTGCTCTGCCCACGGAAGCAGCGCCCTCCGCAGCCGGGGCAGGACTTGCAGCTGCCACCGCCAGCCCCCGCGGTCAGCCCGCTGCCCTCACTCACTCACCAGTGCAGATCAGCTGCAGCTCTTGCTGCTGCCCCCTCAGGTGCCGCCCGGCCATGCCTGTGAAGACAGAGCCTGTGACGGCCCCAGTGGCACAGCTCCCTGCCAGCGGCGCTGCCGGCGCTGCAGCCACACGGGCTGCTGGCCCGGCAGGGCTCAGCCCGGCCCTCGGCGCACGCTACCGGCCCAGGGCACGGCTGCCAGAGGGCGGCAGCAGCAATGGCCAGGCCAGGCGGGGCTCCACGGCGCCGGACCCGGCTGGCGCTGCCGGGGCAGCAGGCGGGGCTGGGGCCGAGCTGCGGCGGCCCGGGGAGGGAGCCCGGGCTCGGGACTCACCCATGAAGCTGACGGCCGCCGCTCGCAGGGGCTCCTGTGGGCTCTGCAGGTAGCGCAGGGCCCGGCGCAGGTGCTCGGCCGCTCGGCTCCTGTCCTCTGCCAACTGGGGAGAGCGGCAAAAGGGAAGGGTTGGCGCCCGGCCCTGGCCTCCCCTGGCCGCACAGCCTTGAGGCGCGGCCAGCAGCCGCTGGCCTAGGGCTCCCGAGGGGAGGGGGCAAAGGGCCAGCTGCTGCCCGGGGAGCCGTGGTGCCGGCCCGCAGCCCCGCCGGGGCTCCATGGGCACCCGGCTCGGGCCCACGGGAGCCTGGAGAAGAGCCTGCGCGGCCTCTGGCTGCAGCAGCGGGCACAGCTGCCAGCCCCGCACCCTGAGCACTGCCCTCAGGGGCCTTCTCAGGCTTGAGGCTGGGGGGTCTCAGCTGCTCTTACCAGGCACTCGCCAAAGCTCTGATCCACGTGTAGCATTTCTTCGATATCCCTTCTCTTCAGGAATCTGACTGAAGAATGCAGCGTTTCCCGGGAGGCCTGGAGAGCAGCAGAGACGCACAGATGGCCCCACAGTCCAGGGCATAGGAGCATCCCAGTGCCACAGGCTGGAGGAGGCTGCAGCCCGCAAGGTGCCAGGGCAGGAGGCAGCCAAAGCCCCTGTGAGAGGGACAGCAGCTGGCCACAAGTGCTCACCTCAGCAACAATGTGATTCTCACTATGGCAGTGGAAGTAGAGTGGCAGCAGGCTGTGGCGCACGTGGGACTTGAGAGCCTTTCTTGCCTCTTCTGTTGATAAGTCCAGCATCTCCTGAAAGACAGCCATGGAGCTCAGCTGCACCTGGATATCATCCTGGATGAAAGGAAAGGGCAAAAGACCTGAGCATCAGCTGCTTCAGGCCCCCCAGGTCACAGGCCTGCATCTGCGCAGGGCACCAAGTGTGCGGGCAGCAGCCAGTGGCCGTGGCTGTGGGCACAGAGCCTTACGCGGTCAAAGAGTGGCAGGAGCGCCTCAGCCAGCTGCAGGGCGATAGGGGTGGCTATTGGGGCACCATTATCCAGGATCAAATATCTGAGTAGAAGCATGGTCATCCTGATCATGTCGCTATCATTTTCCTCCAGGAGCTCCACAAGACTTTTAGTCAGGCTCCGCATTTTTTCGACCTGTGCAGAACATGACTTTGAGAAAGGCTGCCCTGCTGCCGCATGGCCCAGAGGCCAAAGGCCTGTCCCGAAGCACTGGGGCAGCTGAAGTGGGAGGCAGGAGAGCTGGGAGCAGCTGCCCCCGCGGCCGAAGCCCAGGCAAGGCCAAGCCACTGCATTGCCCAGCCCCACGCTGCCTGCACGGCTTCAGCCACTGCCCCCTTCTCACCATCAAGGGATCCTTGCCCAGCACTACGAGGCCTCTCAGTGCTAAGTAACGCCTGGCTAGGTGCTCGCTGTGCAGGTTCTGTGCCAGGATCTCCAGAAGACTGTCACTGCATTCCCTCAGGTCCAGGCACTCGAGGACCTGAAAGGCACAGGGCAGTGACAGGGGAGCCGGCCGGCAGGAGCCCATAAGCGCACAGGGCCTGGCCCAGGCAGCAGCACAGGGCATGGGCACTGTCCTGGCAGCTGTGGCTACGAGAGGCCAGAGAGCTGGGAGGCAGCTGAGCCAGGCAGCGCTGGCCTTGAGGCTCACCTCCACAAGGAATGCCAGGGCAGGGAAATCCCAGTATGGCATCTCTTTGCCGAGCAGGGCCAGCAGGTAGAATGCAATGGCGGAACAAAAGTGTATGGCTAAGCGACGAACTTCTCTGAAGAGGGGAAAAAGGAAACAAGACCTTGAGCCCACGAGGCAAACCTCTCCCAGGCATGACTCATGGAGTTCTCATCTTTCCCCAGCACCCTTCCAGCAGGGGAACGTGGGCCATTTGGGAATTGGTTGCTCATGGGCACCCTCCTCTCCCAGCCTTTTCCAGTCTGCTTGGCCGTCCCTCAGTGACAAGGCCCTCTGGCCCATTGACCACGGGCACTCTGTGGGGCACCTGAGCAGAGAGCATCAATGTCAGAGGCAGTAGGGAGAAGGGGATCTCACCTGGCAAGCAGAGCCACGGCAAAGTGGTGAGTGTCAACAGAGAGCAGCGTGTCCCAGGCACACCTGCGTTCCATCGCCACCACCACATCTCGCAGCGGAGAAGGCAGAGCAGGGACTTGAGGGTGCGCACTGCAAACCTGTGTGCAGAGCAAAGCCCAGGTCACACTGGCAGCACTGGCTCCTTGGCAGGCCACGTGGCAGGGACAGGAGGAGTGGCACGGAGCACCTGTTTGGGGTGGTGGCAAGGCCGTGCTCTTCCTGGCATCCCTTCCAGAAGGTGTCGACCTCCTGTGGCATATCCAGAGGGCTGAAGAAGACTTGGAAGAGCAGATGCACAAATAGGCGGGGGAAATAGACCTTCAAGATCCGTGGGAGACAGGGCACCTGGAGGATCTTCCACATCACCACGGTTGCCTGCAAAGGACAAAGCCCCCCGAGACAGCGCTCAGTGCCGATGTGTGCGTGTGGCAGAGCCCGAGCGTGGCAGGGAGAGGCCTGGAGAGAGCTTGGCATGGGGAGCACAGGGCCTGGTTGGCCTGGAGCTGCCCCTGGGCCAGGTTTCAGGCCAGCGCCTGAGGCAGGGAGATGCAGTGGGGGAAGGAGGATGGAGAGCTGCTGGAGAGGCAGCCTTGGGGCCAGCAAAGGCCACTTGCAGAAACTCACAGCCAGGGCAAAGACACCCGTTTCGTCGCCATCGGAGGTGCAGGTGCTGTGCTCTGGCCAGCTCCCCAGCACTTTCAGGAGGATCAGCTGCACCAGTTCCGCAGTCCTGGCTGAGCCCATGATGGTTTTCCACATGGCCATGGCAGCTCTGCGGGGTTAGAGCTGTGTCTCAGGGGGGTCTCAGACACAGCAGCGGGGGGAGCTGAGCTGGCTGCCAGTTCTGCCTGTGCCCACTGCCCCCCTGCCAGCAGCACCCAGACAGCCCAACCCTGTGGGGACGGAGCCCTGAGAGGCGGCAAGGGAGCATGGCAGCAGGCTCAGGGGCTGACGTGCCAGGGCTGGGAAAGGCAGCAGCCAGAGGGCCCTGGAACTCTCTGTTGTTTAGACACCTGGGGCAGGCTGTACAGGGTGATGGGCTGGGGAGCCCTGAGCCCTCTGGGCAGGTGGGCCCTGTACCTGTCACAGGACGGGGCCACACGCAGGAGCGTCATGACTGCGTCATTTGGATGTGCTTGGGTGAGATCCAGCAGGGTCTTGTCCAGCCTGTGCTCAGCAGAATCATTGGCCATGAGCCACTGGTGGATGGAGCTCACCATGGCAGGCACCTGGAGAAGGCACGGGGAGACTTGGAAAGCTGCCAGAGGGAGCAATGTTCCCAGCTTGCCCAGAGAAGTGCTTCCCTTCCCGCCACACTGCCATGTGGCCTGAAAGGCTCAGTGCAACCAGCATGCGTGGCTTGGGAGGCCAAGCAATTGGTGGGAGGATCAAAGGCTGGCCACAGGCTGCTTACTTGCTTTGGATTGTAAAAATCTTCCTCCACAAGCATAGACAGCAGGGCAGCACTGGCCTTGCTTTGTAAGATGGGCGAGTGTGGTCTGAGGCCTGCGCCAATGGCGATGGTCTCTTCCTCCTCAATTCTCTTTAGGAAGTTGCAAACGAACTGTAGGAGAAGGGCAAGAAGCCGGGGATGTTGCAGGGAGGTCTCCACACATGGTGCTGGGCTGATCAGGGACAGCAGGCCCAGCCCAGGTGGGGGTGGCTGCAGGTACCTGCGCTGTGCTGCGGAAGCGGCCACGGCTGGACTCCCACTCTTGTGTGCGCTCCAGGGCTGCATCTGGCAAAGAGCGAGCGCAGCCAGAGATGAGGGGCTGTGGGAGAGGCTGGAGAACACGGGCCAGCCCTGCGCTGCCCAGGCAGAGAGAGCCCCGGGATGCCCCAGGGGATGGAGCACGGCCACTGTGGGCTGTCTGCCAGGCCCCTCTTCTGTCCTGTCCGTGGGCATGTCCCCAGGGTATAGCATGGCACGGCACGGCACGGCACGGCATGGGGCCAAGCTGGCAGCAAGCAACAGTGCTGTTGCCCAACTCTGCCACTCACCCTCCTGTGGTGGCTGGAATTGCACCACCTCTTCAGTCTGCTGTGCCGGGGCAGCTCCAGGGCCTTCTTCCTCCTCCACCCAGGCCAGCTCTGGCACTCTCGTGGGTCTGTGCTCCATGTCTCAGACTGAATTTGTGGCTATGTGCAGGAGAGATGCCTTGGAAAAGCTCCAAGTCACCAAGTCCTGCAGTGGTGGCTGGAAAGCACCTTCAAGCAAGAAGCCTCAGGAAGGCTACAGGACAGCAAGTCCTGCACTCAGTCTCAAGGGCTTCTGCCACAAGGACAGGAGACTCCTGTCAAGGACTGTGGTCTGGCCGGGAGGGCACCTGCAGAAGAGAAGCCTCAGGGAGACCACGGGTCATCAAATCCTGTGGTCTGGCCTCGAGCTCAGCTGCAGGAACGCTTCAGAAACGCTCTGGGTGGGACGCGAACGAGCGCGCTGTGCAGGGGCTCCTCACAGCACCGCTCTGTCCTGTCCTTTCCTGTCATGTGCTCTGAGCACTGTGGCCTGCTCCTTTGTCACCACGTGTCAAAAAGGGCCCTTGGTTGCCCGGTTCCATTCCGTGCCACGGTGACCGTGCTGCACCGTGTCACCAAGGGCCCTTGCACACACTGCCGCCTGCCTTGAGGCCGCCCCCAGCCCACCCAAAGTGGCCCAGGTTGGAAGGAATGCCTGGCCCCAGGTGTCTAAGCCAGGCCAACAGGATCTTTAGGAAGGGCTCAGAGCATCAGCAAACGCTGCCCTGCTCTGCAGGCTCAGGGCAGCAGAAGAAGCCCCCAGGGCTGCTGACGCAGCCGTGCTGGGAAGGGCACGGGGCCTTCCAGGGAAGCTGGCACGGCCTCCTTGGGACACGTCCCGGCTGGTGGCCGTCCTAAACCCGCCGGTGTGACACGCACAAGGAACGTGTGGGCCCGGGCACCAATGCTGCTCTGAGGCCTGGGGCCCGGGGAGCGCTGACATCAGCAGCTGTGGCAGATACCCCGGCCAAGCAGGCCTGCCACCCCCCGAGCCCTGGCAGCGCTGGTGCCCATCTCCTGCCCCAGAGACCTGTGCCCCTGGGGGGCTTCTGTGCCAGAAGGAGCCAAAGCCCACGTGCATTGGGGGCTGTACTCCTTCCTGCAGGGGCTGATGGCAGGAGCACCTGGAGCAACTGCTGGCAAGACTTGGTCACTGTCAGAAACTCTAACTCCATGTTGAAATTATTTTCTCATTCTTCACTGCCTTCTCCCTTCCCCAGCCCCTCTGCCAAGTCCAAGGGGCCCCAAAGACTCACTTGAGCACAGAGAGCCAAAGGGGGACACTCACACCTGCCTCACTGGTTGCTCCATGGGAAGCACTTTCCTTGAGAAGCAAGCCCCTTTCCTCCAAAGGTGTTTACCCAAATATGTGGCATTCCTGGGAAACACCAACACACCCTTAAGAAACGCTGGCAAGGCTGAATGACTTCAGGTCCTTTCAGGACAGGCACTCCAGCTCTAGCTCCCTTTCCCCCAAGTGAGTTTCCAGGTGCAGGTTGAGAGGTGCAGCCCCAGGCCCTCTACAAACACAAGCTGCCCGCTGCCTCTTCACCTGCCTCCGCTCCTGCCTGAGCTGACAGCACCAAAACCAGGCTGTTCCTGGCCAGGGACCAGAGCCCTGTTCCTGCAGGAGGCTCTGGCCAGCACCTTCCAGGACTCTGTGCTGTGCACACAGCGCTTTTCATGCCCGCTCCCAACAGGCTTTGGAACACAAAGCGCAGCTTGGCTGGCTCTGCCCAAACACCAGCGGAGGAAGAAGCAGCAGGGGCTGTTTTGCGGCCATGCCCCAGAGAGACTGGAAGGGTGCCCTCCCTCTGCTCTCCCTTGGTTGGCTTTCTGCCTGGCTTTGAGCCTGGGGCTGCCATTCCTCACTTGTGGGGAGCAGAAGCACAGCCGGGATCCCGGCACTGCCTGACAGCACTGTGGGCACCGGCTGTCGCAGTGAGGGTGGCTGTGACAAACCTTTGGGCCCCCTGACTTCAGGGTGAACGTGGTGCAAAATAGGAGAGAAGGAGAGGGAACAATGGAGTGCCCAACAAGGAAATTACTTTTAATGGGAAATAAAAATGAGAACTATGCTTAGGAACAGAGCACAACATAGGGAGAAGCTCCAAGGGCCAGAAACAAGGAAGAGGTAACAAGATATAGTCTTGGAGGTGGAACATTCTAGAAACCATACTATATATGGAACACATATAACCAATAGGGGAGTGGCACTTGGACTAGTGAACTTAACTACTGCAAAGGCTTTTGGGAGGAGATCTGAGGCTTGCCCTGATTTAGATGAACATTTCCCAGACCTTGAAGTTCAGGTTGGTGTGTTTGGTGTGAAGTCCAGCTAACCTTATGTCTTAGTTGGGTTGACTCCCACATCTTACTCTTTTCTTGTAAAGCTAGAAATAAAAGTGAGGGAATCTTGTAGAATTCCATAGACACTGCATTTCTTGCAGTGTTAGGAGAAAAAAGGCAACTTTATGGTCTCATTTTTCAATGGAACACTTCTGAAAAAGATCCTTTGTTAATCATACTGTGGGTTTTTCTTCCTTATAGGTCTCCAAAACCAGTTTTTACAACCATGGAGATGACAGCTGAAATCATAATTAGAGCCAGAACGAGATTGCTAACTTTGGCAGGCCAACATTTTGTAACTATTTTTTTACCTGTGAAAAGGGTTGATTGGGCTTTGCAAAATTTAGACTTGCAAATTGCATCACTAAATTATTCAGGTGATTGTTCTATTCATTACCCAGGCCACAAATTGTTACAAGCTAAATGAAGTTTTAGAGAAAACGCCATGCTACGTGAAGAGCCTTTAAGTGCTATAACTGTCTTCACTGATGGAGCAGGGAAAACACACAAATCAGTAATAGTATGGCAAAAGCAAACATCCAAAACATGGGAGTCAGATGTTCAAACAATAGAGGGCTCTCCTCAGATTGTTGAACTGGCTGCAGTAGTTTAGAGCATTTCAGCTCTTTTCAGAACTTTTGAATTTAATGTCAGATTTATCTTATGTTGCTAGTCTTGTTAAAACAATAGTAGGATCAGTTTTAAAGGATGTTACAAATTATATCATTGGCTTTCATGTCTTTCTGCAATTTTGACACTCAGAACTAACCAATATTTTTCTCTCATATCAGGACTCATTCCTCGCTTCCAGGATTCATGGCAGAAGGAAATGCGAGAGCTGACAAACTGACAATGGTTTTTTCAAACACTTTGCCAAACATTTTGAACAAGCAAAACTGAGTCATGCTTTTTTCCATCAAAATGCACAAGCACTGGTGCCAGTGTTTGGCACCAGCATGATCAGCACAGATCCAAGCTGCACCTTCTGGCAGCTGCAAAGGCACATGAGAGGCACAGACGTCAGCAATTTTCAATCCTGCCATTTACCTTCCAGATTCTCATGGAATAACGGCATTCCAGGCATTGGGAATTTTGAATGCTCCATCTGCTCTCCCCAATTCCCATGGAATAATGGCTTTCTGGCCATGAGGAAATTTGAATCCTCCAGCTCTCCCTCCAAATTCCCATGGAATAATGGCATTCCAGGCATGAAATCCTCCAGCTTGCCTGCAAATTGCCCCTCAAAACTATGGAATAATGGGATTCCAGGCATCAGGAAATTCAAATCCTCCAGTTCCCCTGCAAAATTCCCCCCAAAACTATGGAATAATGGCATTGCGGGCATTGGAAATTTTGAATGCTCCAGCTCCCCTCCCAAATGCCCATGGAATAATGGCATTCAACGTGTTGGGAATTTCAAATCTTCCAGCTCCTTTCCCAAATTCCCACCAAATTCCCATGGAATAAGAGCATTCTGGGTGTCAGGAAGTTTGAATCCTCCAGCTCCAATGTCATATTCCCACCAAAACTGGAAAATGGAATGACGGCATTCTGGCACCAGGAATTCCAAATCCTCCAGTTCCCCTCTCAATTTCCCATGGAAAAACGGCATTCTGGCCATCAGGAAATTTGAATCCTTCTGTTCCCTTTCCAAATTCCTATGGAATAATTGCATTCCAAGCATGGGAAATTGAGAATCATCCAGTTCCCTTCCAAAATTCCCATGAAATAATTGCATTCCAGGCATTGGGAATTTCAAATCCTCCAGTTCCCATCCAAAATTCCCCGCAAACTATGGAATAATTGCTCTCTGGGCATTGAAAATTTGAATCCTGCAGTTCCTGTCTGTCCTGGGTTGGCTGTATGATGCTTCTATCCCCAATCGTCTTGTTCTCTTTGTGCTAAATAGTAAGTTCTGCACCTTTAAGACTTATTGCAGACAGTGAAGAGGCAGAGAAAATGCAGGGTTGTTTTTTTTTTTTTTTTTCCTCCCCCCAGACACTGCTGTCACTCCCCCACATTCCTTCTCCTGGCTGGCGGGTTTTTTTGTCTGCAGACAAAAAGCTACAGAGCGCTTCTTTTTGCTTTTTTAGTTAGTTTTTCAGCTAGCTGAGGCAAAGAAGTTCCCTGGACTGTTTTTTTTCCTCTTTTCTTTGGACCTTTTGAAACCTGCTCTGGACTGAACACCCAGGAGAGCACCGGCAGTTCACATTTCTGGCCCACCGGGCCGGGCCTGGCCTGCAACAATCCCAACACCGACTGATCAGAGACAGTGAGCTGCAACCCGGGGAGGGGGTTTTCTCAGTTTGTCATTTTTTTTTAGAGTGACAAAGGGTCTCATTGTTTTCTATTGTTTTAGTTTTATTGTTTAATAAACAGGTTTTGTTTTCCACCTTTCTCCAAGGAGGTACTGTTTTCCTCCCGGACCATTTGAGGGGGGGGGAGGGGTTGATTGGATCTGTTTTCTCACTGGAGCTACTTTGGGGAATTTTTTCCCCAAATTTACTCTAAACCTGGACAAATACATAATTGGCGCCCAACGTGGGGCTGGAAAAGGTGGAAAAAAACTCTGTTAATTGTGTGTTTGTTGTTGTTAAAGCAGTTAGTAGACATGCTGTTTGAATCCATAATGTCCCTGGGGGTGAAAGCCTTCATGTGGCTCTGGGCTCTAGACCTTTTTGAGATTTCAATGCCTTTCTTGTCACTAGGAATATGGTCCATAACACGTAATTTTTGCGGTACAGGGGTACGGATTGGAATAGCTGTTGTGCTGGCCTTGGTGATAATGATTTATAAAGCGTTTACAAAGATACTGGCGTCTGTTTATGACATGTATGGTTTATGGTTCCTTCATCCTACCCTGCATCCCAATTCCAGTAGTACATTTTGGGAATTTATTAGTAATTACACTCAGTCTAGTAATTACACTCAGTCTGTTAGAGGAGGAGCCGAGAATACGGCTTTCCAGCCTTTCTTTTCCTTCTTCTCCTCTGGATCTGTGATGTCACTTTTTGAGAATGTTCAGTTTCCCCTGAATGTTAAAGAGACCATCTTTCTGGTATTTAATCTGGTAGGCTTCCTCTATGTTGTCTGCAGCCTCTCTAGAGTGAGGGCTGAGATATCCAGAGGAGCTAGTGAGACCCCTGACCCAGAATCAGATGCAGGTGTGAAAAATCCTGAGTGGTGTGGAGAATGGGAAAATTTAGGCCAAACCCTGAAGGAATTTTCTGATCCTGTAGACTGGGATTTTCCACGGGAACAAATTCAGAACCCAGCTGAGGTGGGGAAATACCTAAAAGAGAAGTGCCATGACGATTCTAAGGAGAAAAGGCTCATTGCAATAAGCTGGGTCCTGGCCTATGCTTATCGCACTTTGTTAGATAGTGTAGGGCAGCAGACAGAGGCAGGGGGGCAGGGAGATAAATCAGCTATCCCAGTCACTCAAGCTGTAGCCAACAGCCCAGACTCGAAGCCAGCAGCCAAACCAGACAGTGAGCCTAAGCCAGCATCTAAACCCATGGCTGTTGCTTCCAGTACTAGAAGTGGAAAACGCACAGAGAAAACTAATCGACCAGCAGATGATGACGATGATGATGGTGATACAGGAGAAGGAACCTCGATGCCTCCTGACATAAAATCAGGAGTCAAAGCAGCAGGTGCAAGATCAGACACAAATACTGAGTCCTTTTCCCTGAAGGACCTTCGTGGCCTACGGAAGGATTACACTCGACGACCTGATGAATCCATAATTAGTTGGTTAGTCTGTCTCTGCGATGCTGCAGGCGAGGCTACAATTCTGGATGGCACTGAAGCGAGGCATTTGGGGTCCCTGTCACAGGATCCTGTCATCGACCAAGGAATGATGAGGGGGGCTAATCCACGCAGCCTCTGGTCATGGGTCTTGGACAGTGTTGCACAAAGATACCTGTGTGCAGATGATCTTTATATGCAACAAACTCAGTGGAAGACCATAGAACAAGGGATCCAACGCCTGAGAGAAATGGTAGTGGCAGAGATTATCTTCTCAGATGATGGGACAACTAAGAACCCAGACTTAGTACCATGCACGCCTGTGATGTGGCGAAAACTTGTGCGACTTGGGCCACATGAATATGCTTCTGCCTTAGCCATAATGAAGAGGGATGAGAGGGAAGAGACTGTGCTGGATATGGCAAGGAAGCTCCGAGCATATGCAGATGCTGTGCATGGCCCAACACATGCCAGAATCACAGCGGTGGAAACACACCTGCAGAAATTAGAGGATAAGATTGAGGAGAATCATAAGAAACTCAGAGAGGAGATTAAAGAAGACCTTCTCCAAATCTCGGCAGTACAGATCAGAGGTTCTGGTATCCAAGGCAGACGTTTCCCAGATGGTGAGAGACGTACACCCCACAAAATGAGCTGCGGTTCTACCTGCGTGAGTGTGGAGAAAACACGGGGTGGTGGGATGGAAAACCTACTGCTGCTCTGGCACGACGGGTGCGTGAATTGAAGGCAGCCACAAAAAGAAAAGCAGCTCCAGTTGCCCATAGCCGAACTACCAGGTATGATGATGATGACATGTCCGATGCCCTTGAAGGAACATCCAAGGCATATGCCCAGGGAAAGAAGGATAACCAGGCTTAGAGAGGCCCTGCCTCTAGCCAGGTAGAGGCCAGGGAAAATCGTGTTTTCTGGTCTGTGGGGATTCATTGGCCTGGCACATCGGAACCACAAGAGTATAAAGCTTTGGTTGATACTGGTGCTCAATGTACATTAATTCCGTCGAGACATGTGGGGACGGAGTCTGTCTCCATTGCTGGTGTGACAGGGGGATCCCAGGATTTCACTTTGGTGGAAGCTGATGTGAGCCTGACTGGGAATGAGTGAAAGAGACATCCTATTGTGACTGGCCCAGAGGCCCCATGTATTTTGGGCATAGACTACCTCCAAAGTGGGTATTTCAAAGACCCAAAGGGACTCAGATGGGCATTTGGAATAGCTGCTGTAGAGACAGAGGGTATCAAGCAGTTGAACAGTTTGCCTGGACTGTCAGAAAACCCATCTGCAGTAGGACTCCTGAAGGTAGAAGAGAAACGACTGCCAATTCCCACCTCAACAGTGCACCGCCGACAGTACCGAACGAATCGAGATGCTGTGATCCCCATCCACAAAATGATCCGTGAGCTGGAGAGCCAAGGGGTGGTCAGTAAGACCCACTCACCCTTCAACAGCCCCATTTGGCCTGTGCATAAGTCTGAAGGAGAATGGAGACTGACAGTGGACTATCGTGCATTGAATGAAGTGACTCCACCACTGAGTGCTGCTGTGCCGGACATGCTGGAACTCCAGTACGAGCTGGAGTCCAAGGCAGCAAGGTTATACGCCACTATAGACATTGCCAATGCATTTTTCTCCATTCCTCTGGCAGCAGAATGCAGGCCTCAGTTTGCTTTCACCTGGAGAGGCGTGCAGTACACCTGGAACCGACTGCCCCAGGGGTGGAAGCACAGCCCCACCATCTGCCATGGACTGATCCAGGCTGCGCTGGAAAAGGGTGAGGCTCCAGAACATCTGCAATATATTGATGACATCATTGTGTGGGGGAAGACAGCAGCTGAGGTGTTTGAGAAAGGGGAGAAAATCATCCAGATCCTCCTAAAAGCTGGCTTTGCCATCAAGAAGAGCAAAGTCAAGGGACCTGCTCAAGAGATCCAGTTTCTGGGAGTGAAGTGGCAAGACGGACGGCATCAGATTCCCACCGACGTCATCAACAAGATCACAGCAATGTCTCCACCATCCAGCAAGAAAGAAACACAAGCTTTCCTAGGCGCCATAGGTTTTTGGAGGATGCATATTCCCGAATACAGTCAGATCATGAGCCCTTTCTACCTGGTCACCCGTAAGAAGAATACTTTCCGCTGGGGCCCTGAGCAGCAACAAGCCTTCACCCAGATCAAGCAGGAGATTGCTCATGCAGTAGCCTTGACCCAGTCAGGACAGGACCAGAGGTGAAGAACGTGCTCTACTCTGCAGCCGGGAACCATGGCTTGTCCTGGAACCTTTGGCAGAAGGTACCTGAGGAGACTCGAGGCCGACCACTAGGATTTTGGAGTCAAAGTTACAGAGGGTCTGAAGCCAACTACACTCCAACGGAGAAAGAAATCTTGGCTGCCTATGAAGGAGTCCAGGCTGCCTTGGAAGTAATAGGGACTGAAGCACAACTCCTCCTGGTACCTCGACTACCAGTACTGGGGTGGAGGTTCAAAGCGAAAGTTCCCTCTACGCATCATGCCACCAGTGCTACATGGAGCAAATGGATTGCTGTTATCACACAGCGCACCTGTACTGGAAAACTGAATCGCCCTGGGATTCTGGAAATAATTACAAACTGGCCGGCAGGTGAAAACTTTGGTCTCGTTGGTGAAGGGGAACAAGAAGTGACACGGGCTGAAGAAGCTCCACCATACAACCAACTGCCAGCAGAAGATACACGATACGCTGTCTTTACTGATGGTTCTTGCCGCATTGTGGGAATGAACCAGAAGTGGAAAGCAGCCGTATGGAGCCCCACACGACAGGTCGCAGAGACCACTGAAGGAGAAGGTGGATCAAGCCAACTTGCTGAACTTAAAGCCATTCAACTGGCCCTGGACATTGCTGAAAGAGGAAGTGGCCAAAGCTCTACCTTTACACTGATTCATGGATGGTGGCCAATGCTCTGTGGGGATGGCTGGAGAGGTGGAAAGAGGCTAACTGGCAGCGTAGAGGAAAACCAATTTGGGCTGCTGAAGAATGGAAAGACATTGCTACCAGGGTAGGGAAATTGCCTGTGAACGTCCGCCATGTGGATGCCCATGTCCCCAAGAGTAGAGCTAATGAAGAGCACCAAAACAATGAGCAGGTAGACCAGGCTGCAAAAATAGAGGTGTCAAAGATAGACTTAGATTGGCAACATAAAGGAGAGTTGTTCCTAGCTCGATGGGCCCATGATACCTCAGGCCATCAGGGCAGGGATACCACCTATAAGTGGGCACGAGACCGAGGGGTGGATCTAACCACGGACAGTATTTCTCAGGTTATCCATGACTGTGAGACATGTGCTGCCATCAAGCAGGCCAAGAGAGTGAAGCCCCTGTGGTACAGTGGGCAGTGGTCCAAGTACAAGTATGGGGAGGCGTGGCAGATTGACTACATCACCCTGCCCCAGACACGCCAGGGCAAGCGCTATGTGCTGACAATGGTGGAGGCCACCACGGGATGGCTGGAAACCTACCCTGTGCCTCATGCTACGGCTCGGAACACCATCCTGGGCCTTGAAAAGCAAGTTCTGTGGAGACATGGTACCCCTGAGAGGATTGAGTCAGACAACGGGACTCATTTCAAGAACAGCCTTATCAACACCTGGGCTAGGGAACATGGCATTGAGTGGGTGTACCATATTTCCTACCATGCACCAGCTGCAGGCAAAGTGGAGAGGTACAACGGACTGTTAAAAACCACATTGAAAGCATTAGGTGGGGGAACTTTCAAAAACTGGGAACAGCATCTGGCAAAAGCCACCTGGTTAGTTAACACCCGAAGCTCTACTAACTGAATGGGCCCTGCCCAGTCTGAGCCTTTGCATAGAGTAGATGGAGACAAAGTCCCAGTGGTACATGTCAGAGGTTTGTTAGGAAAGACAGTTTGGATTAATTCTGCCCCGAATACAGACAAACCCATTTGTGGGGTTGTTTTTGCTCAGGGACCAGGTTGCACATGGTGGATAATGCAAAAAGATGGAAGGACACGATGTGTACCTCAGGGAGATCTGATTGTTGGATAAAACCTATATGTAAATATCACTGTTTGCTGAATGCTATTACATTGTCTGTGTATAGCTGTATAATGGAGGTATAATGTATGTGTCTGTAGTTAGAATTTATATTGGTTTTAGTAATGTGCAGACGATATGGGGATAAGGGATGGAATGATCTGGGTTGGCTGTATAATGCTTTTGTCCCCAGTCGTCTTGTTCTGTTCATGCTGAATAGTAAGTTTTGCACCTTTAAGAGTTACTGCAGAGAGGGAAGGAGGAAGAGGCGGAGCGGCAGCAGGAGGTGGCGGGGCGGGGTGGAGGGACGGCCGGGATCACCAGCTTGGCGCGGCGGGAACTCGGGAACCCGGGAGCATTCGTCGGCCATCTGGCAGACACTGCTCTCTTCCCCAACATTCCTCCTCCCGGACTGTCGTCTGCAGATAGATGGTGGACAGAGCTCTTCTTTTGCTTTTTAGTTAGTGTTAGCTAGCTGAGGCAAAGAAGTTCCCTGGACTGTGGTTTTTTTTCCTTTTCTTTGGACCTCGTGAAAACTGCTCTGAACTGAACACCCAGGGGAGCACCAGCAGCTCACATTTCTGGCCTGCGACAATTCCAGCACCAGAGGGAGAGACTGAGTGAGCTGCAACCTGGGGACGGGGTTTTCTCAGTTTTGTCATCTCTTTTAGAGTGGCAAGGGGACTCATTGATATTTGATATTTTTTTAGTTTTATTGTTTAATAAACAGGTTTTTTTCACCTTTCTCCAAGGAGGTATTTTTTTCCTTTCCTCCCGGACCAGTTGGGGAGGGGGAGGGGCCGATTGGATCGGCTTTTTCCCACCGGAGCCCTTTGGGGGATTCTTCCCCAAATTTACTCTAAACCTAGACTAATACAACAGGCAACCGGGGTGGGGTCAGGAGAAGGATACGTTGGTCTCCGGGGAAACCGGGGAGGAGTAGGGGAGACTGGCAGAGAGGGATACATTGGTTTCCAGGGAGACCAGGGAGGGGTTAAGAATGGATACATAGGTAGACGTAACAACCGGGGCAATTGACAGCTACTGGGAGGAGAGGGGAGAGCAAAGGCAGAACTATTTTAAAACTGAGGGGAAACAGAACAAACCAACACAACACAACACTTAACCAGTGGTATTATGTCGATGTGACCTCTCTCAGATAGCCAACTGTCCACAAAGCTCTCCACACTTCCCCCGTTTTTCTGTTGAACAAGCACAGTCTGATTAAATGTGGCAGATATCATCTTTTGCACCATGTTCTGTGTTATGTTTGCCTAATTATCCCTTCATAGAAAAACCCAAACAATATTTGAGATAGCAGCAATTTTAATTAAATAGTTAAGAAAATATATAAATAAGGGATAATTTGGTTCAAATAATAGCGCATAAGCAAAAGATAACCGCGGGGTATGGAGTGCAGGGCTCTGGGACCCTTGCCACCTCACGTACAAGTTTGCCAAGTAAAAATTACCCCCTTATATGCCATGGGTTAATACCATCTCCTCCTTTTTTCGGTTCGTCATATCTCTATCTACGCCGTCATTATCACCTTTACCGCGCATGCGCCACCACTCAGTTTGGCACAAGTCTTTGGGGGTCGTCTGATGAAGATTTCGTAGTCTTCCTCTGTGTCCTTTAATTCACCTTTGGGTTACACATGCGCACCAAGCCAGTACAATGTAAGCCAAAGCTAACATATCACTATATCCACATATCAAAGCAATAAATCCCTTATAATTAGCATTTTCTGGGACCCAACCAGGTTTTGCTTCCTTTCTGCTCATTTTTAGCAACTGTATCTTCAGCTTCTTTCTTCCTGTCCTTGTGAACATCTGCCGGGAGGGGGGGTTGGAGCCCCTCCTCTCCTTCTCTTCTTTGGCATTACCACTTTTAACTATTTTTATTATTCCCAATTAATATAATAATTAATATAATTACTGTACCAATATTGATTATTGTTTCAATTTTATCATACTTATTTATCACATTCTGTAAGCACATGCAAAGACATGGCAAAATTAACACTACTAACAGAGCTATAATGCCCACTATAATGCTAACCTAAACAATAGAGCGTAACCATGATCCTAGGCCTAAAGACTTGAACCAGACATCAATACCAAAACCCGATTCTACTCATAAGTTTCCCGCTAAACTCCACAACTCCGAGAGTTGGGAGTGCATGGACTGCGAATGGTCAGAAAGGTTCATGCAACACATGCCCTCAAATTCTTCACAGCCATGGCCTTGTGCAAGTAAAAGAAAGTCAATTGCAGCTCTATTTTGAAGTGTTGCGTGGCGAATAGAATCGACATCAAGCAAAAGGCTAGAAAGTGCCAAAGAGGTGGCATTGGTTTGTTTTGCAAGACACCATCCCAATTTATTTAGGGTGACATGGGAACCTGCGGCTGCTACCCCTGGAGTCAGAAAGGATGCTGCAATTATGGCCCCTGGGGAACAAAATTTTACATCATCTTGGCGATCAGCAGTAATCGCGTGGGCCATTCTTTTAATTCGATGACGGCGGCGGCTCATATTTAATATCATGGACATATTGGGTGTAAGCAGAGACAGCCGTCCAATTGTACATGGCCCCCCACGCAGCATTGATGGGACACCAGGACAAGCACGGTCCCCACACATTAACAAGTAACCTGCTGGCAACTGGATAGGGACATTAGACCCTCCCGCCCTTATCCCCAGGGTGTCAAGCCCGTGCCCGGGGCACTCACCCCACAGGAGCAGCGCCACCTTCCCGGCCATCCCGCTGTCCCCAACCATGTGCACTGGCTGTCACTCGCTGCTGTGGCCACCGCTCCCCTGGCTGGCGGCTCTTGGGATGAAGGGGAAGGAAGCGAGGTCACGTCCGACCCCACGTGTAGGTGGCCCTTGGTGGGGGCAGGGTGGCCACAAGCTGGACACAGGCTGGGGACATTCTGGGATAGTCTGGGGACATGGTGGGGGATGCTCCTGCCAGGACTGTGGGGCTCAGGGGATGTGGGCAACCAAGGATGGGTGTCCAGGAGAATGAGGGTCCAGGGGAATTGGGGTCTCCATGCCTGGGGGCCATTCAGGGATGGGGGTGCTGTGGGAACAGGGTCCCCAGGGATTTGGGCTCATGGCATGTGGGTGCCAGGGTTGGGGGTGCAGTGGAAAAGAGGGGACCCTCGGAAATAGGGGTTCTGGAGGAAGAAAAAGCCCATGGGATGGGGTGAAGGCCATGGCGGTGCTGGGCAATGGCAGTCCTGGGATGGGGGTCCCCAGGGAGGAGAGGCCAAGGCAATGGGGGTCCCGTGGTTGGGTTCCCAGAGAAATGGGGGTGCCAGGGATGGGCAGTGTCTGAGTGGGCACAGGGGCCACAGTTCCTTCATGGGGTGCCTCATATTTTGGGGTCACCTAGAACCCAGCAAAGCCCCCACCCTGGAGCACCCCCAGGGCTGTCCTGGGAGGCTCTGTGTCCCTGCCCCACACACCCCTGGGTCAGGTCCCCCAGTTTCCTAGCTCAGCCATCCCAGGAAACACTTGATGCCCAGTTGGTTCAGACAAAATTATACATCCATAGAATAAAAGCAAAAATCTTTCGCACGCCATTGTTTTCCCACTAAAGAACAAACTCAGCAAAATCAACCTGAAAAGATATAAAATGCTCTGGTTTAAAGAATCCATTGCTTTGCCAACAAGTCACTCACGATAAAAACACAAACAAATCCCAGTAAAATGAGACATTTTGTTCCCTTTAGAAGCCCCTTGGTGCATTCCCCAGCAGTGTTTGCTTGTGGATAGCAGAGAGTGTGGAATCTCCCTGAGTGTCCAACAGCTCCATGGAATTGCTCCCTGCCTGCCTGGCAGCAACCCCGTCCCTAAGGAAGCCTTTTCTTGGGCCATATTTAGGAACTCTCCCCATTTTGCTCATTCTCACCCTTAAAGTGGATTGACTTCCCATGGAGGAAGGGGAGTGTGACAGGGACAGGCGTTTCAGAAGATTTCGGGCTGTCACGGAGAGCTGCAGAAACCCTCTTTCCCCCTCCTCCCTGGAGATAAAGATCACCCTTGGAATGCGGCCAGGCTTGTAGCCCCCCTAACATAGGAGATACCAGTAACTTTCCACCCCTGTACTAACCCCCAGCCCCCTTTCTCACGTAGGAAACCCCCCAAACTATAAAACCCTTAGAGATCAGTGAATAAAGGCCTTTGGACCGTCCACCACGTTGGTGTCAGCGTTGTCATTGGCCCGAGTGACCCGAGAATGGTTTGGGGTCACCGTGCTGTTCTCCGAACCAGGTTGCCCGCCTTCTGAATCAGAAGGCAACAAAGTGGTGCCGAAACCCGGGAGAAGGAAAAACCTCGGGTGAACGGGATTTCTCCTGGACGAGAAAACAGCGACCGGAGCAGTAGGACTGTCTGAGGCAGAGGGGGACGCCCCGGGACCCACGGATCGTGATGGAAGCGATAGTGAAGGTCGTTGAATCAGTATGTATAAAATGGGGTTTAAAATGCGAGTCCAGATCAATTACCCTTGCTATTGTGAGGCTTCTGGAGCTCAGGGCGATAGAACGCCCGGTAGAGATATTGCATTCAGAAATATGAGGAAAGTGCACTGCTGTTTTAGCAGAAGATACAAAGACCACAGGCAGTGGGAAACATTTAAAGGCGTGGGGGAAGGTGGAAGCAGCCCTTCGCAAAGCATTAGAGGAACAGGAGGTTTGGGCGGCTGCACGCTCGCATTTAATAGCCGTGCCGAAGCTGGGGGTCAGTGCAACAACCCAAACCCACCCCGAAAGCGATCCGAGCGAAAATACAGACAAGCGGGGACCGGGCACCCCCCATCCCTCCCCAGACCCGGGTCCAGACCCCCCAGAGCGCCCGGGAGACCCTCCAAACCCCCCGGAGGACATCCCAACCCCTCCGGTGGACCAGCCGGGTCCAAAATCCCCCTCGGAATCCCCTGAAAAACCCATGCCTTCCCTGTTCGTTTTCCCCCCGCCGACCGCCAGTCCGATGCAAACAGCAGAAGCACGTGCACAATGCTTCTGGGGAGAACTCGCAGAGGAGGCCCGCGGCGCGGAGGCGGCTGGCGGCGCCGACACGTGGGAGGGAAAACCGGGCTGCCATTTCAAAATGGCGCCGCCGGACAAGGAGGGGGGCGTGGCCCGCGCGTCCGCGGCGGGAAAGGTCCGGAGACATGGGCAGCCGTGGGCATGCATGCGCAGGAGACCGGCGCCGGGCGCATGCTTTGTGGGGAGCTCTGGGCACCCACAGGCACGCAAGCGCAGGGGGTGACGGGGGGCAGGCATTCGCCTGGGAGCCGCGCCCACTGCCGCCACCGTATAAGGGAGAGACCCCTCCCTGCGAGGGGCAGGGCGAGCCCGGGGAGTGAGGGCGACACCACCCCCAAGGGGAAGGGCGGCACCACCTCCAAGGGGAGGGGCGATACCGCCCCCAAGGGGAGGACCGACACCGCCTCCGAGGGGAGGAGCGAGTCCGGAGCCAAACAAAACGGCAGGGGAGAGCGGAAGTCTGCCGGCAGTTGACTTCCCGCTCTGAATGGAGCGACAGCTCCTCAGACCGCTCCGCAGAGCTTACCGAGTCCAGTGGCGGCTCGGAAGCGGAGCAAACAGAATTAATACGGTTTCGGATTAAATCAAATAAATCCTTAAACAAGGTCAGGAACCAGTCGCACAAACTCACTGACTGGGGCAAAATAAAGATCGCCTGTGCAGACTGGGAGTCTGCGGCGGCTGTGCACGCCTTTCCTGTGAGGGTGACAGGGGCCCCGGGGAACCAACAAAGAGCATATACCCTGGTGAATCCTAAAGATATTCAGGCGATAGTTAAAGCTATTTCAGAAAAAGGAATTAACTCCGGAGTAGTCTCCACACTTGTGGATGGTGTCTTTAGCAATGATGATTTGCTCCCTTTTGATATTGTACAGATTAGCCGTATGCTTTTTGATGGGGCGGGGCTGATCGTTTTCAAACAGGACTGGACAGACGGGTGCGCCACAGCGCTTGCCCGGGCAGGAGGGGAGGGGCAGCCTCTGCACGGCTCGAGCTTATCCCGGCTACTGGGAAAACATGATGACGTAGCCACACTGCAACAACAAGGTACACAGCTCCGGATTGAAGAAATACGGGCAACCTCCCAGGCTGCCAGAGAGGCGATTCGAGCGACCTCTAGGGTGGTGGCTAAGCTGGCACCCTGGTCCACTATAAAACAGGGGGAGAGTGAAGGTTTTACACAATTCGTAGACAGATTACAAGCAGCGGTGGATACCTCAACCCTGCCGGCTCAGGCAAAGGGCCCGGTGGTCGCTGACTGCCTTCGGCAACAAGGTAATACAGTTACCAAGGACATGCTGCGCTCCCTGCCAGCCGGGGCTAGCCTGGCTGACATGATTAAACATGTTGTGAGGGAAGAACAACTGACGCCCATCCAAGCAGCCGTCCACACCCTAACCAGTGCGCTGGCTTGCTTTAAATGTGGCCAGGCGGGACACGTCGCAGCTAGCTGCCCCCAGCCGACACAGCTTACCTGTCCAGCTCCCCCGTCCCAGCAACGCCCGAGAGGGGTTTGCTGGAGCTGCGGGAAAAAAGGTCACTTTGCCAGAGATTGCAGGTCTCGACCACGGGGAAACGGGAAGGGGAGGGGGCGCACGGGCCACACGCAGCCTCCTCCCGCTGTGAATATGAGACGGCGCATCCATGTGAACCCCCAGTGGGGGGGAGGATACATTAAACTCCCGCAGGAGACAGTCAGTACAGCACCCCCAACAACGACACAGTTGCAAGGCTGTACAGTGCCACCGACAATGCCCCCGCACCCCCCACTGCCACAAGCCACGCAGGCGCCACAGAGCCAGCAGGGGACACCCCAGAACGGGATCCCTGGGTGGCCCTGGCCATGAAAATAGGGAGGGAACCCCTAAAGGTGTGGGGAACATGTCACCTGTATGGAAGTGACGACCCCCACACCGCAGGGCTCCAGTTCTGGGCGGACACAGGATCAGATTGCACGATTATCCCCCAGCCACATTGGCCCAGGCATTGGCAACTCAAAGAAGTCCCTCCGGTGAACGGGGTGGGAGGACAAAGCCGGGCGTGGAAAAGCACCCAGCTGGTGGCTATAACACTCCACACGAAAAAGGGACCAGAACAGACAGTGGCAATTTACCCCTACATTTTGCAAAACTCTCCACCTCTGTTAGGGAGAGACATCCTCGCTATGCTCGGAGTCAGGATTACAAATTTATCATGAAGGCCACTGTCGCCTTGGTTTTTTAAGATTCTCAAAGCCTTCTGATGTTGACATTCTTCTAAGGAACTTTATCACACACTTTCTTGTAAATAACTTGTTGTTCACATTCCTTTGATAGAGGAAGAGAGAATTGATGGACTGTTGTTGTAGCCAGTGTCATTGGAGAGGTGTCACTGTCACCCTCCAATCCTCTGTCACCTTTGTAAAACTATAAATATAGGAGTCAGAAAATAAAACTTCCCTTTTTTCCTTCACCTTGAAAGAGGTGTGTGCTCGTGTTCCTTTGTGTCTTATAGCGACAGGCCACTGCCGTACATCCTCAGTTGCCGATCAAATTGACCTGGAAATCATCAAACCCTGTCTGGGTCGGGCAGTGGCCATTACCAGAGAACAGAGTGGCAGCTTTACTGGAACTGGTTGACCGGGAACTGAAAAAGGGTCACATAGAACCCTCCACCAGCTCATGGAATACTCCTGTTTTTGTAATTCCCAAAAGGTCTGTAGAGGGTTATCGCCTCATCCACGACCTGAGAGAGGTGAACAAGACAATTAGGCCCATGGGCCCTGTACAAACATTATTACCTGCAAACTCAGCCATCCCCGAAGGACAGCCATGCGCAGTTCTGGACATCAAGGACTGTTTCTTCTCAATACCCTTGCACCCCGAAGACAGAGAACGATTTGCCTTTTCCGTTGTATTCCCAAATGGCAAACGGCCCAACCTCCGTTTTCAATGGAAAGTATTGCCACAAGGTCTAGTAGATAGTCCCACTGTCTGCCAGATCACCATGGACAGAGTGCTGATGCCAGTCCGGCATGCCCACCCATACGCAACCATCATTCAATATATGGACGACATCCTAGCTGCAGCTCCATCAGCAAGTGAAGTAGAACACCTCGTGTCTGCAATCATGGAAACCCTCCAGGCCAACGGCTTCGAGATCGCCAGTGCAAAGATCAAGAGAGGACCCTGCGTGACCTTTCTGGGCATAGGAACAACAAACTCCTATGTGACTCCTCTCAAGGTGAAGGTTCACCAAGACATTAAAACACTACATGATGTACAGTGCCTGGTGGGGTCGCTTCAGTGGGTTCGCAACATCATCCTGATCCCCCCGAAGTCATGGAACCATTGTATGAGTTACTGAAAGGAAAGCACCTCTGGGAACCCAAGAAACTGACACTGCAAGCAGCGAGCTCCCTGGATTTCATCGAACAGCAGATATCCACTGGCGCGCTTGCCAGGTGGAACCCAGCCATGCCCCTGGACCTATATGTCCACTTCACCCCGAAGGGGGGAGTGGGAGCGCTGGCCCAAGGACCCCCCGAGAAGTCTCGGCCGATCCAATGGGTGGTCCTCGGAAGACCCGCCCGTGCATTCTCCCCGGGAATCGAATGCATCGCCAACCTCATCAGGAAGGGCAGGACACTTGCCCTGAGACACCTAGGAACTGAGCCAAAGAGAATCTATCTTCCCTTCCGCAAACAACCGACCATGGAGGCAACCACAATTTCAGAGTACCTAGCCCTTGCTCTCACCGGCTTTGGAGGAGAGATCTCCTACTCCTCCAAACCACTCTGGACTCAGCTGCTGACCATCGTCGACATAGACATACCGCCTAAGGTCAAGGATCGACCGCAGCCAGGACCAACGGTCTTTACGGACGCTTCTTCCAGAACTTCAACTGCAACAACAGTGTGGCAGGCAGGAGAGCAGTGGCACTGCATCAAAGCGTGTGACCCCACACTGTCAGTGCAGCAACTGGAAGCAGCAGCAGTAGTTTTGGCATGCAGACTTTTCCGAGATGAGCACCTCAACATTGTAACGGACTCTATATTCGTGGCGAGGCTCTGCCTAGCCATGACAGGACCAGGTGTGTCAACATCAACAGCAGCTCTGATGCTGGAAGAAGCGCTGTCCTCACGGAAGGGCACTGTATCCGTCATTCATGTAAACAGTCATGACCCAGTCAAAGGTTACTTCCAGACCGGTAACGACAAAGCGGACGCCACAGCAAAAGGCGTGTGGACATTGCAAGAAGCTCGCCAACTGCATGAGTCACTCCACATCGGGGCCAAAGCACTGGCAAAGAGATGCGGGATCTCAACAGCGGACGCAAGACATGTGGTGGCTACCTGTCCTCACTGCCAGAAGTCACCTCTGTGGACCAGTGGGATTAACCCGAGAGGTCTCAAGCCTTCAGAGATCTGGCAGTCGGACTTTACCTGGTGTCAACTGCTGAAACCCCGAGCATGGCTCGCAGTGACAGTGGACACTTTCAGCGGAATGATCATAGCCACGCAGCACCCGAAAACTGACTCTAAAGCCACAATTCAGCATTGGCTGACAGCCATGGCATGGCTTGGTATTCCCAAGCAGATCAAAACTGACAACGGTTCTAATTTCACTTCCAAACCAGTGCAAGAATTCGCCTCAAAATGGGGCATCACTTTAGTGCAAGGTATCCCTTACAACAGTACCGGGCAAGCCATAGTTGAAAGAGCAAATCAGACCCTGAAAAACAGGATAGAGGTGTTGGCATAAGCAGAGGGCTTCACCAATTCCATCCCCTCAGGAGACCAAGCGCGCATACTAGCAACTGCTTTGCTAGCACTGAATCAATTCCCCAGGGGAGATGAAGCAAACAGTCCCATTCAAAAACATTGGGCCTCCAGAGTTCTAGAAGAGGCCCCACAGGTTGTAATCAGAAATGAGCTGGGGGAATGGGAACAGGGCTGGAAATTGATACTCACGGTGCGAGGGTACGCAGCTGTCAAAAAGGATGGCAAAATTAGGTGGTGTCCGCTTAAGTCTGTCAAACCTGATCTCCGCAGTGAGCAAGATGAGACTGATGAGAATTGTGAGTTTCTGTTTACAGGACATGCTTATAGGACGCCCTCGGGACGCATACACTCCCCTTCCAGAGGAAAGTGACAGACCACCAAACCGCCAGACAGCGCCTGAGAGACCCCCAAGGGTGAGGCCCAAGCAGCAACAGTGCTTCTGTGTGATATTGCTGCTGGGGCTTATCGCCAGAGGGCAAGCCAGCCCAGACCATTACCCCCATCAGCCCTTCAGGTGGGTCATGCGACATCTTACCTACGATAAGATACTCGGAGACATCACCACACCGAATACCCCATCATTTGTGCTTCGTGTTACCGACCTGTTTCCAGGACAACCAAAGGTAGACCCCCATTCCCCACACGCCACACACATGTACCTATCTTACTGGTGCCCAGCTTCAAACCCAGGAAAGAGTTACTGTAATTACCCAGGGTGGGGATATTGTGGGCATTGGGGCTGCGAAACAATAGTCACGGACGCCAGGCCATCAGGGCCAGGGTGGGACCCACAAGAGCCTGACAAGTTCCTACAATTCACCTGGGCACCTGCAGGCTGCAAAACACCCGTCTTCCTTCAGGGAAGTTACTATCGGAACCGTCATAAAATCCCCAAAATTCGGAGATGCACTCACTACAACATGACAGTCTTACAGCCAAATCATCCTAGCTGGGCCGTGGGCAAAGCGTGGACCGTGGTCCTTCAAGGGTCAAAACAATGGGTGAATGTACCAATTACCAGGCTCCAACCATCGGCACCCCGAGCAGTTGGACCCAACAAAATGATTAAAAGCACACAGAAAGTCAGAAACGTGACCCACCCCAAAGCCTTACCCACAAGGGACACCGATGTCCCGACCGGCGACGTGGAAGCCTTCCAAATAGGCCGCTCAGCCGGGTCAGATTCAGAACCAATCCTTTGTATGTTAGAAGCTACCTTTCTATCCCTGAACGAATCTAATCCTAACCTAACTGACTCCTGTTGGCTTTGTTATGATGTTAAACTCCCCTTTTATGAAGGAGTCACTTTAGATACCCCCTTTAGTTATTCCACAGCCAATGCCCCTCACCAGTGCAGGTGGGACACACCCCGAAAAGGAATCACCCTGAGTCAGGTCACAGGTCGGGGCAAATGCTTTGGAAATGCAACCCTAGCTAAGCGGAGAGGTGACATCTGCACCGAAGTGGTCGAGCCCGACAGGAAGAATAATAAGTGGGTGGTCCCATCCGCATCTGGGATGTGGGTTTGCCAGAGATCTGGAGTGAGTCCCTGTGTGTTCCTTGCCAAATTCAATTACTCTAACGATTTTTGTGTCCAAGTTCTGATCGTCCCTAGGGTCCTGTACCACTCAGACGAAGAGGTGTACCACCTTTTCGAAGAACCCAGCCGGCTCCACAAAAGAGAAATATTAACAGGTATAACCATAGCAATGTTACTTGGCTTGGGAGCTGCCGGGACTGCAACAGGTGTCTCAGCCCTAGCGACTCAACACCAAGGACTGTCCCAGCTGCAAATGACCGTCGACGAAGACCTACAGAGGATCGAGAAATCTATATCCTTTCTGGAGAAGTCAGTCTCCTCACTTTCAGAGGTGGTCCTGCAGAACAGGCGAGGGCTGGACCTCCTGCTCATGCAGCAAGGTGGCCTGTGTGCTGCCCTGAAAGAGGAATGCTGCTTCTACGCAGACCACACAGGAGTTGTCAGAGACTCCATGGCAGAGCTCCGAAACAGACTGGCTCAGAGACAGAGGGACAGGGAAGCCCAGCAGGGTTGGTTCGAATCCTGGTTCAACCGATCGCCATGGCTAACCACCCTGATTTCTACCCTAGCAGGCCTGCTGGCAATGCTGCTTTTAGCTGTTACCTTCGGACCGTGCCTGCTGAACAAGCTAGTCTCATTCATTTGGAGCCGCCTGGAACGGACTGACATCCTATTCGTAGGACGACAGCAGATGCTGTGAACTCAACAGGGAACACTGCCAGTCACGAAAAAACTCGCCTGGCAGAAACTTACTCAGGTTTCCCAAAACCCTTCACCCTTGTCAAACCCCAATCTTCTACCTCATTTAGTGCCTATATATATATATATATATATATATATATGTAACTACCTCATTCATTTGTGGAGGAGAGGGGGGGAGATGTGACAGGGACAGGCGTTTCAGAAGATTTCGGGCTGTCACGGAGAGCTGCAGAAACCCTCTTTCCCCCTCCTCCCTGGAGATAAAGATCACCCTTGGAATGCGGCCAGGCTTGTAGCCCCCCTAACATAGGAGATACCAGTAACTTTCCACCCCTGTACTAACCCCCAGCCCCCTTTCTCACGTAGGAAACCCCCCAAACTATAAAACCCTTAGAGATCAGTGAATAAAGGCCTTTGGACCGTCCACCACGTTGGTGTCAGCGTTGTCATTGGCCCGAGTGACCCGAGAATGGTTTGGGGTCACCGTGCTGTTCTCCGAACCAGGTTGCCCGCCTTCTGAATCAGAAGGGAACAGGGGAGAAGCTCTGTCCATCCTTGGGACAGTGCACAGGAATCTGTGGAAATGCCCGTCTGTGCCTCAGGGTCTAATTCCCCGGTAAATCCACTCCAGCCTGCCCTGAATTCCCCTGCCTGGGCACTCCCTGCTCCTGCTGTGACACCTCTGTTCCCCAGCCCCTCGTGTGCAGTCCCTGCTCAATATTTCCACACTTTTCCCTCTCTTCTGGTGTGCACATCCAGAGGCCAAACATTCTCTCTGGAAAGTTCCAAAGGGCTGCAGGTTTTGTTGAAGAAGGAGAGTGCAGGTCAGGCTGTTGAGCAGATTGTTGTTGTCTTTGCAGTAGTTTTGTGTTTTTCTCAGTCCCTTCGGCAAGGGCACAAAATGATCAATTGCTTCATTTCCGGACTAGTTCTCTCACAGCTGCCCCTGCAGGGAGGTTTCCAGTCAGCCCTGCTCTGAAAACCATCAAAGGCCCTCTCAGAGCCACTGCTTGGGCTCCCTTTGTGGTTTGTGCTTCTTGCAGGACTGAGCAAACCACAGGCAGGCCTTTTTCCCCCCACAGAATTCTCAGCTCTGCAGCAGCTCTAAAGCTGCCAGAATCAAAGCCAAGGGGGCAGGGGGGAGCCTCAGGTGCTGGCTGCCACCTGGGGCTGGGCAGAGCAGGGCTGGGCAATGGCCATCCCTGTGCAGTGGGGCTGGGCCATGGCTGGGCCCCCAGCCTTGCATTGACAGGGGTGCCCAGGATGTGCCAGCCCTGGGACAGGCACCCGGCCAGGAATGTGCAGGGACATTTCTGGAACTGCCACACCTGGGACAGGACCCCCCATGCCAGGATGCGTCACCCCCTGGGACTGGTTTTCCCAGCTGAACTCCACAACAGAGACCTTAGAGGACAGAACCTCCCTGGATGTGCCCCCCCCAGGAACAGAGACTGCCCCCCTTTCCCATCTGACTCTCAGCACGAATGGTCTCTACCCTCCCATCCAGGAAAAAGAAAGTGAAAGTGTTGAGGGAGCACAGGCCAACACCTCTATCCCCCAAAGACTCTCCACCCTTCCCTGCACCTTCTGCTCCCTATTTTCCCCCTCCTCTGGGTCCACCAACCCATTCTCTGCTCAGGTGATCCCCAGGATTGCTGAGCCAGGAACTGAGGGTGAGGCGATATGGCAAAAAGTAAGGAGAATAAGGAAAAAAGAGAAATAAAGAGAGGAAAAATTAGGAGCAGGGGAGGACACAGAGGCAGAGCTCCCCAGGACCCCCATGCAATGCCTGGCCAGGAAACAAGAACCCCAGGGGTGATTTTGCAGGACCCTACATCACCCCAAAATCTGAGGCACCTCAGGAAGGAGCTGTGACCCCTGTGCCCCCCCAGCCACCGCCCGTCTCTGACACCCCCATTCCCCTGGGACACCAGCCTTGGAACCCCAATTTCCTTCTGTCACCCCGTCCATGGGACCCCCATCCCTGGACTGCAATTCCCCAGAATCTCCAACTGCAAAGAACCCCATCCCAGTAATTCCAGTACCTGGGACACCCCTGCCCTTGGGGACCTTGATTTCCCCAGGGCCTCCATTCCCACAGGGACCCCCTTTCCCCTGGCACCCCCATGCCATGGCCCCCATCTCATGATCACAAATCTCTGGAGGCCACATTGTTCTGGGACCCTCATCCACAAGTCTGAGTCCACCCAACCACTGGGACCCACATTCCCTTGGGACCCCATCCCTGGGCATCCCATTCCCCTGGACACCAATCCCAGGCTCCCTACACAGCCTCAGTCTCCAAATTCTGGCAACACCATGTCCCCACCATGTCCCACCATCACCCCCATGTCCCACAAAGTCCCCACCCTGCCCCCATCCTGTCTCCACCCTGCCCCCACCAAGGGCCACCTACCCCTGGGGACGGACGTGACCTCGCTTCCTTCCCCTTCATCCCAAGAGCTGCCAGCCAGGGGAGCGGTGGCCACAGCAGCGAGTGACAGCCAGTGCACATGGCTGGGGACAGCGGGATGGCCGGGAAGGTGGCGCTGCTCCTGTGGGGTGAGTGCCCTGGGCACAGGCCTGACAGCCTGGGAATGGGGAGGGGAGGGGGCACAGGGGGGCTGAGGTCCCCAATGCCAGCAGGGCATGGAGCCCAGTGTGACCAGAGATTTGGGGTGGCTTTAGGGGACAGGAACAGGGGAACTGGGATGTGGGGACAGGCACAGGGGGATAGAGATGTGGGGACAAGGATGTGGCAGAAGGAGCCTTCCAGCTTGAGTAGCTGCGGGGACAGGGACATGGGAACAGGGATGCAGGGGCAGAGACAAGAGCCACGTAGCATGGGGATGGGCTGGGAGGACAGGTGCCATTGGAATAGAATCATGGGCACAGGGCCATGGGGTTGTGGCCATGGGCACAGCTGCTGTAGGGCTGGTGGAGGTGGCCAGTGCAAACATGGAGTGTCCACAGTGTCCCCATGACCCTCACCCAGCCCTGTCCCTTCTCCCTTCCAGCCCAGACCCTCGGCCTCGCTGGTGAGTCCTCAGGGGATGCCATGGCCCCACCCTGCTGTCCCCAGCCCCATGCTGGCCCTGGCAGGCTGGTGTCCCCTGTCACCCACAGGTGCCCAGACCACCCAGCTCCTGGTGGAGCCCCCCTGGAGGCCGGCGGTGCTGTGGGACCGGGTGACACTGACCTGCCAGGGCTGGGGGACCGCCGGTGCCACCACCTGGTACAAGGACGGGCAGCGCTGGGAGCAGGAGAGAGGCAACAACTTCACTGCGACCGAGAGTGGCACCTACAAGTGTGAGAGACCTGGCAGTGGGCTCAGTCGCCCCCGCCCCGTGATTGTCTCAAACGGTGAGGGCGGTTTGTGTCCCCAGCCTGGCACCTGCAGGGAACCCCGAGGACTCTGGTGGGATCCACTCCATGGGTCACCCTCTGGTGTGACCAGAACCCATGCCCTACACACAGGGACATCCCAGAGTATCCCAGTGTGGTGAGAGCCTCGTGTTGAAATTGGGGAAGCCTGGTGCACTGCTGAGATCCAAGATGGGGGTCCCAGTGACAGCAGGACCCTCCAGACCCCTGTGATGTGATGGCACCCCTCTGCCCCCCAGAGCAGGTGGTGCTGCAGGTGCCGGCGCGGGCACTGTTGGAGGGGGACACGCTGACACTGCACTGCCGGTACAGGCGGGACAAGTTGGTCACTGGGGTGTCCTTCTACCGTGAGGAGACAGAACTGGGGGGGCTCCAAAATGGGACCGAGCTGTCCCTGTCCCCTCTGTAGCTGAACCACAGAGGCCGCTACCACTGCAAGGTGTGGGTGAACATAATGGCATCACTGCTATTGGAGGAATCAGCGGTGGTGACAGTGACAGTGCACGGTGAGCACCCCATAGCCCCCACCCCAACAGGCCCAAAGCCCCTCACCAGGCACTCAGGGTCACCGTTCCCACAGTCCCCCATCTCCTGCCCTGAGCTCTCCCCTGTACCAGTGCTGGAGGGTCCCCCTGAGCCCACCCTGGGGTTCCCCCTGACTCTCCGCTGCCTCAGCACCCCCAGTCCCCTGCGGCCCCGAGCCCCCCTCCTGCACGTGTTCTACCGGGACGGGCAGGTGGTGGGGGGCCCGCAGGGGTCCCCGCAGCTGCTGGTGCCCGCCGTGGGGGTCTCCCACTCGGGGAATTACAGCTGCCAGGTGCGCTCCGAGGGTGGGGCCGTGCGGAAGAGCAGCACCCGGCTCCGCGTCACGGTGCACAGTGAGTGCGGGGATGGGCACGGGGAGCCCCCACAGCCTCCACGGCTCCCATGCCTGGGTCCCTCCATGTCCCCCAGACACCTTTCTTGGTTCCCCGGCCTCTGTCCTTTGTTCCCTCACCCCTCCGTGGTGTGACCCCATCTGTGACATCCCCCATCACACCCATCCTGTTAGCATTCAAAAACACATAATCACGGAGCGATTATATGCGGTGCTTTTTATTAAGAGCTCTGGGAATCGGGGTATTGCAACCCAAATCTGATTCCAACCATACATTCAAGGTGAACGTATTTTATACTCTATCGTTACATAACTTTCATGTTAATTATTAAACTTACATTGTTCTATTGTATACATATATTCTTACGGTATAATAATTATACTTAATTACTAAACAATCATCACATCTAACAATTATATCATTTATCATACTGCTTACGCTGGTGCAGTGTTCTGAGAAAAGTAGAAAGCCTAACATCTTAGAGTTCTATCTTTGACATTTTCCAGGGTTCCACTGTCAATCCCCTTCATCCCTATCCTCATACTGGCTGCCAACCCCTCCTTCCAGACTCAGCTCTCTCTGTGTCCCCACAGTGCCCGTGGCCAATGCCACCATCACCCTCATTCCCCTGTCACACCAGCTACACCCAGGTGACTCCATGACCCTGCACTGCTCAGTGCAGGTGGACTCAGCCCCTGTCACCGTCACCTGGCTGTACAACGGGCAGGAGGTGGCCCGGGGTCCCCTCTTGGAGCTCTGGGACATCGATGTGGGACATTCGGGCACCTACCAGTGCGTGGCCACCAATCAGCTGGATGGGTACCAGGCACTCAGCCCAGACCTGGTACTGAAGGTGACTCCATGGGGACACAGGGATACAGGAGAGGTTACAGAGGGTCACCAGGGAGTGCAGGACCCCTGGGGTGATGGGTAACCCTGATGTGTCCCCCTGTGTTTTTTGCAGCGGCCGCAGGGGTCGGTGGGGCCCTTTTCTTCCTACTCCTGCTCGTGGCTGTCATTGAGGCCTGGCACCGGTGGCACCGTGTGGGTGGGTGACAATGAGGGCACGGGGGTCCTGGAGAGGGGTGGGAAGGGCCCCAGAGAAGGAGGGCCCTAGGGGGCCACCCACAGCCCCTGGCTTGGGAGGGGCTGAGCCCCCAGTGACCATGGCTCAGAGCCCTGGGGAGCTGTTGGAGGGTCCTGCAGGGAAGTTGGGGGTTCTATCGGGGTCTCCCTCCCTGCCAGGCTCGGGGCTCTGGGGGCTCAGACTGTTGGTGCAATTGTGGTGGGTCAGGGATACTGGGGGGGCCTGGGGAGAATTGTGTGTCTGGGGCTGGTTTAGCATTCCCAAGGGTGGATGGGGGCCCCTGGGTCTCCAAAGTCACCCCTCCAGTTTTCCTTTGCAGATGCCAGGAAGTGCCAAGAAAGGTGAGTGAAGGCTCCAGCCATGATACACCTTTCACGCAAACCCCCAGCACCTCCCATCCCCTTCCACACACCCCCTTATTCCCATAGGGCCCCCCCAGACCCCCTGGCATCCCCGCTTGAAGATCCTCAGGCGACGTATACATGGAGCTGCAAAGGCAACCCTGGGAACCCAGCGACATCTATGACAATCTACACCGAAAGTTGTGATGCTCTGGGAAGCGGGAGGCACTGGGTGACACTGGGGGTGCGCCCTCCATGGCTCCTGTGGTTGCCCATCCTTCCAAGGGAGGTGCTCATGGGTCAGGCGGAGGCTACACAGGGCACCCTGTGCTCCCCATTTCCTCTCCCAGTACCCCCAAGGGCTCCCCCATCCCTTTGCTCCTACCTGCAGGGGCTCCCCAGCCCCATCCAACTGCCCAAGTACCCTCAGGGGCTGCCCCATTCTCTCCCCACAGTGCTTGCAGTACACCCAGGGCTCCCCCATTCCCCCTCCCACTACCCCTGTCCCATCCTGCTGGAAAAGGGGAGTCGGGGAGGATTCTTGCTGAAAGGTTTCTCGGATGAAAATGAAGCACAAACACGGCAATATTATATCTGAGAAGTGTTTATTGATAAAGGAGGGTAAGTGTTCTTACCGAAGGGGGAGAGACGGGAGTAGAAAGGGAAAAGGAAAGAGAGAGAAACAGAAGACAGGGACAGCGTTACCGCAAGGAGCCCGGGCGCTCTGTGGCCATCAGCTCGGCAGATGCCGTGTGTGTGCTGCAAGGCAGGGCGAGCCCACATGGCTTTTGTGAGTGGCTGGGCGTGATTGCCAAGGACGGCACCTGCGTGTCTCTGGCATGGGCGAGCGATGGCTGCGGGCTGGCTGCTGCGGGCTGGCTGCTGCGGCACCGGTGGCTCTGGGCCGGCTGCCGCGGGCTGGGGCTGCGCTTGGCAGGTGCAGCAGGCTCGGGGCTGTGGGCAGCATGGGAAACGCGGCAGAGGCGGCGGGTGGGTGCCGGCAGCATCCGCTCCTTCGGGAAAGCAATGAAGGAACGTCCAGGACGAGCAGGAATGAGCTGCCTCGGGGAAGCAGCGAAGCAGGGAAGTATGGGTGCGGACAGGGAAGAAGGACCACCGGGAGGAAAAGGCAAGGTGGGGGAGTATTTGTGATATTTTTGCCCGAAGTCCTGGAGGAATGATGCATCACACTCCATCTTATCAGAAGGCTAAATAATTATTTTATTATACCAAATTATTCTATATTATATTACATTACGTCTAAACTGAATCTGCCAAGAGCTCAACTGCACTCCACTGCACACAATCTCATGACTGCCAGCCAACAGTCCCACACACACACACACACCTGGATTCAATTGGTCAGTGAATCAAAACACTCACACATGAATCCGATTATCAATTCCCTTCGGGTAAATAATCTTCTACAACACATTCCACTTGTGAACAACACAGGAGCAGAAAATGAGATAAGAATGGTTTGGATCATTCTTTGCTTCTCTCATTGCTTCTCCCAGTTTCAGAGAATGCCAATCCCACAGGGGAGGAGAGCCAAGCTGACCCTCCGAGCAAGCCCCCAATCCCTCCAAAAAACCCAAAGCAAAACGCTCCTGTTGTGTCACAGTTTATTGCTTTTATTTGCAAAGGCTCCTCCCACAGCCCAATTTCCTGGACATTTTTTCCCAGACATTTTTCCAGGGCATCTGTCCCACCAGCCAGAGGGGGTCACTCACAGCCTGATCACTGAAGCTTTCTCTCCCCTGATTCTCTGTTTCATGAAGCCTCTCCAGGGACAGGGTTCCCAGCACATGGACAGCCCACAGAGTCATTTTTCACCTCATGTGTAGCATATATTGAGACATAAATCCCAATCAGATTTGTTCCTCTTCACCCCCATGTGCTTAGTGGTTCTGCAATCCCCCTCCCAGTGAGGTGGTTGCTGGTGCTCATCCCAGGTCCAAAGGGGCACAGGACTTGGTTCCCTGCTCCTGGGACAGAAATGCAGCTCTTTGGTTAAACGGGAAGAAATGGTGTTTCTTTGTTCACCTCTGTAGAGGAAGCTGAACAAGGTGGGAACCTCCCCTGAATGGAAAATACAACCCCATCTCTGTGACCTATTATGCCTTTGAAATTACGGGGCTATTAGGCAAAGATGTGGGAACAGGAATAAGAGTTCTTTCCTGGTGTATATTGTGAGAAACAAGTTAATGGAAGTTGACATTCGCTGGATAGTATATGAATTGATATTACATTATTGATTATATTGTTGATTTAATATTGTAATGTTAGTGCTGGGATAGTGATATGTATTGTGCAGTGGCTGATGTTGTTGTGGGGGCCATCCAAGGCTGGGGCCCAGCCATGGCCCAGCCCCACTGCACAGGGATGGCCATTGCCCAGCCCTGCTCTGCCCAGCCCCAGCTGGCAGCCAGCACCTGAGGGTCCCCCCTGCCCCCTTGGCTTTGATTCTGGCAGCTTTAAAGCTGCTGCAGAGCTGAGAATTCTGTGGGGGGAAAAAGGCCTGCCTGTGGTTTGCTCAGCCCTGCAAGAAGCACAAACCCCAAAGGGGGCCCAAGCAGTGGCTCTGTGAGGGCCTTTGATGGTTTTCAGAACAGGGTTGGCTGGAAACCCCCCCTGCAAGGGCAGCTGTGAGGGAACCAGTCCGGAAATGCAGCAATTGATCATTTGTTCCTCTTCGTAAAGGACTGAGAGAGCCCCAGAACTACTGCAAATCTCACAATGCTCTGCTGAACAAGCTGAGCTGGACATTCCTTCTTTAAAAAAACCTGCAGCCCTCTGGAACCTCATGGAAAGAATGTTTTGCCTCAGGCTATGGCCATCAAATAAGAGGGAAAAGTGTGGAAATACCAAGCATGGACTGTGGCCACGGCCATGGAGGGGCTGTGGGGAGTGACCCTGTGTGGATTCCAGGTGTCCCCAAAGCTGCTCCATCCCTGCCCTCCTCACCTGACTGAAAGGCTGAGGGTTTGCAGGAATTGTGGTTTAAAGCCACCAGAGGTGCTGCTGTGGACCCGAGACCAGCCTGGGGTAAGGTGCTGCCTTCCTTCCATTTGGGATCATGGAGAGCGGTCACGGGTGTTGCGCAGGGCGTGTGCCTGGCCCTGGGACACTGCTACACTCCCAGTGGGCACTGGGATCCAACCTGCTGCCTTGGCGGCTTCTGCCCGCTGCCGCTGGTGGTGCCGGGACCGATTGGTGGCCATGAGTTTGCAAAAGGAGCGATTTGCCCTCGTCCCTCCTGCCCGAGGCCGCCATGGCCCCTGAGGGGATGGAGCTGGAGCGGGGCGCCCCCTGCTGGCCGGGAGTGCTCCCTGCAGCGCCCCCCGCGGTTATAACTGCCACAAAAACGAACGGCGCTGAGCAGGAGGGAAAGTTCTGGGTTTGTGTTGTTTGTTCTCTTCTGGTTTAAAAATTTCCCAGGAAAGAGCTGTTATTTCTTTTCCTACACTTTGGCCCAGAAGCTCCATAATCTTTGAAGTCAAAAAAAGTTTTAGACATGGGTCCTCTTTCGATTCCAGGAACATTCCCACATTCCTTGGCAGATATTTGTTATTTAAACGAGTTGCCAGCTCATGGGCCCCACAGTGCATGGGACAGACACCCCAATAGCAGACACGGTCAGGGACTTGGCCACCTCATGCTCTGCCTTTTGAGCCAGTTGGGCCACCAAGGGTCCTCTCCCCAGGTAGCACTTCTGGTCAAGTTGCCACTCAGGAGCTGGCTGTGGCAGAGTGTCACACTTCCCCCAGTGTGCCCTGGCTGACAGACTGATGGACAGATGGGCCCTGTCTCACAAAACGCAAGGCCTGACCCACCTCTGCCACACACAGGTGTTCCAAAATGTCTCCAGACATCAAACTTTTCCTTTCTCAGACACCCCACCCTGTGCCGTGGCCTGATCCTGACTGCCCTGGCAAAGGGGGAGGCTCCAGAACCCCCACAGGGCTTTTGTGAGATCCTCGTGTGGGGAACATGACAGAGGAGGGGTTTGGGACAGTGGAGAAGAGAATCCAGAGCCTCCTGAAGGCGCTTTGGCCATCAGAGCAAGGAAGGTTCAGGGTCCTGCCAAGTTCCTCTGGCGGAGGAAATGTGCTGTGGAGAACATCTGGGATTCGTTCCTTATTGGGGGCTTTCCCTTGAAATTGTCCCTTGTGTGACAATTTGGACTCTGAACCTTTCTGCTGTTGCTGTTGGTTTTATTCTCACTTGTTGCAGTTTCATGAAATTGGTCTTCTCTCAGCCCTTCGGGATCTTTGTCCCTCCTTGGGGAGGCGAGGGGCAGCAGCCCCTGGTTTTAGTGGCAGCCCAGAACTGGAGAATCCCATTCCCAAAGCCCAACAAAGTTGAACAAACACAATCTCTGCCAGTTTAACCAAAAAGCTGCATTTTGGACCAAGTACGACGGAAATGGGTCCTGTGCCCTGATGGCATTTGGAGGAGCCTGTGGGGCCATGTGGGGAGCACTGGAAGAGGGAATGGGGAGAACTGGGAGCCCTGTGCAGCCCCCTTGACTCGTGGCCATCACCCCAGGCAGGATGGGCCACCACGGGAGCCATGGGATGGGGACTCCCAGTGTCCCCCAGTGTCACAGCACGTTCCCATGGATGTCACTGGTGTCCTGCAGTCACCCATGTGGTCCTGGCAGCTCTGCGTGGGTCACCTGGGGGTCCTTGGGGAGAACAGTAAGAGACACCTGGCTTGGGGTGACACCCATGGGTGACACGTCCCTGTCCCCACCCATCCCCCATACTCACCCCCTGCCCCCTCGGTGTCCAGCCCCTCCCCCTCCTCCAGGGGATCAGGGGGTCCTGGGGGGGCCCTGCAGGGATAAGGGGGGGTCTGAGTGGTGTCAGGGGAGGGGGCCAAGGAGAGCCATGGCTGGAGCTCCCCACTCACCTGTCCTGGGATTTCCTGAGAGCTGCAAAAAAAGAGGATGGGGTGACCATGAGGTGCCCTGGCCCCAACCCCGCCTGGGACGTTTAAATGCCCACTGGACCCCTGAGCCCCCACCAGACACTGATTTCTACAGGACTCCCAGGCCCCTGCACCCCAAACCACCCCTGAGGAGCCCCAGAACACCTGAGTTACCCAGGTACTCCAACCCCCTCCCCAGGACCCCTGAACTGCCTCAGGACCCTGATTCTTCACACGGCCCATGAGCACCCCTCAAGCCCCAGAGAACCACAAGAATGGAATGCAGGGAAGGCTCTAAACTGCTCCAGGCTCCCTGGAGAGCTGTCAACATCCCTGAACAACTCTCCAACACCTCCCTAAAAGCCCCCAGGTGTGGAGAGCATGATTGCTGAGTGGCTCGAGGAGAAAGGCCACAACAACTACAACTTGATCAATATAGACAGTAACTAGGGCAAAGAGCAAGGGTAGCTTCAGGGGACATAATTTCTCTGTCAGCAAAACAACTTGGCCAGAAACTAACCTACGTGATGTAGAAATCAGAACTTAGAATAGCTAGCTAACCACAGGGATACAGAAGTATAACTATGTTGCAGAAATATAACTATGTTGCAGAAATTGACGCAAATGCCTTTTAACCAATAATGAGCTCAGCTTTTGCAATATGTATGAGACTAATTAAGAAGTGTATTTAACCTGTCAATAGAGATCAATAAATGAGCTACGTTGATGAATCATATGGTGTCGCGTCTCCCTTCTCCGACACCCAGGAGATCCCAGTGTCACCCCAATATTGCTCAAAGCCGTTCCTAGGACAGCCCAGGATGCTCCAAAATGCCCCAAACCTGTGAGCACCCCAAGCAAAGGTCACTGGGGGCTCAGCTTCATCCCGATCAGGGGCTTTGGGTGATGCCCCAATGGCCCCCCCAGTGTGTGGGGCTTCCCCCCCATTCCTGTAGGACCCCCATCCCCCCCATTGTCACCCACCCCAGCGGTGCCACCAGTGACAGCCCCCGATGAAAGCCAGGAGCAGGAGCAGGAACAGGAGGGTCCTGCCGACATTCACAGCCACTGCTGGGGACAGAGGGGACACACTGGAGTCACCCTGAACCCTGGGGGTCATGAACACCCTGGTGACCCCATGTGACCCCACCTGTGACAGTGAAGTTGTTGCCTCCTTCCTGTCCCCAGCGCTGCCCGTCCTTGTACCAGGTGGTGGCACCGGCGGCCCCCGAGCCCTGGCAGGTCAGTGTCACCCGGTCCCACAGCACTGCCGGCCTCCAGGGGGGCTCCACCAGGAGCTGGGTGGTCTGGGCACCTGCGGATGACAGGGGACACCAGCCTGCCAGGGCCAGCGTGGGGCTGGGGACAGCAGGGTGGGGCCATGGCATCTCCTGAGGACTCACCAGCGAGGCCGAGGGTCTGGGCTGGAAGGGAGAAGGGACAGGGCTGGGTGGGGGTGGCACTGCAGGGACAGAGGCACCAGGGCTACAGGGTGTGGGGGCTGTCCCCAAAAGCTCTCTCTGGTGGCACAGGTGTGGCACAGATGTCTCAAGTACAGGGACACAGCAGCCAACCCATGCTCAGGCATGGGGACCCTGTGCTGGCACAGGTCACCTCTGCCAGCCCCACAGACACATCCCCATGGCCCTGTGCCCATGGTCCATTTCTGATGGCACCTGTCCCCATGGCCCAAACACATGGTGCTTGTCCCCTTGTCACTGTCCCTGCATTCCTTGTTCCTGTCCCTGTTCCCACAGCTGCCCCAGCCCCAAGGTTCCTTCTGCCTCATCCTTGTCCCCACATCTTCATCCGCCTGTCCGTCTCCACATTTCTGTCTCCTGTTTCTGTCCCCCGAGCTACCTCTGGTCACACTGGGCTCCATGCCCTGCTGGCACTGGGGACCTCAGGGGACCCCGCAGCCCCCCTGTGTCCCCTCCCCTCCCCATTCCCAGGGTGTCAGGCCCGTGCCCGGGGCACTCACCCCACAGGAGCAGCGCCACCTTCCCGGCCATCCCGCTGTCCCCAGCCATGTGCACTGGCTGTCACTCGCTGCTGTGGCCACCTGGCTGGCGGCTCTTGGGATGAAGGGGAAGGAAGCGAGGTCATGTCCGTCCCCACGTGTAGGTGGCACCTGGTGGGGGCAGGGTGGCCACAAGCTGGGCACAGGCTGTGGGCAGGGTGGAGACAGGATGGGGACAAGGCTGGGTGGGACACGGTGGGACATAGGGTTCCCAGGAGTGAGGGGCTCAGGGGATTTGGGGATGTGGGGACGGTTGTCCAGGGGAATGGGGGATCCTAGGGATGGGGTCCCTGGGAATGTGGGTGCTGAGGAGGGGGAGTCACTGGGAATATGGGTGCCCAGGGATGGGGGGACTCAGGGATGGGAGTCCCAGGGAAACGTGGGCTCCAGGGATTTGGGGTCATGGATGAGGATGCTGGGGGAATGGGGGATCCTGTGGGAATGGGGGTGCTGGGAGAATCAAGGTTCTAGGGGAAGAGAGATTTCAGGGGATGGAATGAACAGGAGAGGGTTCCTTGGGAATGAAGGGTCCTGGCCCATGGAGATCCTGGGGAATGTCAGTACTGGGATACGGGTTCCAGAGAGAGAACCACATAAGAAATGGGGTACCCATGATTTGATTTGCAGGCGAATGGAGGTGCCAGGGACGGGCAGTGGTTGGATGGGCACGTATGTCTCAGCTCCCTCCCTGGGTGCCTCAGATTTTGGGGTGATCCAGGGCCCAGCACAGCCCCCACAAGTTGCTGGTGGCCTGGGGCTCACCCCAGAGAGATTCTGAGGGGCTCTGGGTCTGTGGAGTTGCTGCAGAGGTGAGAATTCTGTGGGGGAAAAAGGCCTGGCTGTGGTTTGCTCAGCCCTGCGAGAAGCACAAACCCCAAAGGGAGCCCAAGCAGTGGCTCTGAGAAGGCCTTTGATGGTTTTCAGAGCAGGGTTGGCTGGAAACTGCACCTGTAGGGGCAGCTGTGAGGGAACAAGCCTGGAAATGCCGGAACTGTTCATTTGTTCCTTTTGGTAAGGGACAGAGAGAACCACAAAACTACTGTACAACCCACAACATTCTGCTCAAAAACCTGACCTGGACCTTCCTTCTTCAAAAAAACCTGCAGCCTTCTGGAATCTCATGGAAAGAATGTTTGGGTTCCAGATGTGTCCACCAGATAAGAGGGAAAACTGTGGAAATACCGAGCAGGGGCTTTGTCCACGGCCATGGTGGGGCTGTGGCAAGTGACCCTGTGTGGATTCCAGATGTCCCCAAAGCTGCTCCATCCCTGCCCTCCTCACCTGACTGAAAGGCTGAGGGTGTGCAGGAATTGTGGTGTAAAGCCACCAGAGGTGCTGCTGTGGAACTGAGACCAGCCTGGGGTCAGGCGCTGCCTTCCTTCCATTTGGGATCATGGAGAGTGGTCACGGGTGTTGTGCAGGAAGTGTGCCTGGCCCCGGGACACTGCTACGCTGCCAGTGGGCACTGGGATCCAACCTGCTGCCTTGGCGACTTCTGCCCGCTGCCGCTGGTGGTGCCGGGACCGATTGGTGGCCGTGAGTTTGCAAAAGGAGCGATTTGCCCTCGTGCCTCCCGCCCGAGGCCGCCATGGCCGCTGAGGGGATGGAGCTGGAGCGGGGCGCCCCCTGCTGGCCGGGAGTGCTCCCTGCAGCGCCCCCTGCTGGCCGGGAGTGCTCCCTGCAGCGCCCCCTGCTGGCCGCGGTTATAACTGCCACAAAAACAAACGGCGCTGAGCGGGAGGGAAAGTTCTGCGTTTGTGTTGTTTGTTCTCTTCTGGTTTTTAATTTTCCCAGTAATGAGCTGTTATTCTTTTTCCTGCCCTTTTTTCTGGAAGCCCCATAATCATTGAAATTAAAAAGAGTTTTAGTGATTGATCTTCTTTCCATTGGAGGAATGTTCCCACTTTCCTTGGCAGATATTGCTCATTTAAAACAGTTGTCAACTTCTGAGTTCCAGCGTCAATGAGACAGACAACCAAACAGAAGGCAGGGTCAGAGACTTGGCCACCTCATGCTCTGCCTTTTAAACCAGTTGGGCCACCAAGGGCCCTCTCCCCAAGTGGCAGTTCTGGTCACACGGCCACTCAGGAGCTGGCTTTGGCAGAGCATCACACTGTCCCCAGTGTGCCATGGCTGACAGACTGATTGACAGACAGGGACCTGTCTCACCAAAAGAAAGGCCTGACCCACCCCTGCCACACACAGCTGTTCCAAAATGTCTCCAGACATTAAACATTTCCTGTCTCTGACACCCCACCCTGTGCCATGGCCTGGTCCCAACTGGCCTGGGTAATGGGGGAGAGACTCTGGAACCCCCACAGAGCTTTTGTGATATCCTCGTGTGGGGAACACAGCAGAGGAGGGGTTTGGGACAGGGAACAAGAGAGTCCAGAGCCTCTTGAAGGCTACTTTGGGCATCAGAGGAAGGAAGCTCTAGGGCTCTGCCAGGTTCCTCTGGTGGAGGAAACGTGCTGCGGGGAGAGTTCAGGGTTTGTTCCTTTTTAGTGGCTTCCCTGGAAATCGTCGCTTGGGTGACAATTTGGTCTCTGCACCTTGTTGCTGTTGCTGTTGGTTTTATTCTCTCTGGTTGCTGTTTCAGGAAATTGTTCTTCTCTCAGCCCTTTGGGATCTTTGTGCCCCCGCTGGGAGGGAGAGGGGCAGTTTTTAGTGGCAGCACACACACGAGTGAGTGCCCATGGGTGGGGACCCCCAGTGCCCCCCAGTTCCCCCCAGTCTCACACCACATTCCCGTAGATGTCACCGGGTTCCCGCGGTCGCCCCTGGGGTCCCCGCAGGTCCACGTAGGCCACCTGGGGATCCTGGAGGGTGGTGGCACGGGGGGACACTGCGAGAGACACGGGCTGTGGGATCTGGGTGGGGTGACACTCGTGGGTGACGTGTCCCTCTGCGTGTGTCCCTCCGTACTCACCCACTGCCCTCTTGGTGACCACGACGTGGGTGTACAGCACCTCCCCCTCCTCTGGGGAGGCCGGGGGATCCGGGGGGGCCCTGAGGGAATTAGGGGATGTGGGGGAGGGAATGGGAGGGCTTGGGGGTTGGGGTAAAAGGGGAGAGTGTGGTTTGAGCCCCCCACTCACCTTTCCTGCTGTGGCCTGGAGTCAGCAGAGGAAAGAGGGGAGGGGTGACTGTGGGGTCCCAGGGCCCTGACCCCTCTCAGGATTCCTGAACCTCCACGGGACCCTCAATTTCCCACATGACCCACAAGCATCCCTGAAGGCCTCCAGAATTAATGAACCTTCCCAGTGCCCCTGACCAAATCAGCCTCAAGAATCCGAAGCCCAGCAGGGACAGAGACCCCCAAACACCCCCAGGGCCCCTGAAAGAACCCCCAACATCTCTGCAGGACCCTCCAGCACCTCCCCAAACCTCACAGCACACCCAGACAAGATCACAGTTCTGGGGCTGTGGGTGTCAACCTTTTGCACCCTCTTCTCTGGGGGCCTCTACATCTCCCTGGGACCCCGATCCCCCCACTATCATCCACACGATGCCACCGATGCCAGGTTACAATGATACCCACGAGCAGGCGCAGGAACAAAAAGGCCCCACCGACCCCTGGGGACACTGCAAGAAACAGAGGGGGACACATCAGGGTCACCCATCACCCCATGGGTCCTGCACTCCCTAGTGACCCTGTGTGAGCCCACCTGTGACCCAGGGTGAGCCAGGTGTCACCTCCAGGGCCAGCTCAGGGCTGAGTGCCCGGAACACGCGGTGCCCGTCCTGTCCCAGCTGGTTGGTGGCCACGCACTGGTAGGTGCCCGAATGTCCCACATCGATGTCCCTGAGCTCCAGGAAGGGACCCCGGGCCACCTCCTGCCCGTTGTGCAGCCAGGTGAAGATGACAGGGGCTGAGCCCACCTGCGCCGGGCAGCGCAGGGTCACGGGGTCACCTGCACACACCTGGTGTGCCAGGGGACCGGGGGTGATGGTGGCATTGGCCATGGGCACTGTGGGGACACAGACAGGGCTGGCACCTGGCAAGGTGGAATGGAGGTGCCATGGGTGGGTCACCCCCAGCCTGAGGATCCTGCTCACCCAGGACGGTGACATTCAGAGGGTCACTCTCGACCACACTGTCCCCATCGCTGACCTGGCACCGGTGCTGTCCACTGTCATTGTCCCCAACGTGGCGCAGCTCCAGGCAGGGACCAGTACCCAGCAGTGCCCCTGAGCCCTCCCGGTGCCAGGAGAAGGACAGGGGACCTGTCCCCACAGCCACTGTGCAGCTCAGCATGAGGCTGTCACCGAGTGCCACCTGTCCCCTGGGGGGCTGCACTGACAGGGACACCCCTGAGAGTGGGACCCCTGCAAGACATGGGGACACCAGGGGACAGTGAGGGACCCAGGGGTCCGAGGAGGGCTAGGGGAACTCCAGTGAGGGTGAGGGATATGGGTAGTGGGTCTTATTAATGAACCCCGAGGGATGATGGAGGGCTTAAGGAAGGGAACCCCTGAAGAGGAAGGTGGGAAACTCCAGGAAGGGTACGGGGACCCAGAGAGGGGATGGTGGGACCTGGGGAATGTGCGGAGACCACAGAGAGGGGTGAAGGGACCCAGACAGGGGTGCAGGGATGCAATATGAGATGGAGGGAAATATGAGTCAGGAATGGGGGGACCTTGGGAGGGACCCAGGGCAGCGATGGCAGGACACGAAAAATGTGTCAGGGAAGGATGGCGGTCCCCTTGTAGGGGTTGGGGGACCCGGTAAAGGACCCGAGAAAGGATGGTGGGAGTTAGGGTGGGATCTGGGAAAGGTTGGGTACCCCACAGCAGGTGTCAGGGAGGGCTGGGGGATGCCCGGCAGTGTGGGGGACCTGAGGCATCTGTGGGAGCTCCCCGTGCCCATCCCCGCACTCACTGCGCACCGTGATGCGGAGCCGGGTGCTGCTCTTCCGCACGGCCCCACCCTCGGAGCGCACCTGGCAGCTGTAATTCCCCGAGTGGGAGACCCCCAGGGCGGGCACCAGCAGCTGCGGGGACCCCTGCGGGCCCCCCACCACCTGCCCATCCCAGTAGAACACGTGCAGGAGGGGGGCTCGGGGCTGCAGGGGGCTGGGGGTGCTGAGGCAGCTGAGAGTCAGGGGGAACCCCAGGGTGGGCTTGGGGGGACCCTCCAGCACCGGCACCGTGAAGAGCTCTGGGAAGGAGAGGGGAGGTGAGGACTGTGACTCTGAGTCTGCTGGGAAGTGGTTTTGGGGTTGTCAGGACATAGGAGTTCCAGCCGTGGGGGTGCTCACCGTGCACTGTCACTGTCACTGCTGCTGACCATGACATAAAGGATCCCACCAAGCCCTCACATCGGTAGCGGCCACTGTGGTGCAGCTGCAGGTGGTACAGGGACAGCACGATCCCCCTGAGGGACCCCCTGAGATCCTTCTCGTCCCAGTAAAATCGCACCCTGCTGAGATGGCTGTCCTGCCGGCACCGGCAGCGCAGTGTCACCCTGTCCCCCTCCAGCAGTGCCTGTGCTGGCACCTGCAGCACCAGTGGGTCTTTGGGACAGGAAGGTCACATCTCACTGATGAGACATTCCTGAGTGGGTGCCCATAGCACCGGGGACATCTTGGTGCTCTGGAGTGCACTGGGGTGCTCTGGGATGTCCCTGTGTGCAGGGCACAGGCTCTTGCCACACGAGGGGTGTGAGACCACCGACAGAGTGGAGCCCCCCCTGACCTCTCAGGGGCCACCCTGGTCATTTAAGATCCCCCCTCACCATCTAGAACTGACACTGGGGGACTGCGCCCGGTTCCACGTCTGTCACACGTGTAGGTGCCGCTCTCGGTGACAGTGAAGTGGTCAGGTCCCTCCTGCCCCCAGCGCTGCCCGTCCTTGTACCAGGTGGTGGCACCGGCGGTCCCCGAGCCCTGGCAGGTCAGTGTTACCCGGTCCCACAGCACCGCCAGACTCCAGGGGGGCTCCACCAGGAGCTGGGTGATCTGGGCACCTATGGGTGACAGGGGACACCAGCCTGCCAGGGCCAGTGTGGGACTGCGGACAGCAGGGTGGGGCTAGGCATCCCCTGAGGACTCACCAGGGAGGCCGAGGGTCTGGGCTGGAAGGGAGAAGGGACAGGGCTGGGTGAGGGTGGCACTGCAGGGACAGTGCCACCAGGGTACGGGGTGTGGTGGCTGTCCCCAATCTGCCCCCGTAGGGACAGCAGTTCTTGTGGAAAAGTGTGTCTGGATGGTCCCAAAAGGTTTTGGAGAGACAGGGGGACATGTCTGTGTCACAGCCACCAATGCACCACATCCCTGTGGCACAGACACCTTGGGAACAGGGACGCCCAGGCCACCCGGAGCTGAGGCAGAACATGGGGACACTGTGGACACCCCGGGCTGTAAGACACCACGGACTCAGCCCATGCTGGCCCAGGTCATCCCCACCAGCTCATGATCCCATCCCCATGATCCCATCCCCATGGTCACATCCCCATGGCCACATAATCATGATTCTTTTCCCCTTCTGTCCCTGCATCCCAGTTCCCTTGTCCCTATCCCCAGAGCTCCCTGAGCACAAAGGTGCCAGTCCCCACATTTCTGTCCCCACATCCCCATCCTCAAATCCCTGAACCCTCTTCCTGTCCCCAAAGCCACCCTACATCCCCAGTCCCACCCAGGTCCACTGTGGGTAACATGGACTGGCACTGCTTGCATTTGGGACCTCAGGAGACCCCACAGCCCCCCTGTGCCCCCTCCCCTCCCCATCCCCAGGGTGTCAGGCCCATGCCCGGGGCACTCACCCCACAGGAGCAGCGCCACCTTCCCGGCCATCCCGCTGTCCCCAGCCATGTGCACTGGCTGTCACTCGCTGCTGTGGCCACCGCTCCCCTGGCTGGCGGCTCTTGGGATGAAGGGGAAGGAAGCGAGGTCACGTCCGTCCCCACGTGTAGGTGGCCCTTGGTGGGGGCAGGGTGGGGACAGGATGGGGACACGGGTGGGTGGGACACAGTGGAACATGAGGGTCCCAGGAGTGGGGGGCTCGGTGGGTTTGGGGAGTCAGGAATGGGGTCACTGGGGAATGGGGGTGGTGAGAAGGGTGAATGTCCGGCCATGGGGGTGCCATGGGAATGGGTGTCCCCATAGCTGGGTGGACTGAGGGATTGGAGTTGATGGGATGGGGGAATGGTGGGTCCTAGGAGGATTTCAGGGGATGGAATGAATGGGAGGAGTTCCTTGGGAATGGGGTCCTGGGACATGGAGATCCTCGGGAATGTCAGTACCAGGATGGGGGCTGCAGAGAGGGTGGGACATAAGGAATGGGGGTCCCATATTTCGGTTCTCAGGGGAATGGGGGTGCCAGGGATGGGCAGTGGCCAGGTGAGCCCGTGGGTCAAAGCTCCTTCCCTGGGTGCCTCAGATTCTGGGGTGAACTAGAGCCAGCACAGCCCCCACAAGGTGCCAGCAGCCTGGGGGTCACCCCAGACAGATTCTGAGCTGCTCTGGGTCTGTGCCCCCCAGCCTCCAGTGACTTTTCCCTCTCTTTATTCCATTTCCATCATTTTACCTGTCAATTTCACAAGCCCCCATTTCGTGCCTTGATGATCCTGGGGGCACCAGAGCAGGGAATGGGTTGGGGGAAGCCCAGGGTGGGGGAAGCAGGGGTGAGGGATCTGCAGAGAGGGCTGGGGAGGCTATGGGGGATGGGGGTGTCTGACAGTGCCCCCCCAACACTTTCACTTTCTCTCTGCTGCAGAAGAAGGAAGAGGCTGTTTGTGCTGAGTGTCAGACGGGGGGGGGGGGGGGGGAAGAGGGGTCTGTCTTTGGGGGGCACATCCAGGGGGCTCCTGTCCCTGGGGGATCCTGTCCCAGGGGGGACAAATGCTGGACAAAGGGGCTCCTGTCCTGGTGCATTGCAGCTCCGGGGGGCTCCGGACTTCTCCATTCTTGCTCATCCCCTGCAGGATCTGAGCCAGCAAGAGCAGCTGGGGAATGGAGCCCCAAACTCCTGCTCCTTGAAGGCAGTGGCCATCCAAGGGTGGGGCCCAGCCATGGCCCAGCCCCACTGCACAGGGATGGCCATTGCCCAGCCCTGCTCTGCCCAGCCCCAGGTGGCAGCCAGCACCTGAGGGTCCCCCCTGCCCCCTTGGCTTTGATTCTGGCAGCTTTAGAGCTGCTGCAGAAGTGAGAATTCTGTGGGGAAAAAGGCCTGCCTTTGGTTTGCTCAGCCCTGAAAGAAGCACAAACTCCAAAGGGAGCCCAAGCAGTGGCTCTGTGAGGGCTTTTGATGGTTTTCAGAGCAGGGCTGACTGGAAACTGCCTGTGCAGGGGCAGCTGTGGGAACCAGTCCAGCAGTTGATCATTTGTTCCTCTTGGTAAGGGACTGAGAGAACCCCAGAACTACTGCAAAGACAACAACAATCTGCTGAACAAGCTTACCTGGACTCTCCTTCTTGAACAAAATCTGCAGCCTTGAGGAACCACATGGAAAGAATGCTCGGATTCCGACTTTGACCACAAAATTAGAGAGAAATATGTGGAAATATCGGTCATAGGCTCTGCCCATGGCCATGGTGGGGCTGTGGGGAGTGACCCTGTGTGCATTCCAGGTGTCCCCAAAGCTGCTCCATCCCTGCCCTCCTCACCTGAGTGAAAGGCTGAGGGTTTGCTGGAATTCTGGCAAAAAGTCGCCAGAGGTGCTGCTGTGGACCCGAGACTGTCTGGTTTTGGCTTCTGTCTCTGCCTGGACACGCGTAGGATGGTTCTGGGGACGCCCGCGCTTCAAATGACGAGTCTGGACTCTGGTATTTCAGTCTTTGGATTGTTTACTATTTCTTATCTACAGAATTTTCTTTCTGCCCAGCCAGGATCTGACCAGCAAGGCAGCCAAGGGCACTCTGACCACTCACGGGGCGGTCGTGTCTTTTTATAGTAAAAACTACAGACATAATATTTACCTTTTATTCCCAATACTTTTCACCCTTGTTAACAAGTGCACCTTCACCAAAAACCAATCCCTAGGTGCCAACATCACCACAGAAGATGGACAAGAAGAAAGAAGAAGCAAGAGACACACCCCGTCTTGTCTCCATAACTCCCTGTACCAAAACCCCAAAATATATATTTCACCCTGTAAATGTGTCCTTCCTGCACCATTCAAACCCGAGTGATTCTCATGTCTTCATACACATCCCTAGAAGGGTCAAAGTCAAAGCACCAGGAATTTCTGGCAACATTCCAGGACCTCCGAGCCCCGCAAGGGTTCCCTTGGTGACTCTGGACATCCGGAGTGATGTGCTGAGTTCCCGCACGAGACCAGCCTGGGGTCAGGCGCTGCCTTCCTTTCATTTGGGATCGTGGAGAGCGGTCGCGGGTGTTGTGCAGGGCGTGTGCCTGGCCCCGGGACACTGCTACGCTGCCAGTGGGCACTGGGATCCAACCTGCTGCCTTGGCGGCTTCTGCCCGCTGCCGCTGGTGGTGCCAAGACCGATTGGTGGCCGTGAGTTTGCAAAAGGAGCGATTTGCCCTCCTCCCTCCCGGCCGAGGCCGCCATGGCCCCTGAGGGGATGGAGCTGGAGCGGGGCGCCCCCTGCTGGCCGGGAGTGCTCCCTGCAGTGCCCCCTGCTGGCCGCGGTTATCACTGCCACAAAAACCAACAGCGCTGAGCAGGAGGGAAAGTTCTGGGTTTGTGTTGTTTGTTCTCTTCTGGTTTAAAAATTTCCCAGGAAAGAGCTGTTATTCATTTTAATGCAGTTCTGCATAAAAGCACTACATTCTTTCAAATTAAAACAAATTTTAGATGTGGGTCTACTTTCCATTCCAGGAATGTTACCACTTTCCTTGGCACACATTTCTCATTTAAATGATTAGCCAACTCCTGGGTTCCAGCATGGATGGGACAGACACCCCAAGAGGCATCCACAGCCAGGGACTTAGCTACCTCATGCTCTGCCTTTTAAGCCATTTGGGCCACCAAGGGCCCTTTCCCAGGCTGGCACTTCTGGTCACATGGCCACTCAGGAGCTGGCTTTGGTAGAGCGTCACACTGTCCCCAGTGTGCCATGGTTGACAGACTGATGGAGAGACGGAGCCCCATCTCACCAAAAGCAAGGCCTGACCCACCCCTGACAAACACAGCTGTTCCAAAATGTCTCCAGACATCAAACTTTTCCTGTGTCTGACACCCCACCCGGTGCCATGGCCTGGTCCCAACAGCCCTGGCAAAGGGGGAGGCTCTGGAACCCCCACAGGGCGTTGGTGACAACCTTGTGTGGGGAACATGGCAGAGGAGGTGTTTGGGACAGGGGAGAAGAGAATCCAGAGCCTCCTGAACGCCACTTCGGGCATCAGAGGAAGGAATGTCCAGGGCCCTACCAGGTTCCTCTGGTGAAGGAAATGTGCTGGGGGCAATGCCTGTGGTTTGTTCCTTATTATGGCTTTCCTTGGAAATCTTTCCTTGTGTGACAATTTGGTCTCTGCTCCTTGTTGCTGTTGCTCTTAGTTTTATTCTCTCTCATTGCTGTTTCAGGAAATTGTTCTTCTCTCAGCCTTTGGGATCTTTGTGCCTCCACTGGGAGGGAGAGGGGCAGTTTTTAGTGGCAGCACACACACGAGTGGGTGCCCATGGGTGGGGACCCCCAGTGCCCTCCAGTTCCCCCCAGTGTCACAGCACATTCCCGTAGATGTCACCGGGTTCCCGCAGTCACCCCTGGGGTCCCCGCAGCTCCGCGTAGGTCACCTGGGGATCCTGGAGGGTGGTGGCACGGGGGGACACTGCGAGAGACACGGGCTGTGGGATCTGGGTGGGGTGACACTCGTGGGTGACGTGTCCCTCTGCATGTGCCCCCCTGTACTCACCCCCTGCCCTCTTGATGACCACGATGTGGGTGTGCAGCACCTCCCCCTCCTCTGGGGGGGCCGGGGGATCCGGGGGGACCCTGAGGGAATTAGGGGATGTGGGGGAGGGAATGGGAGGGCTTGGGGGTTGGGGTAAAAGGGGAGAGTGTGGTTTGAGCCCCCCACTCACCTTTCCTGCTGTGGCCTGGAGTCAGCAGAGAAAAGAGGGGAGGGGTGACTGTGGGGTCCCAGGGTCCTGACCCCTCTCAGGATTCCTGAACCCTACTGGGCCCTCAATTCCTCTCAGGACCCACAAGAGCCTCTGGATCCCCCCCAGAATTCATGAACCTCCCCAGTGCCCCCAAACCACTCAGCCTCAAGAACCCAAAGCCCAGCAGGAACAGAGACCCCTAAAACGCCTTCAGGACCCCTGAAAGAACCCCCAACATCCCTGCAGAACCCTTCAGCACCTCCCCAAACCCTACAGGACCCCCAGACAAGGTCACAGTTCTGAGGCTGTGGGTGCTGCCCAATCGCTCCCCGATTCTGGGGGCCTCTACATCTCCCTGGGACCCCCGTCCCCCCATTGTCACCCACCCACACGGTGCCACCGGTGCCAGGCCACAATGACAGCCACGAGCAGGAGCAGGAACAAAAGGGCCACACAGGACCCTGCGGCCACTGCAAGAAACAGAGGAGGACACATCAGGGTCACCCTGAACCCCAGGGTTCCTGAACACCCCAGGGACCCCGTGTAACCCCACCTGTGACCCAGGGTGAGCCAGGTGTCACCTCCATGCTCAGCTCAGGGCTGAGTGCCCGGAACACGCGGTGCTCGTCCTGTCCCAGCTGGTTGGTGGCCACGCACTGGTAGGTGCCCGAATGTCCCACATCGATGTCCCTGAGTTCCAGGAGGGAACCCTGGGCCACCTCCTGCCCATTGTGCAGCCAGGTGAAGGTGACAGGGGCTGAGCCCACCTGCACTGAGCAGCGCAGGGTCATGGGGTCACCTGCACGCACCTGGTGTGCCAGGGGACCGGGGGTGATGGTGGCATTGGCCACGGGCACTGTGGGGACACAGACAGGGCTGCGGCCGCACGGAGGGGCTGGCAGCCGGTGTGGGAGGATAGGGACAGGGGGTATGGGTGTGGTGGGGGATCTCAGAGATGAGTTCAAATCACAGAGGGCGTGAGGGGACACAGAGAGTGATGGAAGGACCCAAGAAATGTGTCACGGTGTACATGGAGGTTCCCAACCAGGGGACCCAAGCAGGCCATGGGGGCTCCCCGTGCCCATCCCCACACTCACTGCGCACCGTGACGCGGAGCCGGGCGCTGCTCTTCCGCACGGCCCCACCCTCGGAGCGCACCTGGCAGCTGTAATTCCCCGAGTGGGAGACCCCCACGGCGGGCACCAGCAGCTGTGGGAACCCCTGCGGGCCCCCCAGCACCTGCCCGTCCTGGTAGAAGACGTGCAGGAGGGGGGCTCGGGGCCACAGGGGGCTGGGGGTGCTGAGGCAGCTGAGAGTCAGGGGGGACCCCACAGTGAGCTCGGGGGGACCCTCCAGCACTGGCACAGGGGAGAGCTCAGGGAATAAGAGAGGAGGTGAGGACTGTGACTCTGAGTCCTTTGGGAAGTGGCTTTGGGGTTGTCAGGAGATTGGAGTTCCAGCCGTGGGGGTGCTCACCGTGCACTGTCGCTGTCGCTGCTGCTGACCGTGACATAAAGGACCTCACCAAGCCCCTGCAGCTGTAGCTGCCGCTGTGGTTCAACTGCAGAGGGGTCAGGGACAGCTCGGTCTTATTGAGGGGCCCTGTCAGATCCTTCTCGTCCTGGTAGAATCTCACCCAGGTGACCGCGCTGTTCCACCAGCCCCGGCAGCGCAGTGTCACCTTGTCCCCCTCCAGCAGCGCCCGTGCTGACGCCTGCAACACTAGAGCATCTGCGGGACAGGAGGGTCCCATCTAAGTGAGGGGTCAAGACAGGTCCAAGGTGGGTGTCCATGGCACCAGGGACATCTGGGTGCTCTGGATTGCACTGGGGTGAACTTGGATGTCCCTGTGTGTAGGGCACAGTTTCTTGTCACACGGGGAGTGTGAGGACCCCCACAGAGTGGAGCCCACCCAAACCTGTCAGGGGCCACCCTGATCATAAAAGATCCCACCTCACCATTTGAGACTGTCAGGGGGGCACTGCGCCTGGTTCCAGGTCTCTCACACGTGTAGGTGCCGCTCTCGGTCACAGTGAGTCGGTTGTGTCCCTCCCGCCCCCAGCGCTGCCCGTCCTTGTACCAGGTGGTGGCACCGGCGCTCCCCGAGCCCTGGCAGGTCAGTGTCACCCGGTCCCACAGCACCGCTGGCCTCCAGGGGGGCTCCACCAGGAGCTGGGTGGTCTGGGCACCTGTGGGTGACAGGGGACACCAGCCTGCCAGGGCCAGTGTGAGGCTGGGGACAGCAGGGTGGGACCATGGCATCCCCAAGGACTCACCAGCGAGGCCGAGGGTCTGGGCTGGAAGGGAGAAGAGACAGGGCTCGGTGGGGGTGGCACTGCAGGGACAGGAGAATGGGGGCACAGGGTGTGGACGCTGTCCCCAAACTGTCCTTGTGTGACATAGACCCCTTGGGGTCGGGGACACCTCGGCTAGCCCTTGCTCAGGCATGACAAAGGGAAACTGTGGACATCCCTGAACTGGGAACACCACGGCCACTCCGTGCTGAGACAGGTCACCCCCACCAGCCCCATGATGTCTCCCAAATTTCTGTCCCTCTATTATTGTCCCCACGTTCCTGTCCCCTCTCTCCTGTCCCCACAGCCACCCCATGGTTCCAATCACCTCATGCTCTGGCTCTGCTGGCATTTGGGACCTCAGGGGACCCCGCAGCCCCCCTGTGCCCCCTCCACTCCCCATTCCCAGGGTGTCAGGCCCGTGCCCGGGGCACTCACCCCACAGGAGCAGCGCCACCTTCCCGGCCTTCCCGCTGTCCCCAGCCATGTGCACTGGCTGTCACTCGCTGCTGTGGCCACCGCTCCCCTGGCTGGCGGCTCTTGGGATGAAGGGGAAGGAAGCGAGGTCACGTCCATCCCCACGTGTAGGTGGCCCTTGGTGGGGGCAGGGTGGGGGCAGGGTGGCCACAAGCTGGGCACAGGCTGGGGACATTCTGGGATAGTCTGGGGACATGGTGGGGGATGGTGTTGCCAGGAGTGGGGGGCTCAGGGGATGTGGGCAACCAAGGATGGGTGTCCAGGAGAATGAGGGTCCAGGGGAATTGGGGTCTCCATGCCTGGGGGCATTCAGGAATGGGGGTGCTGTGGGAGCAGGGTCCCCAGGCATTTGGGGTCATGGCATGTGGGTGCCAGGGTTGGGGGTGCAGGGTCAAAAGGGGACCCTCGGGAATAGGGGTTCTGGGGGAAGGAACAGCCCATGGGATGGGATCAAGGCCATGGTGGTGCTGGGCAATGGCAGTCCTGGAATGGGGTCCCCAGGGAGGAGAGACCAAGGCAATGGGGGTCCCATGGTTGGGTTCCCAGTGGAATGGGGGTGCCAGGGATGGGCAGTGTCTGGGTGGGCACAGGGGTCACAGCTCCTTCATGGGGTGCCTCAGAATTTGGGATGACCCAGAGCCCAGCACTCCTGCCCTGGGGGGCTCATTTCCTGTGCAGGACTCACATGGGGGTCCTGGGTAGTTCTGCTTCTGTGCCCTCCCCTGCCCTTGAATTTTTCCTCTCTTTATTTCTCTTTGTTTCTTGTTTTCCTCACTTTTCTGTCAAGTCCCTTCACCCCCAGTTCCTCAGTCAACAATCTTGGGGAGCACCTGAGCAGGGAAGGGGTTGGGGGGACCCAGAGGAGGAGGAAAAGGGGGAGCAAGAGGTGCAGGGAAGGGTGGGGAGGCTGTGGGGGATGGAGCTGTTGGGCTGCGCCCCCTTAACATTTTCACTTTCTTTTTCCTGGACAAGAACGAAGAGGCCGTTTGTGCTGAGAGTCAGATTGGGAATGGGGGGGGGGGGGTCCTGTCCTGGGGGGGGCACATCCAGGGGGTTCCTGTCCTGGGAGGATCCTGTCCCAGGGGGTGACACATCCTGGCATGAGCGGTCCTGTCCCAGGTGTGGCAGTTCCAGAAATGTCCCTGCACATTCCTGGCCGGGTCCTGTCCCAGGGGTGGCACATCCTGGGCACCCCTGTCAATGCAAGACTGGGGCCCAGCCATGGCCCAGCCCCACTGCACAGGGATGGCCATTGCCCAGCCCTGCTCTGCCCAGCCCCAGGGGGCAGCCAGCACCTGAGGGTCCCCCCTACCCCCTTGGCTTTGATTCTGGCAGCTTTAGAGCTGCTGCAGAGGTGAGAATTCTGTGGGGGAAAAAGGCCTGGCTGTGGTTTGCTCAGCCCTGCAAGAAGCACAAAACCCCAAAAGTTAGTCCAAGCAGTGGCTCTGTGAGGGCCTTTGATGGTTTTCAGAGCAGGGTTTGCTTGAAACCCCCCCTGCAAGGGCAGCTGTGAGAGAACCAGTCCGGAAATGCAGCAATTGATCATTTTGTGCCTTTGCCGAAGGGACTGAGAAAAACACAAAACTACTGCAAAGACAACAACAATCTGCTCAACAGCCTGACCTGCACTCTCCTTCTTCAACAAAACCTGCAGCCCTTTGGAACTTTCCAGAGAGAATGTTTGGGCTCTGGATGTGCGCACCAGAAGAGAGGGAAAATTGTGGAAACATTGAGCAGGGGCTGCACAAGAGGGGCTGGGGAACAGGGGTGTCACAGCAGGAGCAGGGAGTGCCCAGGCAGGGGAATTCAGGCCAGGCTGCAGTGGATTTACCGGGGAATTAGACCCTGAGGCACAGACGGGCATTTCCACAGATTCCTGTGCACTGTCCCAAGGATGGACAGAGCTTCTCCTCTTCCTCCATGGGAAGTCAATCAAGTTTCATGGTGGGAATGGGGAGAAAAATGGGGAGAGTTCCTAAATATGGCCCAAGAAAAGGCTTCCTTCGGGGCTGGGTTGCTGCCCAGCAGGCAGGGACCAATTCCATGGAGTTGTTGGACACTCAGGAGATTCCACACTCTCTGCTATCCGCAAGCAAACGCTGCTGGGGAATGCACCAAGGGGTTTCTAAAGGGAACAAAATGTCTCATTTCATTGGGATTTGTTTGTGTTTTTTTTGGAAATGACTTGTTGGGAAAGAAATGGCTTCTAAAAACCAGAGCATTTTGTACCGTGTCAGTTTGGTTTTTGCTGAGTTTGTTCTTTAGTGGGAAAATAATGGTGCGGGAAAGGTTTTTGCTTTTATTCTATGGATGTGTAATTTTGTCTGAACCAACTGGGAATCAAATGTTGCCTGGGATGGCTGAGCCAGGAAACTGGGGGAGACCTGACCCAGGGGTGTGTGGGGCAGGGACACAGAGCCTCCCAGGACAGCCCTGGGGTGCCCCAGTCTGGGGGCTGTGCTGGGCTCTGGGTCATCCCAAATTCTGAGGCACCCCATGAAGGAGCTGTGACCCCTGTGCCCACCCAGACACTGCCCATCCCTGGCACCCCCATTCCCCTGGGAACCCAACCATGTGACCCCCATTGCCTTGGTCTCTCCTCCCTGGGGACCCCATTCCAGGACTGCCATTGCCCAGCACCACCATGGCCTTGATCCCATCCCATGGGCTGCTCCTTCCCCCAGAACCCCTATTCCCGAGGGTCCCCTTTTGACCCTGCACCCCCAACCCTGGCACCCACATGCCATGACCCCAAATGCCTGGGGACCCTGCTCCCACAGCACCCCCATTCCTGAATGCCCCCAGGCATGGAGACCCCAATTCCCCTGGACCCTCATTCTCCTGGACACCCATCCTTGGTTGCCCACATCCCCTGAGCCCCCCACTCCTGGCAACACCATCCCCCACCATGTCCCCAGACTATCCCAGAATGTCCCCAGCCTGTGCCCAGCTTGTGGCCACCCTGCCCCCACCAAGGGCCACCTACACGTGGGGATGGACGTGACCTCGCTTCCTTCCCCTTCATCCCAAGAGCCGCCAGCCAGGGGAGCGGTGGCCACAGCAGCGAGTGACAGCCAGTGCACATGGCTGGGGACAGCGGGATGGCCGGGAAGGTGGCGCTGCTCCTGTGGGGTGAGTGCCCCAGGCACGGGCCTGACACCCTGGGGATGGGGAGGGGAGGGGGCACAGGGAGGCTGAGGGGTCCCCTGAGGTCCCCAATGCCAGCAGTGCCAGTCCATATTACCCACAGTGGACCTGGGTGGGACTGGGGATGTAGGGTGGCTTTGGGGACAGGAAGAGGGGTCAGGAATTTGGGGATGGGGATGTGGGGACAGGAATGTGGGGACTGGCACCTTTGGACTGAGATAGCTCTGGGCATAGGGACAAGGGAACTGGGATGCAGGGACAGAAGGGGACAAGAATGCTGAGGATGTGGCCATGGGGATGGGATCATGAGCTGGTGGGGGTGACCTGGGCCAGCATGGGCTGTGTCCTTGGTGTCCCCATTGCTGGGATGTCCCTGTGTTCTGCCTGAGCCCAGGGTGGCCTCGATGTCCATGTTCCCAGGGTGTCTGTGCCACAGGGATGTGGTGCACGGGTGGCTGTGACACAGACATGTCCCCTGGATTCTCCAAATCTTTTTGGGACCACCCACACCCTTTCCCACAAGAAGTGCTTTCCTCGCAGGGACGAAGTCTGGGGACAGCCTCCACACCCTGTGCAACCGTGCTCCTGTCCCTGCAGTGCCACCCCCACCCAGCCCTGTCCCTTCTCCCTTCCAGCCCAGACCCTCGGCCTCGCTGGTGAGTCCTCAGGGGATGCCATGGCCCCATCCCGCTGTCCCCAGCCCCACGCTGGCCCTGGCAGGCTGGTGTCCCCTGTCACCCACAGGTGCCCAGACCTCCCAGATCCTGGTGGAGCCTCCCTGGAGGCCGGCGGTGCTGTGGGACCGGGTGACACTGACCTGCCAGGGCTCGGGGACTGCCGGTGCCACCACCTGGTACAAGGACGGGCAGCGCTGGTGGCAGCAGGGAAGCGATCGCTTGAAGGCCAACGTGAAAGGCACCTACACGTGTGACAGACCTGGCACCGGGCAAAGCCCTCCTGTCATCGTCTCAGAGGGTGAGTTTGATTTGGTTGTCCCCAGCCTGGCAGCCACCAGACCTTTAGAGCTCTGGGTGGGCTCCACTCCATGGGTCACCCCTGGTGTGACTGGGTCTGTGCCCTGCTCTGGGTACATCCCAAAGCATCCCAGTGTGGGGGAAACCGTTTTGAAATTGGGGACCCCTGGTACTCTGCGTGTGACACAATTGGGGGTCCCGATACCATCAGCTGTGACAGGACCCCTCTGTCCCCCAGATTGGCTGGTGCTGCAGGTGCCGACACGGGCACTGCTGGAGGGGGACACGGTGACACTGCGCTGCCGGGGCTGGTGGAACAGCACGGTCACCTCGGTGTCCTTCTACCACGAGGAGGAAGAACTGGGAGGGCTTCAAAATGGGACCCAGCTGTCCCTGTCCCCTCTGCGGCTGAACCACAGTGGCCACTACAGTTGCAGGGGCCAGGTGGACTTATGGGGGTGGAAGGGGTCAGCGCCGGTGACAGTGACAGTGCACGGTGAGCACCCCACAGCCATCACCCTCACAGCCCCACAGCCCCTCACCAGGGACTCGGGGCCACAAGTCTCCCTTCTCTCTCCTGCCCTGAGCTCTCCCCTGTGCCAGTGCTGGAGGGTCCCCCCAAGCCCACCCTGGGGTTCCCCCTGACTCTCAGCTGCCTCAGCACCCCCAGCCCCTGCGGCCCCGAGCCCCCCCCCTGCACGTGTTCTACCAGGACGGGCAGGTGCTGGGGGGCCCGCAGGGGTCCCTGCAGCTGCTGGTGCCCGCCGTGGGGGTCCCCCACTCGGGGAATTGCAGCTGCCAGGTGCGCTCCGAGGGTGGGGCCGTGCGGAAGAGCAGCGACCGGCTCCATGTCACGGTGCGTAGTGAGTGCGGGGATGGGCACGGGGAGCCCCCATGGCCTGCTTGGGTCCCCTGGTTGGGCACCTCCATGTCCCCCTGACACATTTCTTGGGTCCTTCCATCACTCCCCCTGTCCCGTCACACCCTCCGTGGTTTGACCCCATCTCTGACATCCCCCATCACACCCATGCTCCCTGTCCTGATCCTCCCACACCGGCTGCCAGCCCCTCCGTGCGACCACAGCCCTGTCTGTGTCTCCACAGTGCCCGTGACCAATGCCACCATCACCCCCGGTCCCCTGGCACACCAGGTGCACACAGGTGACCCCGTGACCCTGCGCTGCTCGGTGCAGGTGGGCTCAGCCCCTGTCACCTTCACCTGGCTGCACAACGGGCAGGAGGTGGCCCGGGGTCCCCTCCTGGATCTCAGGGACATCGATGTGGTACATTCGGGCACCTACCAGTGCATGGCCACCAACCAGCTGGGACAGGACGGGCACCGCGTGTTCCGGGCACTCAGCCCTGAGCTGGCCCTGGAGGTGACACCTGGCTCACCTTGGGTCACAGGTGGGGTCACATGGGGTCCCTGGGGTGTTCAGGACCCCCACGGTTCAGGGTGACCCCGATGTGTCTCCTCTGTCCCCAGCAGTGGCTGTGAATGTCGGCAGGACCCTCCTGTTCCTGTTCCTGCTCCTGGCTGTCATCAGGGGCTGTCACTGGTGGCACCATCGGAGTGGGTGACAATGGGGGGGGGATGGGGGTCCTGGAGTGTGGGGAAGCCCCCAGAGTGGGGGCCGAGATCAGCAGCACCCAGGGCCCCTGAGCTGGGGGACACTGAGCCTGCAGTGACCTTGGCTGGGGGTCCTGGGGGATCTGGGGGGAATTAGGAGAGTCTTGGTTGGACCCCAGGGTCATCCCTGAGTGTGCTTTGAGGAACATTGGGGTGGTACTGGGAGCTCCTGGAGGGCTGTGCAGGGATGTTGGGGGATCTTTCTGGGGTCCTGGGGGAGTTTGGGGGTGCCCCTCCCTGCCAGGCTTGGGGTTCTGGAGGCTCAAGGGGTTGCAGACACCGGGGGAACTGGGGGCCTTGCAGTGGTGCAGAAGTTCCGGGGGGGGGTTCAGGGGCGCTCAGAGCATCCGGGGTGAATCAGGGGTTCATTGGGAATTGGGGCTGCCGTTGGGATTTGGGGGTCCCGTGGGTGGTTGGAGCTCTGAGGTCCCAGGAAGGTTCAGGGGTCCCGGTGTCCCCTCAGTCACCCCCTCCCCTTTCCCTTGCAGAAACCAGGAAGCTCCAGGACAGGTGAGTGGGGGGCTCGGGCTTTCCCCCTCCCCAGACTACTGAGACCCCCCTTATCCCTGCAGGACCCTCCCAGAGGAGGGGGCTGTGTTGGCCCCCCACATTGTGGGCACAGAGTGGGCAGTGGGAGAATTTGGGGGGGGACAAGGACACGTCACTCATGGGTGTCACCCCCACCCAGGTCCCCACAACCGGTGTCACCCTCACAGTCCCCACGGGTGTCCCTCGGTCCTGCCGCACCTCGGGATCCACAAGTGACCAACACGGAGCTTTCGGGACCCCACGAGGGACAGCGGGACCCCCGTGACTATGAGAACGTGTTGTAACACTGGGGGCACTGGGGGCACTGGGGGCACTGGGGGCCCTGGGGGTCCCTGCCCCAGGGCACCCCCCTTGTGCCCCCCTCGGATCCCATGCTTCTGTGCCCGGGGGTGGCAACGAGTGGGGGTCCCATGTGGGGCTGCCCAGAGCTCTCCGTTCCAGTGCTCCCAGTGCTCCCAGTACCCCCAGGGGCTCCCCATTCCCTCCCCCAGTGCCAGGGGGTACAGCACCCCTGTCCCTCTTATTGGACACAAAATGCAGCTTTGTGATTAAACTGGGACAAATGGGTTTAGTTTGTTCAGCTCTGCCTGGCCAGCTCGGCATTGAGGAGAGTCCCGGTCAGGTTGTTGAGCAGATCCTTGTGGGATTTGCAGGATTTTTGGGGCTCCCTCACTCCGTTGGGGACAGGGACAAAATGATCAATTGCTGCATTTCCGAACTGCTTTCCTCTCAGCTGCCCCGCAGCGGGGAAGGAGCTGCCGCTGTTTGTCCCCTCTCGGGGACACCGGCCAAAGGCTCGGGCACCTGCGGCGGTGCCGCCCCGTCACCTCGGGCACCGATCCGGCAGCTGCCGAGCCCCTCGGGCCCAGCCCAGCTCAGCCCATCCCCGCCCGCTGCCCAAAGCCCGCAGCCGGCGCTCCCCGAGCGGCGTCTGAGCCCCGGAACTGCTGCGGAGCCCCGGCCGGGGGCACCGGGAGGGCGGAGGGCACCGGGGACCCCGGGGAGGAGCCCCCGGCGCTGCGGGAGCGGAGTCCCGGCCTCGGCTCACTGTCGCCGCTCGCGGCTGCCATCGCACTGCGACAGCCGGGGACTGTCCCGGCCTGCGGGGACCGACGCTGTCGCTGTGTCCCGAGGGGGGATTTTGGGCTCTCACCCCGTCCTTTCCAGGACCCCCCGATCCCCCGTCCCCCCCGCGGCTCCGGGGCTCTTGGGGACCTTGGGGACAGCGCCGCTAGAGCCCGGGGCCGTTGGGGACATCTCGCGACAGCCGCTGCCGCTGCCCACGGCCGGGCCTGGCGACAATCGCGACATCCGCATCCGCCAATGGCGACACGCGACAGCCGCCCCTGCCCGGGATCCGCCTCCCTCCATCCGGGGGACACCCCGGGCTCCCGGCTCCCCAATCCCGGCGGCTCCCGTGTCCCCCAAACGCTCCTGGGGACACCTCGGTCCCCCCTGACCCCCCCGGTCCCTCCCGTCCCCCCCGGGCTCGGCGGAGGCTCCGCAGAAGCTCCGGGGCTCGGAGCCCGCCCGCGGAGCGCCGGGTGCGGGGGCCGGGCACCGAGGGGGCACCGGGAAGGGAACCGGGCAGGGCTGGGGAGGGGGGATCTGGGCACCGGAGGGATTTTGGGAAGACTTGGGGAGGTTTTAGGGTGATTTCGGGGATTTGGAGGGCATTTTGAGGTGATTTGGGATTATTTTGGGGGCCATTTGCGGGATTTTTGGAAGGGGGGGGGGAAGGGCGGGGGGGTGGGGTTGATTTTAAGGGATTTTGGGGGTGATTCAGAGGTGATTTTGAGGAAGTCTTGTGAGATTTGTGATGATTTTGGGCAGGTTTTGGAGAGTTTGTGGTGATTTAGGGGAATTTAGAGGATATTTGGATATTTTGTGCAGAATTTGGAGGATGTTGGGGTGATTTGGAGGATTTTGGGGGCTTTAGGTATGATTTGGGGGAATTTTGGGGCAATTTGGGCATAGGGATTTTGAGGAGTTTGGGGCATTTGGGGTTGATTTTGGTGGATTTTCAGGGGATTTTTATGGTATTTAGGGGGCGATTTCTATAGGAGTTTTTAGTGGGATTTTGGGAGAATTTGGGCAGGATTTTGGGGTCTCACCCCATCCTTTCCTGCAGCCCGAGGGCCGCTCCAACCCCCATCGTGCTGCTCCACGATGTCACCAATGTCACCGGTGCCCCCGGAGTGCTGCCCTCGCTTCAGGACAAACCCAAAACCATCCGAGTCATCACCAGGGACCTGATCCAGGAGCTCATGTGAGGCTCCCAATATCTGCCATTTTTGCGCCAAAATCTGCAATTTTGCCGCACCAAAATCTTCCATTTCACGCCCCCCCCCCACAGATCCGGGATTTTTTGCCCCAAAATTCATGATTCTTTGACTGTTAATATAGGATTTTTCCTCCCAAAGTTCAGGATTTTTTACCCAAAATTCAGGAATTTTGCCATTGAAAAGTCAGGGTTTTTTTCGTCCAAAATACAGGATATTAAAAAAAAAAAAAAAAACCACCAGGATTTTTTTTCTGAAAATCTGGTGGTTTTTCCCCCCAAAATCTGGGAGATTTTCCCCTGTCCCTGATCCCAGTCCGTGTCCTCCAAAATTCACAGGGAGCAACCCCCAGCCTCGCTCATCTTCAGCAACGAGGAATTCCAGTGGATCCAGGAGGAGGCTCAGCCTCCGCGGCAGCTCGCGGATCGGCTGCTGATCCTCAAATCCCGCCAGGACGCGGCTTTTGTGCCCCAATTTCCCAAACCCAAATTTGCTGATCCCAAATTTCCTGATCCCAAGTTTCCCAATCCCATGTTTCCTGATCCTGATTTTCCCGATCCCACTATTCCTGGTCCCCAATTTCCTGAGCCTGATTTTCCCTATCCCAAATTTCCCAATCTCAATATTCCCAATCCCAAATTTTCTGATCCCTCTGTTTCCGATCCTGCTTTTCTTGACTCCGCTTTCCCTGACCCCACTCTCCCTGATGCCACTTTTCTGATCCCAATTTTCTCAATCCCAGTTTTCCCAATCCCACTTTTCCTGATCCTGATTTTCTGGATCCCGTTGTTCCTGATCCTGATTTTACTGATCCAGGGAATGCCCCGGGATGTCCCCAGGAATGTCGCTAGGAATGGCTCTGGGAATGTCCCCGGGAATGCCTCAGGATGTCCCAGGGATGTCCCCAAAATGTCCGCGGACTGTCCCAGGGATCTCCCTGGGAATGACCCCCAGGAAGACGCCGGCAATGCCCTGGGCTGTCCCTGCCATGTCCCCGGGCTCTATTAACATTGTTTGTCATTCTCTTTATGTTACAGGAATCATTGAGAGAATTCAGCACTCATTCCTGAAGGAAGTCTCTAACAAAGTTCTTTTTCTGTTATTAACCTCTCTGTACAACTTCTCACTTCACAGCTCTCAGCAATACAACCTTCTGCACTTTAGATCACACACCCCTCTGCCTGCACCTGCACTGGAAGGTGATGTGAAGGCAGATGCCCTTGCCATGATAGTCGCTACACCACAAAAGTCAGGGCAGGCCAAACTATCCCATGATGTCTGCCATCAAAATGCCCCAGCACTGGGAAAACAATTCCATCTGACTTTGCCACAAGCACGGCATGCAGTGAATCCTCACTCACAGTGTCAGCAGACTCTTTCTTTGCCACAGATGTTAGGTACAAACTCACAAGGGTTGAAACCTAATGACATCCGGCAAACAGATGTAACACACTTTTCCAGCTTTGGCACTTTTAAATATGTCCATGTGTCTCCTGAAGCCTTTTCTGGATTCACAGTAGCAACAGTACACAAGGGTGAGAAATCCATGGGAATTTGATGGGAATTTCCCATTCCACGGGAATTTGATAGGAACTTGGGAGGGGAACTGAAGGATTCTAAATGCCTGGAATGCTTTCCTTCCTTGGGAATATTGGAGGGGAGCTGCAGGATTCAAAATTCCCAACGTCCGGAATGCCAGTATTCCATGGGAGTTGCATGGGGAATTTGGGAAGGGAGTTGAAGCATTTCAAATTCCTGATGCCCAGAATGCAATTATTCCATAGTTTGGGGGGAATTTTGGATGGGAACTGGACAATTTGAAATTCCCAATGCCTGGAATGCAATTATTTCATGGGAATTTGGGAAGGGAACTGGACGATTCTCAATTTCCCATGCTTGGAATGCAACTATTCCATGAGAATTTGGGAAGGGAACAGAAGGATTCAAACTTCCTGATGGCCAGAATGCTGTTTTTCCATGGGAAATTGGGAGGGGAGCTGGAAGATTTGGAATTCCTGGTGCCTGGAATGCAGTCATTCCATTTTCCATTTTTGGTGGGAATATGACATTGGAGCTGGAGGATTCAAACTTCCTGACACCCAGAATGCTCTTATTCCATGGGAATTTGGTGGGAATTTGGGAGAGGAGCTGGAGGATTTGAAATTCCCAACACGTTGAATGCCATTATTCCATGGGCATTTGGGAGGGGAGCTGGAGCATTCAAAATTTCCAATGCCCGCAAAGTCCATAGTTTTGGGGGGAATTTTGCAGGAGAACTGGAGGATTTGAATTTCCTGATGCCTGGAATGCCATTATTCCATACTTTTGGGGGAAAATTAGCAGGGGAGCTGGAGGATTTCATGCCTCGAATGCCATTATTCCATGGGAATTTGGAGGGAGAGCTGGAGGATTCAAAATTCCTCATGGCCAGAAAGCCATTATTCCATGGGAATTGGGGAGAGCAGATGGAGCATTCAAAATTCCCAATGCCTGGAATGCCATTATTCCATGAGAGTCTGGAAGGTAAATGGCAGGATTGAAAATTGCTGACGTCTGTGCCTCTCATGTGCCTTTGCAGCTGCCAGAAGGTGCAGTTTGGATCTGTGCTGATCATGCTTGTGCCAAACATTGGCACCAGTGCTTGTGCATTTTGATGGAAAAAAGCATGACTCAGTTTTGCTTGTTCAAAATGTTTGGCAAAGTTTGAAAAAACCATTGTCAGATTGTCAGCTCTCGCATTTCCTTCTGCCACGAATCCTGGAAGCGAGGAATGAGCCCTGATATGAGAGAAAAATGTTGGTTAGTTCTGAGTGTCAAAATTGTAGAAAGACATGAAAGCCAATGATATAATTTGTAACATCCTTTAAAACTGATCCTTCTATTGTTGTAACAAGACGAGCAACATAAGATAAATCTGACATTAAATTCAAAAGTTCTGAAAAGAGCTGAAATGCTCTAAACTACTGCAGCCAGTTCAACAATCTGAGGAGAGCCCTCTATTGTTTGAACATCTGACTCTCATGTTTTGGTTGTTTGATTTTGCCATACTATTACTGTTTTGTGTGTTTTCCCTGCTCCAGCAGTGAAGACAGTTATAGCACTTAAAGGCTCTTCACTTAGCATGGCTTTTTCTCTAAAACTTCATTTAGCTTGTAACAATTTGTGGCCTGGGTAATGAATAGAACAATCACCTGAATAATTTAGTGATGCAATTTGCAAGTCTGAATTTTGCAAAGCCCAATCAACCCTTTTCACAGGTTAATAAATAATTACAAAATCTTGGCCTGCCATAGTTAGCAATCTCGTTCTGGCTCTAATTATGATTTCAGATGTCATCTCCATGGCTGTAAAAATTGGTTTTGGAGACCTATAAGGAAGAAAAACCCACTGTGTGATTAACAAAGGATCTTTTTCAGAAGTGTTCCATTGAAAAAGGAGACCACAAAGTTGCCTTTTTTCTCCTAACACTGCAAGAAATGCAGTGTCTATGGAATTCTACAAGATTCCCTCACTTTTATTTCTAGCTTTACAAGAAAAGAGTAAGATATGGGAGTCAACCCAACTAAGACATAAGGTCAGCTGGACTTCACACCAAACACACCAACCTGATCTTCAAGGTCTGGGAAACGTTCATCTAAATCAGGGCAAGCCTCAGATCTCCTCCCAAAAGCCTTTGCAGTAGTTATGTTCATTAGTCCAAGTTCCACTCCCCTATTGGCTATATGTGTTCCATATATAGTATGGTTTCTAGAATGTTCCACCTCCAAGACTATATCTTGTTACCTCTTCCTTGTTTCTAGCTCTTGGGGCTTCTCTCTATGTTGTGTTCTGTTCCTAAGCATAGTTCCCATTTTTATTTGCCATTAAAAGTAATTCCCTTCTTGGGCACTTCATTGTTCCCTCTCCTTCTCTCCTATTTTGCACCACGTTCACCCTGAAGTCAGGGGACCCAAAGGTTTGTCACAGCCACCCTCACTGCGACAGCCAGTGCCCGCAGCGCTGTCAGGCAGTGCCGGGATCCCGGCTGTGCTTCTGCTCCCCACAAGGGAGGAATGGCAGCCCCAGGCTCAGAGCCAGGCAGAAAGCCAACCAAGGGAGAGCAGAGGGAGGGCACCCTTCCAGTCTCTCTGGGCCATGGCCGCAAAACAGCCCCTGCTGCTTCTTCCTCCACCTGTGTTTGGGCAGAGCCAGCCAAGTTGTGCTTTGTGTTCCAAAGCCTGTTGGGAGCGGGCATGAAAAGCGCTGTGTGCACAGCACAGAGTCTTGGAAGGTGCTGGCAAGAGCCTCCTGCAGGAACAGGGCTCTGGTCCCTGGCCAGGAACAGCCTGGTTTTGGTGATTTGAGCGCAGGCAGGTGAAGAGGTAGGTGAAGAGGCAGCGGGCAGCTTGTGTTTGTAGAGGGCCTGGGGCTGCACCTCTCAACCTGCACCTGGAAATTCACTTGAGGGAATAGGAGCTAGAGCTGGAGTGCCTGTCCTGAAAGGACCTGAAGTCATTCAGCCTTGCCAGCATTTCTTAAGGGTGTGTTGCTGTTCCCCAGGAACGCCACATATTTGGGGAAACACCTTTGGAGGAAAGGGGCTTGCTTCTCAAGGAAAGTGCTTCCCAGGGAGCAACCAGTGAGGCAGGTGTGAGTGTCCCCCTTTGGCTCTCTGTGCTCAAATGAGTCTTTGGAGCCCGTTGCACTTGGCAGAGGGGCAGGGGAAGGGAGAAGGCAGTGAAGAATGAGAAAATAATTCCAACATGGAGTAAGAGCTTTGGACAGAGACCAAGTCTTGCCAGCAGTTGCTCCAGGTGCTCCTGCCATCAGCCCCTGCAGGAAGGAGCACAGCCCCCAGTGCACGTGGGCTTTGGCTCCCTCTGGCACAGAAGCCCCCCGGGGGGCACAGGTCTCTGGGGCAGGAGATGGGCACCAGCGCTGCCAGGGCTCGGGGGGTGGCAGGTCTGCTTGGCCGGGGACTCTGCCACAGCTGCTGATGTCAGCGCTCCCCGGGCCCCAGGCCTCAGAGCAGCATTGGTGCCCGGGCCCACACGTTCCTTGTGCATGTCACACCGGTGGGTTTAGGACGGCCACCAGCCAGGACGTGTCCCAAGGAGGCCGTGCCAGCTTCCCTGGAAGGCCCCGTGCCCTTCCCAGCGCGGCTGCATCAGCAGCCCTGCGGGCTCCTTCTGCTGCCCTGAGCCCACAGAGCAGGGCAGCGTTTGCTGATGCTCTGAGCCCTTCCTAAAGATCCTGTCGGCCTGGCTTAGACACCTGGGGCCAGGCATTCCTTCCAACCTGGGTCACTTTGGGTGGGCTGGGGGCGGCCCCAAGGCAGGCGGCAGTGTGTGCAAGGGCCCTTGGTGACACAGCGCAGCATGGTCACCGTGGCACGGAATGGAACCGGGTGGCCAAGGGCCCTTTGTGACACGTGGTGACAAAGGAGCAGGGGGTGACAAGAGCACGCCACAGTGCTCGGAGCACGCGACAGGAAAGGACAGGACAGAGCGGTGCCGTGAGGAGCCCCCGCACAGCGCGCTCGTTCATGTCCCACCTGGAGCTTTTCTGAAGCGTTGTTCCTGCAGCTGAGCTTGAGGCCAGACCACAGGACTTGCTGACCCGTGGTCTGCCTGAGGCTTCTCTTCAGCAGGTGCCCTCAAGGACACGACTGCAGGACTTGGTGACTTGGAGCTTTTCCAAGGCATCTCTCCTGCAAATATCCACAAATTCAGTCCGAGACATGGAGCAGACACCCCCGAAAGTGCCCAAGCTGGCCTGGGTGGAGGAGGAGGAAGAAGGCCCAGGAGCTGCCCCGGCACAGCAGACTGAAGAGGTGGTGCCATTCCAGTCACCACAGGAGGGTGAGTGGCAGAGCTGGGCCACAGCACTGGTGCCTACTGCCAGCTTGGCTCCACGCCATGCCGTGCTGTGCCATGCTATCCCCTGGGGACATGCCCACGGACAGGACGGAAGAGAGGCCGGGCAGACACCCCACAGTGGCCGTGCTCCATCCCCTGGGGCATCCCGGGGCTCTCTCTGCCTGGGCAGCGCAGGGCTGGGCCGTGTTCTCCAGCCTCTCCCACAGCCCCTCATCTCTGGCTGCGCTCGCTCTTTGCCAGATGCAGCCCTGGAGCGCACACAAGAGCAGGAGTCCAGCCGTGGCCGCTTCCGCAGCACAGCGCAGGTACCTGCAGCCACCCCCACCTGGGCTGGGCCTGCTGTCCCTGCTCAGCCCAGCACCTTGTGTGGAGACCTCCATGCAACATCCCCGGCTTCCTGCCCTTCTCCTACAGTTCGTTTGTAACTTCCTCAAGAGAATTGAGGAGGAAGAGACCATCGCCATTGGCGCAGGCCTCAGACCACACTCGCCCATCTTACAAAGCAAGGCCAGTGCTGCCCTGCTGTCTATGCTTGTGGAGGAAGATTTTTACAATCCAAAGCAAGTAAGCAGCCTGTGGCCAGCCTTTGATCCTCCCACCAATTGCTTGGCCTCCCAAGTCATGCATGCTGCTTGCACTGAGCCTTTCAGGCCACATGGCAGCGTGGTGGGAAGGGAAGCACTTCTCTGGGCAAGCTGGGAACATTGCTCCCTCTGGCAGCTTTCCAAGGCTCCCCGTGCCTTCTCCAGGTGCCTGCCATGGTGAGCTCCATCCACCAGTGGCTCATGGCCAATGATTCTGCTGAGCACAGGCTGGACAAGACCCTGCTTGATCTCACCCAAGCACATCCAAATGACGCAGTCATGACACTCCTGCGTGTGGCCCCGTCCTGTGACAGGTACAGGGCCCACCTGCCCAGAGGGCTCAGGGCTCCCCAGCCCATCACCCTGTACAGCCTGCCCCAGGTGTCTGAGCAACAGAGAGTTCCAGGGCCCTCTGGCTGCTGCCTTTCCCAGCCCTGGCACATCAGCCCCTGAGCTTGCTGCCATGCTCCCTTGCCGCCTCTCAGGGCTCCATCCCCACAGGGCTGGGCTGTCTGGGTGCTGCTGGCAGGGGGGCAGTGGGCACAGGCAGAACTGGCAGCCAGCTCAGCTCCCCCCGCTGCTGTGTCTGAGACCCCCCTGAGACACAGCTCTAACCCCGCAGAGCTGCCATGGCCATGTGGAAAACCATCATGGGCTCAGCCAGGACTGCAGAGCTGGTGCAGCTCATCCTCCTGGATGTGCTGGGGAGCTGGCCAGAGCACAGCACCTGCACCTCCGATGGCGACGAAACGGGTGTCTATGCCCTGGCTGTGAGTTTCTTCAAGTGGCCTTTGCTGGCCCCAAGGCTGCCTCTCCAGCAGCTCTCCATCCTCCTTCCCCCACTGCATCTCCCTGCTTCAGGCACTGGCCTGAAACCTGGCCCAGGGGCAGCTTCAGGCCCACCAGGCCCTGTGCTCCCCATGCCAAGCTCTCTCCAGGCCTCTCCCTGCCACGCTCAGGCCCTGCCACACACACACCTCGGCACTGAGCGCTGTCTTGGGGGGCTTTGTCCTTTGCAGGCAACCGTGGTGATGTGGAAGATCCTCCAGGTGCCCTGTCTCCCACGGATCTTGAAGGTCTATTTCCCCCAACTATTTGTGCATCTGCTCTTCCAAGTCTTCTTCAGCACTCTGGATATGCCACAGGAGGTCGACACTTTCTGGAAGGGATGCCAGGAAGAGCACGGCCTTGCCACCACCCCAAACAGGTGCTCCATGCCACTCCTCCTGTCCCTGACACGTGGCCTGCCAAGGAGCCAGTGCTGCCAGTGTGACCTGGGCTTTGCTGTGCACACAGGTTTGCAGTGCGCACCCTCAAGTCCCTGCTCTGCCTTCTCCGCTGCGAGGATGTGGTGGTGGCGATGGAACGCAGGTGTGCCTGGGACACGCTGCTTTCTGTTGACACTCACCACTTTGCCGTGGCTCTGCTTGCCAGGTGAGATCCCCTTCTCCCCACTGCCTCTGACATTGCTGCTCTCTGCCCAGGTGCCCCACAGAGTGCCCGAGGTCAATGGGCCAGAGGGCCTTGTCACTGCGGAATGGCCAAGCAGACTGCAAAAGGCTGGGAAAGGAGGGTGCCCATGAGCACCCAACTCCCAAATGGCCCATGTCCCCCTGCTGGAAGGGTGCTGGGGAAAGATGAGAACTCCATGATTAACACCTGGGAGAGGTTTGCCTCACTGGCTCAAGGTCTTGTTTTCTTTTTCCCCTCTTCAGAGAAATTCGCCGCTTAGCCATCCACTTTTGTTCTGCCGTTGCATTCTACCTGCTGGCCCTGCTCGGCAAAGAGATGCCGTACTGGGATTTCCCTGCCCTGGCATTCCTTGTGGAGGTGAGCCTCAAGGCCAGCACTGCCTGGCAGAGCTGCCTCCCAGCTCTCTGCCCTCTCGTAGCCACAGCTGCCAGGACAGTGCCCGTGCCCTGCGCTGCTGCCTGGGCCCGACCCTGTGTGCTTCTGGGCTCCTGCCGGCCGGCTCCCCTGTCACTGCCCTGTGCCTTTCAGGTCCTCGACTGCCTGGACCTGACGGAATGCAGTGACAGTCTTCTGGAGATCCTGGCACAGAACCTGCACAGCGAGCACATAGCCAGGCGTTACTTGGCACTCCGAGGCCTCGTAGTGCTGGGCAAGAATCCCTTGATGGTGAGAAGGGGGCAGTGGCTGAAGCCGTGCAGGCAGCGTGGGGCTGGGCAACGCAGTGGCTTGGCCTTGCCTGGGCTTCGGCCGCGGGGGCAGCTGCTCCCAGCTCTCCTGCCTCCTGCTTCAGCTGCCCCAGTGCTTCGGGACAGGCCTTTGGCCTCTGGGCCCTGTGGCAGCAGGGCAGCCTTTCACAAAGTCGTGTTCCACACAGGCCGAAAAAATGCGGAGCCTGACTGAAAGTCTTGTGCAGCTCCTGGAGGAAAATGATAGCGACATGATCAGGATGACCATGCTTCTACTCAGATATTTGCTCCTGGATAATGGTGCCCCAATAGCCACCCCCATCGCCCTGCAGCTGGCTGAGGCGCTCCTGCCACTCTTTGACCGCGTAAGGCTCTGTGCCCACAGCCATGGCCACTGGCTGCTGCCCGCACACTTGGTGCCCTGCGTAGATGCAGGCCTGTGCCCTGGCGGGCCTGAAGCAGCTGATGCTCAGGTCTTTTGCCCTTTCCTTTCATCCAGGATGATATCCAGGTGCAGCTGAGCTCCATGGCTGTCTTTCAAGAGATGCTGCACTTATTAACAGAAGAGGCAAGAAAGGCCCTCAAGTCCCACGTGCGCCACAGCCTGCTCCCACTCTACTTCCACTGCCATAATGAGAATCACATCGTTGCTGAGGTGAGCACTTGTGGCCAGCTGCTGTTGCCCTGACAGGGGCTTGGGCTGCCTCCTGCCCTGGCACCTTGTGGGCTGCAGCCTCCTCCAGCCTGTGGCACTGGGATGCTCCTGTGCCCCGGACTGTGGGGCCATCTTTGCATCTCTGCTGCTCTCCAGGCCTCCCGGGAAACACTGCATTCTTCGGCCAGATTCCTGAAGAGGAGGGATATCGAAGAAATGCTACACGTGGATCAGAGCTTAGGCGAGTGCCTGGTAAGAGCAGCCGACATCCCCCCAGGCTCAGCCTGAAAAAGGCCCCCGAGGGCGGTGCTCAGGGTGCGGGGCTGGCAGCTGTGCCCGCTGCTGCAGCCAGAGGCCGCGCGGGCTCTTCTCCAGGCTCCCGCGGGCCCCAGCCGGGTGCCCATGGAGCTCCGGCCCGGGGGCCTGCGGGCCGGCCCCGCGGCTCCCCGGGCAGCAGCCGGCCCTCTGCCCCCTCCCCTCGGGAGCCCTTGGCCAGCGGCTGCTGGCCGCGCCTCAGGGCTGTGCGGCCAGGGGACGACGGGGCTGGGTGCAGGCAGCGCCCGGCCCAGGGTTGAGCCCGCGCCAACCCTGCCCTCCTGTCTCTCTCCCCAGCTGGCAGAGGAAAGGAGCCGAGCGGCCGAGCACCTGCGCCAGGCCCTGCGCTACCTGCAGAGCCCACAGGAGCCCCTGCGAGCGGCGGCTATCAGCTTCATAGGTCAGTCCCGAGCCCGGGCTCCCTCCCCGGGCCGCCGCAGCTCGGCCCCAGCCCCGCCTGCTGCCCCGGCAGCGCCAGCCGGGCCCGGCGCCGTGGAGCCCCGCCTGGCCTGGCCATTGCTGCTGCCGCCCTCTGGCAGCCGTGCCCTGGGCCGGCAGCGTGCGCCGAGGGCCCGGGCTGAGCCCTGCCGGGCCAGCAGCCCGTGTGGCCGCAGCGCCGGCAGCGCCGCCGGCAGGGAGCTGTGCCGCTGGGGCTGTGACAGGCTCTGTGTTCACAGGCATGGCCGGGCGGCACCTGAGGGGGCAGCAGCAAGAGCTGCAGCTGATCTGCACTGGTGAGTGAGTGAGGGCAGCGGGCTGACCGCGGGGGCTGGCGGGGGCAGCTGCAAGCCCTGCCCCGGCTGCGCAGGGCGCTGCTCCCGTGGGCAGAGCACACGGAGATTTCAGGGCCACGTGTGCCATTCGTGGCCAGCAGCTTCGGCCTGATCCCCTTGCTCCCTGCTCCCTGCGGGCCATGGCAAGAGCTGGCTGGGATGGCCCTACCAGGGGGCTCTCCTCGGCTCCCTGTACATGCGGGGTCTGACCTTGCCTCTGCTCCTCTCTCTTGCAGCCCTTGAAGAAATGGCACATGACAGCAGTCCTGCAATCAGAAATGCTGCCATTGAATCTTGTTTAGCTCTCCGGGCCGTACAGAGAGCTCCCTACTCCCCATGGCATAAGCTGCGAGATCAGTTCCGCAGTGCATGGAGGAAACGGCCTCGTCTGCGCGGCACTGCCTTGCTGTTCTGCTGGAGCTCCCCGCAGAGATGATTTGAAGGACTCTGACTGCTGAGGCCATATGAGCCAGCAGGGATTTTCTTTTTGTTCTTCTGGATTTTTGTGTTTGTATTTTCGTTGTTGTTGAGTATGGAAATATAGAATATCTTAGAATACACAGAGTCCCAGGATCTTTCTTTTCCTGCACAGGGTTCGTAAGGCATAGGGGGAGAGTGGGAAAAGGGTGCTTGGGCTCAGGCAGCTGCCCAGGCGTGCAGTGTTGCAGGGAGAATGGCCAGAAGCCCCTTGGCCTTTGGTAGTTCTGCTGAAGCCTTTGTGCTGCCGACAGAGTGGCTGGGCAGGGGCCGGAGCTGCGGGGATCCCTGCCAGAGTGGTGCCTGGAGATGGCCACAAGCCCTGTGCCGGGCAGGAAGGGCCATCCGTGTCCTCCTGCCCATGTGCTGCTGGCTGCATTGCTGAGGGCTCCCAGGTGCCTCTGGATGGGGCTGCTGTGGAGCTGCTGTGGGGCTGCGGCGCTGCTGCCGGGAAGCTTGGCCGGGCTGTGGGAGACCCTGAGGGGCTGAGGCACGGCTAAGCCCTGAGCAATTGGGTGTCAGAGGCCATAAGCAGCCCCCTGGCAGCCGCCTTGATCCTGACAGCCAGCTGCTCTGGCACTTTAGGTTGGTGGCCAGTTGGAGGGACCCCCTGGAATCAGGCATGGAACCCTGGTCCTGGCCTTTCAGGGCTGTGAGGCCAGCAGTTGTGGGGCTGGGCGTGTGCCCTCCCTGTGCTCCAGACTGGAGCCCCCCACCCCTCAGCCTTAGGCATTGAGCTCCACTGCCTGCTTGCCGAGTCTTGTTCCTGTGGCTGTGGGGGAGCCCGAGCTCTGTGGCTTTAGGCCCCATTGAGCCAGAAGAGCAGCAGCTTTGAGACCACAGGAGCCACAGAAAGGCCCTCTTGGACCACGGGCATTCCTGTCCTTCCCAGGGCAGGGACACATGAGAGTGCAGCGGGCACCTTCAGGGTGCCACGCTGGCTTTGCACTGGGCCACCTCCCTGTGCTGTGCAGGGCTGGCTCTTTGCTTTGCTGCTCTCGGCCTTTTGTCGTCGTACTCCTTTGGCTGCCTGCAGCCAGGGGCAGCCCTAGAAGGAGGGTGAAAGGCCCCATCTCCAGCATCTCAAGGGGGAAATGGAGCTCTCCCAGCCCTCAGCCCACGCTGTAAGCAGAGCAGAGGCTTTACCCCAGCCCCAACAGCTTTCTGCCTGCTTCTGGCCGCTGGCCACCATGACCCACGGCACTTGCTCTGAGTCACCTACAGCATGGCTGGTGCCTCTTGATTTGCTGACCCTGGCATGTGAGGTTCACTGAGGGAAAGGTGGCTGTCCCAGTGCTGAGGGCACACGTGGGTCACTGAGCAGACTAGAGGCTTCCCCAGCAGCTTGCAGGTGCCTTATGGGTCATGTTGCTGTGCTTGTGCTCCTGCCTGTTCCTGTCCCTCTTCTCACCCCCACCCAACCCTGACCCTCTGACCGACCTTCAAGAAACCCTGTGGGATCAGACATGGTGTCAAGAGCCCTCCTTCGGCTGCCGGTCGAGGGCACAATACAACCTCCGGGCCTGAGAGCAAGGTGGGCGGGGGGAGCTGGTCTCTCAGACCAAGAGGGAACGGCTCTCGACAGCACCTGCCCATGCATGTTCCCTGCACCAAATAAAATCATCTCCAAGTTTAGCTAGTAAGGTAGAAACCATTAATTGCCTGGAAATCTGCCACTAGTCTCTACGTTCCATTACGTTTCTTTATTGCTAATTTAGCAATATTAAATCTTGACTCCCATTCTTCCAATAATCCTGATGTCAGGAATTTATTGATTGTTGGCTCTAATCCTTCCCTGGCTTATAATCTTCAAGGGTATTGCTTTCTGACTACTGGCCTAACTCTTGTCTGTAGCTCAATTTTCATAGGGTCTGCTCGTTTTCATTTTCCTGGGCTATCAGTATCCCATACTCTTGGGTACGCCTGATTCAATACTTGCTCTAAATAGGAATTCTTGTTTGTTGGTCTTGTGTCAATTGTCAGTCCTACTGCTAAAACCCCTCATTTGTCTTCACGTACCTTCCATTTAAGTTTTCTTTTTCTAAACCGAACTGTTGCTTTTAAATTTTCAAGCAAATCCCTGCCTAGGACAGATTTGGGTGAGTTTGGTAAATAAAGAAACTGATGGATTCCCATTTTCTTCTTGATTTGACATTGAAGTGGTTTCAGGAAGAATGCATTTTCTGGCTGGCCTATAGTGGCTCCTATTGCTTGAAGATGGTTTTCACTTTTGGGTATCAGTGCTTGATTCAAGAGTGAAAATGTGTCTCCACTATTTCTTAAAAATTCAACTTCTTTATCATCCTTTACCTGTATTTTAACCAGTGGCCTGCTAGGGTAAGAATTGCCAGTCTCGGTCATTTCCTATCATCCAGAGTGGCTGCAAGAGTTTTGTGTACTTTGTCTGCTAACTCTGGGCACTGGCCTTATTTCCAATGTCCTGATTTCTTACAAGATGCACACTGATTTGGCCCCAGCTTGGCCTGCGGCTGCTTTAAACCTCCTCTGCCTCTGGTATTGTCGCCCCTGCCTCTGCATCATCCACGCCCACCTCTGTCCTCTCCCTGGTGCTGATCCAGAGCTGCCACCATGGCTGCAGGGAGCTCTTTTTCTTTTGCTCTGTCTTGATTACCATACACTTTCTATGCTTCTCTCATTAATGCCTTTAAGTCTCTCTTTACAGGCTCTTTCAGCTTCTGAAGTTTCTGCCTGACATCTGGGCTAGATTGCCCTAACATCAGGGAAACCCACTGCTGCTTTCCCATCTCCAGCCAGGGATCCAGGACTGCGCGTTTACGTGCAGCTGCTCAGAGCCTGTCCACAAAGTCAGCGGGTGACTCGTGCTGTCCCTGAGTACCATTATCTATTACTGACCTATTTATTGCTTTTGGAATGGCATTTTTAATTCAAAATTGATGAGTTCCTGGTATCTGGTTAACAGTGCACAACTGCCTGCATCGTTCGCGTCCCACAAGTGCTTACAATAGGACACAGCTGGTCCACTGTACCTTGTAAGGCTCCACTAGCAATTTGTCCCTGCACACGTGCTCTGGCTACCTTGATCACCAACTCTTTCGCTGGTTTGCTTAGCTCTGTCAACATGAAATCACTATCACCTCAGTCTGGCTCTTGATTCTTGACTATGAACTCCAGTCTTTTTGCTACTTTGCTTGGGTTTTCTCTATCCATTTTAACGTTTTCCCACCAACTGTTCAGCTCACTAGTAGAAAAGCAGATGTTCAACCAAAAGGCTTCTCCTGGGGGACTCAAGACTTGCCTTAAGGGGCTGACTAAAGCCAAAGCTTTCTTGGTTTTATTCCTTGTGTTTGTTGTCACTAGGGGACTCTGAAATTGTCCCCTCACCTGAATTATTCATCTCATTCTCACTGCCATTTGGGTTTATTTGCAGTGTGATGTAATACCCTGCTTCAGCTATCCCAGTTCCTTTCCCAGCTGTCCCAATACTTTCTCCTTTCCCCTCCCCTTGCCTCCTGCTGAGAGCTGTCCGTCAGTCTCGGTAGGCCAGCAAGGGCATCGTCTGACTGGCGAAGTTCAAAAAGATGCCCCTCAGCCCTGGGGACATTGGGCTATGTAGGTGCCACTTTTCTCCTGAGACTTCCCCCATCCTACCTGGTTGGTGGCATACCTACCCCTTCCCTCCCCCTGTCCCCAGGCTTAAAAGACACAGCGACCACGCGGTTCTTTGTTCTGTTGGAACTGTTGCAACATTCAGAGGTCTGTGACCTAGGAATAAAGCTCTGGATGAAAACCCTCCAGCAGGACCTGTCTCCTTTTCCTTCACTGTTGCAGTGTTACGCAACTCTCTCTCCTGCCCCCTCCCCCTTCTTCCTCCCACCTAGCTGCCTATCAATCAATTCTACCTGAGACATCCCCTCTAGTATCTGATTGGCTTTCATCTGCCCCTTCCCCACCCCTGGCCGAGGTTTGAAAAGAACAGGAGAACATGTGCTCTGGTTCTGTTGCCTCTGCGATTTCCACCAGAGAGGTTCTCCCCAGGGGGATCCTAGAACCACCACAGGGATCCATTATGTATCTATTAAACCTGGACTAAACTTACAACAGAGACTGCTTCTTCTCTTCGCTGACGCTGTAAGCTTCCCCGACAAAGGTAACTAAGTTCCTTTCCTGCTTGGACTCCCCAAGAGCTCGTGTGCTGCATTCCATAACTAGCCATAGGCTCCTCTGTGGGAAATAACTACAGCTGTAGCCTTCGGCCCGGGAGCGAGAGCCAGGGGAGCCAGCAGGACACACCCGGATACCACCAAGGGAAATATAAAAACTATAACTGGCGCCCAACGTGGGGCAGCTCGGATCTGCAGCCCCAAAAGGCATCCCAGGAACCTCGGGAAAGCGTACAGCAGCTTTGATTCCACTGGAAAGGGCCGTGACCGTCACAGCCCTCCAGAGAGACTTGGGTTTAAACCCACAACAAGCCTCGAGGAACCACTGCGCTTCTGGAAAATACAGTTCCTTTCTGGGATCTAATTTTTCCAGGGGAAAATAAGGTAGCTTTCTACTGCCCAAGAAAGTCCTATTTCAGTGAAGACACAAGCCTGCCTGACCAACATTGCAACAGCTTCGATTCCGTGAGTATTCCTTCTCCTTTCCGGGGTAGAATCTCAAAATTCGTCTCTGCTATGAGACAAATTCCTTTTTGCTCTTTGCATCTTAGGCTGCGCAGCCCCTGCGAAAAGAAAGGTGTTTTCTCTGTAAGCTTAATCTTGTAGCGTGTGTAATAACTGTTTTTAAAATTCGCGCGGCTCAGCGTGGCCGGCCCCAGTTTCGGCTCTCCACGTGGCCGGGGGGAGGGGTGAATTCCTTGTCTCTGTCTCCACGTGCTGCCGGGGAGCTGCTTCAGCTTTGTCTCTCCACGTGGTCCTGGGGGGAGGGGGGAGCTGTCTTGCCCCGTCTTTCCTCGTGACCAGGGCGGGTCCCAATTCCCTGCTGCCGCTACAGTTTTAAAAAGTGCTTTATACAGTTACATTGTTAAAGCTTTCGTCTGTTTTCGCCTTTTAATCATGGGTTTTTTCTCTTTTGAAATCGGTAGCTGATTTTTGCTTTGTTTTCGGTCGGCGAGACTTGGTTCTGTGCCATTTACATCTAAACATGGGCTCGAAATTAAGCACAGAACAAAAAGGAGTGTATTATCATATTATTTCAATTTTAGCTAATGCAAATGTGAAATTCTCTAAAGGAAAATTGAAAAAGTTTATAAGGTGGCTTTTTCTGCACTTCCCACAAATTACTCCTGAAGAAGTCCAAAATCTTTTATTCTGGGATAAAGTTGGAAATAAATTGATATCCTTGGGACAGTCTGGAAAAACATCATCAGCTAAATTTGTATTCTGGAGTTTACAGATTCGGACTGCTTTACTCAAACAAAAGGAATTGGAGAAAAAGCCAAATTCTAAGCCGTGTACCTCTGCTCTCCCTGTGTCCCCCTCTTCTTGTCCCAAACCCCCTACCCCAAAACTTGGTATTTTAAGGGAAGCAGATCCTCCTAATGGTCTGGGAAGTCGACTCCCAGAGCAAAATAAAATATCTGAACCCCATGTTCCACAAAGCCCTGGCCAGGCCTTGTGGAAAACTCCCCAAAACCCTGCTTCCCCTGCTCTGAAACCCAGGGCACATGTTAAATTCTCAGAGAGCAGTGATATCCAAAATAGCTCCCAGTACCCAGGAGCTACCCAAGATGGAGGATACCACGTGGAATCTTCCAAAACCTGTACATCTTCTTCCCAAAAACCCCTGCAACAGCCAGGGGACCCTCCCCCTCCCTTTCCTGCTGTACCCTCAGCCCCTCCCCTCTACTCCTCTCAGGGGGCGTCTACCGAAGTGACGTCACCTGGTGTCCCCACCCCCTGTTCCCACAGTATCCCCGCCCCTTTTTCCCACAGTGACCCCGCCCCCTGCTCCCATTGTGTCGCCGCCCCCTGCCCGGGTTCCCACGGTGCAGGCACACCCACTGCCTGTCCCCAAACCTGCTTTTATCCCAATACTTCCAATTCAAGGGATACAGAGCAACAACCTGCATACCCAGTACAGAGTACCACTTACTCATTTGCCCCTGTTACATATCAGCCTGCAGCGCAAGGGGGAGCAGCCCAAAATGCTAATTGGAACTCCTTTGGTCATCAATTAATTAAAGAGATCTGTAAATCCCACAAAGAGTATGGCCCATACAGTCCATACTTCCGTGGTCTTTTGAATTCTGAATTAAGCAGAAATGTAGTGGTCCCGCATGATTTAAAACAGCTTTTCTCATGCCTTATGACCTCTACAGAATTTAAATTATGGGAAATATCATGGAAACAACTGTTAAAAGAAGCTCTCCCAAGTTTGCAGGCTGATCCAAACACAGCAAAAGATGCTAATGGTATACCAATTACCATTGAACATCTCTCCGGTGAAGGGCAGTGGTCCTCTCCCTCAATTCAAGCGACTGCTATACCTGAAGTAGTACTCGAAAAGGTAAAAGAAGCAGCTGAAAAGGCCTTCTTTTCCCTTCAACCTGAAGGGCCCTTCGAGCCTTACAGTAATATCAAACAGTTAGCATCAGAGCCTTTTCTGAAATTCGTAGAAAGGTTAACTAGAGCTATTGAAATCCAAGTTAAAGAGGAGAATGCAAGGGAAGAGGTTTTAGAAGAAATGGCATTTGCAAATGCAAATGAACAGTGTCGAGCAGCAATTTTAAGCCTCCCTCTAGAACCTCCCCCTACACTAAAAGATATGCTTCTAGTTTGTAACAGGAAAGTGCCTCTGATGAGTGTTACTGAAGACACCAGATCAAGGCCGCAGCAAAGACCACCTCAGCGTGTCGCCGTTGCCACCGCTGTGCCCACTCCCTCAGCACAGCAACACCCTGAGCAGCAGCGACGACCAGCTGCAGTTGTACCCACTAAGCCATGCCCGCTTTGCGGTAACCATGGGCACTGGAGTAGCCAGTGCCCCCTGAAAAAGCAATTTGACGAATTTAGAAATAACATGGGAGGGAAATTACAAACACTCCCAGAAAGTCAACAACAACAAAAAAACTGAAATGTAAGCGCCAGCCTGCTCAGCGCGCAGACACAAAAAGAGCAGGCCAAGGGAATATAAGAACCAAATCTAACCAAGCGCGCGGTAATGTTACTGTTTCTAAAAGTGAAGCAGATGCTTCAAAAATCACATCTACTCATCCAGTGTTAAATGTTAAACAAAATAGCCTTTGTTATAATTCAAGTGATCCAGTGTTAACCACATATTCTGTCAATGAGCCTTACAGGTTGCAGCTGACAGAATCACTCCAGCTGAAAGATACTGACTGGCATTTTGTCTCTGTCAATCCGGAACAGAACGGTACTTGGCATCGAATTCACTGTAAGTACATCATCGTTGGGGACACCAAACACACACCACATGAGATTGAAATTGCTCCAGGAATGACAACGTCAGATCCTGAGCAATTCGTTCTCGGGCTGCATTGTATTCACCCACCTTTGTTTCTTCCCAAAGGTCAAATTGTTGCACAAGCTATCCCTGTGCCATTTTTACCTGAAACCACCAAAAAACAAGGGCCCACAGTCGCCCGAGTCCAAGCTATTGGAACTCACAAACCTAAATTATGGTGCAATGTCAGTGGTGGTGAGGAGTCCAAACGCATTGAGATGCTTGTAGACACAGGTGCAGACTGCACAGTGATCCCAGTACGAGACTGGCCAGCACATTGGCCTTTGCAAGACATTACTGGTCATGTTCAAGGTGTGGGAGGCATCCAATTAGCAAAACAATCCAAAAATATTGTCCAAATTGAAGGACCAAACGGACAAATGGCAAATATCCGTCCATTTGTGTTAGATTATTCAGAACCTTTGTTAGGGAGAGATTTGATGGCTCAGTGGGGTGTCACAATTAATATTCCAGACTCCCCACAGGATTTTTGTACAGCGGCCATTGAAAAACAGCGCCTCACCCAAAAACTGAAGTGGAAAACAGACAACCCAGTTCAGGTGAAACAATGGCCGCTCAGTAAACAAAAAATAAAGGTGCTTGAGGAGCTAGTGGAAGAGCAATTGAAAAAGGGTCACATTGTGGAGACCATGTCCCCGTGGAATTCTCCAGTGTTTGTTATTCAAAAAGCTGACAAAAGGAGATGGTGGCTCCTCCACGACCTCCGACAAATTAATAATGTTATTGAAGATATGGGCTCTCCCCAACCTGGTATGCCATCCCCAACAATGCTTCCCCAAGATTGGAAATTAGCTGTTATTGATATTAAAGATTGTTTTTTCCATATTCCCCTTCACCCTGACAATGCACCGCGTTTCGCATTCTCAGTCCCAACTATCAACATGGAAGCCCCTATGAAAAGGTACCATTGGACAGTTCTTCCTCAGGGTCTGAAAGTCTCCCCAGCTATCTGCCAGTGGTATGTCTCTTCCCTGCTTTCCCCAGTCCGTGCAGCTGCAGAAAAGGCCATCATCTATCATTATATGGATGATATCCTTGTGTGTGCCCCCAATGATGATCTACTCACACATGTCCTTGACCTAACAATCGATGCATTGATTGTTGCAGGATTCGAGCTCCAGGAAAAGAAAATTCAAAAGATGCCACCTTGGAAATATTTGGGCCTAGAAATTGGAAACAGAACCATTGTTCCTCAAAAACTAGAAATCAATCCAAACATCAAGACCCTTGCGGATGTCCACAAGCTGTGTGGATCCTTGAATTGGGTAAGACCATGGCTTGGTCTGACTTATGAAGACCTTGCCCCTCTTTTCAATTTATTGAAAGGGGGAGAGGACCCTGGTGCTCCTAGGTCCATTACCCCAGAAGCACGGAAAGCTCTAGAAAAGGTTCAAATTGCAATGTCCACAAGACAGGCTCACCGATGCTGGCCTGACCTGCCATTCAAACTTATCATCTTAGGTAAGTTGCCACACCTCCATGGAATCATTTTCCAGTGGGAGGAAAAACATACACATAAGGCAAAGGGCACACCTAAACAGAGCCAGGACAGGAGGGACCCTTTCTTGATCATAGAATGGGTTTTCCTCAGTCACAAACGGCCCAAGAGAATGACAAAAGCCTCAGGAGCTGGTAGCAGAACTGATCCGGAAAGCAAGGACCCGGATCAGAGAGTTAGCAGGATGTGACTTTGAGTGCATTCACATTCCAACTGAATTAAAATCAGGTCAAAATTCTATGCAAATATTAGAACAATTGCTTCGAGAAAATGAAGTGTTGCAGTTTGCTCTGGATTCCTACTCAGGACAAATTTCTGTCCACCGGCCTGCCCACAAAATGTTTGAACAAGAGGTTCAATTTATTCTGAAATTGAGAAGCGCTCTGAGTAAGAGACCTTTAAAAAAGGCTCTAACTGTCTTTACAGATGCATCAGGGAGGTCCCACAAGTCTGTTATGACTTGGAAGGATCCTCAAACCCAGCAGTGGGAGACAGACATTGCTGAGGTGGAAGGTTCACCTCAGGTTGCTGAACTAGCTGCTGTTGTTAGGGCTTTTGAAAGATTCTCAGAACCATTTAATCTAATTACAGATTCTGCATATGTGGCAGGAGTAGTATCCAGAGCAGACCAAGCAACACTGCAAGAAGTGTCTAACATCACACTCTTTGAATTGCTCTCAAAACTTGTAAAGTTAGTCACTCGCCGAGAGCAACCATTTTATGTGATGCACGTCAGGTCACACACCGACTTGCCAGGGTTTATCGCTGAAGGTAACAGAAGGGCAGATGCTCTTGCTGCACCTGCAGTGATGGCCACTCTTCCTAATGTCTTTGAACAGGCAAAAATCAGCCACCAGCTCTTCCACCAAAATGCACCTGGCCTAGTTCGTTTGTTTAACATCACTCGAGAACAGGCCAAAGCAATTGTGGACACATGCCCAAATTGCCAACAACATGCACTCCCTACACTGACTGCAGGAGCAAACCCTAGGGGGTTAAACAGTTGTGAACTGTGGCAAACAGATGTCACACACGTACAGTCATTTGGACGGCAGAAATACGTTCATGTTAGTGTAGATACCTTTTCTGGAGCGGTCTATGCTTCTGCCCACACAGGAGAGTCATCTAATGATGCCATTAAGCACCTCTTACAGGCTTTTTCCTTCATGGGCATCCCCAAGGAGCTGAAAACTGATAATGGCCCTGCCTATAAATCCAAGGAATTCGGGAGCTTCCTGCAGCAATGGGGAGTAGAGCACAAAACCGGCATCCCCTACTCCCCTACAGGTCAAGCCATAGTGGAAAGGACTCACTGCAGTATTAAAAGAGTCCTGGAACATCAACAACAGGTTCTGAAGGTGGAACCCCCCCACATCCGGTTGTCCAGGGCATTATTCACGATAAATTTTCTGAATTGTTCCTTTGACAGCCTGAACCCACCTATCCTGCGCCACTTTGGGGGGAGCAGTCACTGGAAGCTAAAAGAAAAGCCTCCGGTTTTAGTAAAAGACCCTGAGACTTGGAAAACGGTGGGACCTTACAACTTAGTCACTTGGGGACGTAGATACGCCTGTGTGTCCACCCCCTCTGGGTTAAAATGGGTTCCCTCCAAGTGGGTAAAGCCCTATGTTCCCAAGGTCTCAGAGACATCTACAGAAGTGCCCCAGGTTGCTAACGCTGCCTGGAGAAGAAAACGCCACACGCATTCTCTGGAGGAAATTCCATTAAAGCCTCCTATCTGGAACAGCTTGTAATATGTTTGTTTTAAGTTTTTTGCACCAGTTTAGATCCCACAGTTCGTGTGCAGTCTCGAGACGCCATAAGACCGAGCCTGCTCCTCATCCTACTCGTGATCACCCCACCAGCAATCTCCTGCATAGTCCCTCAGCTCAAAGCACGTATAGACTACCTTGGCAAAAAACCTCAGACATCAAGAGAGAAACTGACGACTAGCTGAGTGGACTGTTCAAAGGACTGGGGACTCTTGGGCTGGTTGGGATCTATTCTGAAAACTGTAATTTCAGGATTGTTTATAGTAATTATCATTGTTATAGTTGTTAGCATTGTTTTTGGACTAATCAAGCGCATGGTTCTCAAGTTAATTTCAACCTCATCTCCCCCTCCTGAAGTTTACCATTTAGAAACCCTTAGTACTCCATTAAATGACATAGAACCCTCAGTGGAAAACACTGAACCTCCCATACAGGAGGAACTAACTTGCCAACCATGGTTTGGTGAGCACTCTGCACCACAAACCCCGTTTTCTTCTTTTTAAACAAAACTAGGGGGAGATGTTGCAGTGTTACGCAACTCTCTCTCCTGCCCCCTCCCCCTTCTTCCTCCCACCTAGCTGCCTATCAATCAATTCTACCTGAGACATCCCCTCTAGTATCTGATTGGCTTTCATCTGCCCCTTCCCCGCCCCTGGCCGAGGTTTGAAAAGAACAGGAGAACATGTGCTCTGGTTCTGTTGCCTCTGCGATTTCCACCAGAGAGGTTCTCCCCAGGGGGATCCTAGAACCACCACAGGGATCCGTTATGTATCTATTAAACCTGGACTAAACTTACAACAGAGCCTGCTTCTTCTCTTCGCTGACGCTGTAAGCTTCCCCGACAAAGGTAACTAAGTTCCTTTCCTGCTTGGACTCCCCAAGAGCTCGTGTGCTGCATTCCATAACTAGCCATAGGCTCCTCTGTGGGAAATAACTACAGCTGTAGCCTTCGGCCCGGGAGCGAGAGCCAGGGGAGCCAGCAGGACACACCTGGATACCACCAAGGGAAATATAAAAACTATCACCATCGCCTAAAGCCTTTCCACCAGAGGTAAAACTGAGTTCCTGCCTGCCTGGACTTGTCCAAGCGCCAGCTGCAATACCCAGCTAGCCAGGGGTGTCTCTGGGGTGAGACCACCACAGCTGCCGCCTTTGGTCCAGCAGCAAGGCCCGACGAGCCCAGGCACGTTTCATCCGGCAGTATTGGAACATATTCCAATAGGGATGGGTGTCCAGGGGAATCGGGGGGTTCCAGGGATGGATTCCCTGAGCAATGGGGGTCCTGAAGAGGGGGAGTCACCTAGGATGGGGGGGAGCATGGAAATGAAGATCCCCAGGGCTGGGGAGACTCAGGGATGGGAATCCCAGGGGAACGTGGGCTCCAGGGATTTGGGGTCATGGCATGGGGGTTCTCCGAATGTGGATGATGGGGGAATGGGGGTCCTGAGAGAATGAAGGTCCTGGAGGAAGAGAGATTTCAGGGGATGGAATGAACAGTAGAGGGTTTTTTGGGAATGGGGTCCTGGGCCATGCAGATCCTGGGGAATGTCAGTACAGGGATGGGGCTCCCAGGCAAGGTGGGACATATGGAATGGGGGTCCCATGGTTGGGTTCCCAGAGGAACGGAGGTGCCAGGGATGGGCAGTTGCTTGATGGACACAGGGATCTCAGCTCCTTCACATGGTGCCTCAGATTTTGGGGTGACTAAGGGTTTAGCACTTCCCCCCTGGGGTGCTCATTTCCTTTGCAGGCATCACATAGGGGTCCTGGGGAGCTCTGCCTCTGTGCCCTCCCCTCCCCTTGATATTTACCTCTTTATTTCTCATTTATCCTTATTTTTCTCACTTTTGTACCATGTCCCCTCAGCCCCAGCTCCTGATTCAGCAATCCCAGGAAGCACCTGAGCAGGGAAGGGGTTGGGGGGACCCAGGGGAAGGGGAATATGGGAAATGAGGGGTGCAGGGAAGGGTGGGAAGGCTGTGGGTGGTGGAGGTGTTGGGCTGCGCCCCCTCAACATTTTCACTTTCTTTTTCCTGGACAAGAAGGAAGAGGCCGTTTGGGCAGAGAGTCAGATGGGAAAGGGGGGGGGGGGGGGTGTCTGTCCTGGGGGAGCACATCCAGGGGGTTCCTGTCCTGGGAGGATCCTGTCCCACGGGGTGGCACATCCTGGCATGGGGGGGTCCTGTCCCAGGTGAAGCACTTCCAGAAATATCCCTGCACATTCCTGGCCGGGTGCCTGTCCCAGGGGTGGCACATCCTGGGGACCCCTGTCAATGAAAGGCTGGGGCCCAGCCATGGCCCAGCCCCACTGCACAGTGATGGCCATTGCCCAGCCCTGCTCTGCCCAGCCCCAGGTGGCAGCCAGCACCTGAGGCTCCCCCCTGCCCCCTTGGCTTTGATTCTGGCAGCTTTAGAGCTGCTGCAGAGGTGAGAATTCTGTGGGGGAAAAAGGCCTGCCTGTGGTTTGCTCAGCCCTGTAAGAAGCACAAACCCCAAAGGGAGCCCAAGCAGTGGCTCTGAGAGGGCCTTTGATGGTTTTCAGAGCAGGGCTGGCTGGAAACCCCCCGTGCAGGGGCAGCTGTGAGGGAACCAGTCCAGAAAAGTAGCAATTGATCATTTTGTTCCTCTTGGTAAGGGACTGAGAGAGCCCCAGAACTACTGCAAATCCCACAATAATGTGCTGAACAAACTGACCTGGACTCTCCTTGAACAAAACCTGCAGCCCTCTGGAATCCCATGGAAAGAATGTTTTGCCTCAGGCTGTGGCCATCAAACAAGATGGAAAAGTGTGGAAACAACGAGCATGGGCTCTGGCCCCGGCCATGATGGAGCTGTGGGGAGTGACCCTGTGTAAATTCCAGGTGTCCCCAAAGCTGCTCCATCCCTGCCCTCCTCACCTGAGTGAAAGGCTGAGGGTTTGCAGGAATTCTGGCATAAAGCCACCAGAGGTGCTGCTGTGGACCCGAGACCAGTCTGGGGTCAGGTGCTGCCTTCCTTCCATTCGGGATCATGGAGAGCGGTCACGGGTGTTGTGCAGGGCGTGTGCCTGGCCCCGGGGCACTGCTACGCTGCCAGTGGGCACTGGGATCCAACCTGCTGCCTTGGCGGCTTCTGCCCGCTGCCGCTGGTGGTGCCGGGACCGATTGGTGGCCGTGAGTTTGCAAAAGGAGCGATTTCCCCTTGTCCCTCCCGGCCGAGGCCGCCATGGCCCCTGAGGGGATGGAGCTGGAGCGGGGCGCCCCCTGCTGGCCGGGAGTGCTCCCTGCAGCGCCCCCTGCTGGCCGGGAGTGCTCCCTGCAGCGCCCCCTGCTGACCGCGGTTGTAACTGCCACAAAAACCAACAGCGCTGAGCGGGAGGGAAAGTTCTGGGTTTGTGTTGTTTGTTCTCTTCTGCCTTATAAATTTCCCAGGAAAGAGCTGTTATTTCTTTTCCTACGCTTTGTTCTGGTAACCCCATAATCTTGGATATAAAAAAGAGTTTTAGGTATGAGTCTTCTTTCCATTCCAGGAACATTCCCACTTTTCTTGGTACACATTTCTCATTTAAAGGAATTGCGAACTTCGGGGTTCCAGTGTGGGTGGGACAGACACCCCACGAGGCACCCACAGTCAGGGACTTGGCCACCTCATGCTCGGCCCTTTAAGCCAGTTTGGCCACCAAGGGCCCTCTCCCCAGCTGGCACTTCTGATCACGTGGCCACTCAGGAGCTGGCTTTGGAAGAGCGTCACACTGTCCCCAGTGTGCCATGGCTGACAGACTGATGGACAGACAGGGCCCTGTCTCACCAAAAGCAAGGCCTGACCCACCCCTGCCACACACAGGTGTTCTAAAATGTCTCCAGACATTAAACATTTCCTGTCTCTGACACCCCATCCTGTGCCAAGGCCTGATCCTGACTGCCCTGTCAAAGGGGAGGCACTAGGATTCCCGCAAGGCCTTTGTCACGTCCTAGTATGATGATCATGGCAGAGGAGCGGTTTGGCACAGGGTACAAGAGAATCCAGAGCCTCCTGAAGGCCACTTTGGCCATCAGAGCAAGGAAGATCCAGGGCCTTGCCCAGTTTTTCTGGTGGAGGAATCATGCTGGAGGGTGCCTTTCAGGTTTGTTCCTTTTTGGTGACTTTCCCTGGAAATCATTCCTTGGGTGACAATTTGGACTCTGAACCTTGTTGCTGTTACTGTTGGTTTTATTCTCTCTGGTTGCTGTTTCAGGAAATTGTTCTTCTCTCAGCCCTTTGGGATCTTTGTGCCTCCACAGGGAGGGAGAGGGGCAGTTTTTAGTGGCAGCACACACACGAGTGGGTGCCCATGGGTGGGGACCCCCAGTGCCCCCCAGTTCCCCCCAGTCTCACAGCACATTCCCATAGATGTCACCGGGTTCCCGCGGTCGCCCCTGGGGTCCCCGCAGCTCCGCGTAGGTCACCTGGGGATCCTGGAGGGTGGTGGCACGGGGGGACACTGCGAGAGACACGGGCTGTGGGATCTGGGTGGGGTGACACTCGTGGGTGACGTGTCCCTCTGCGTGTGTCCCCCCGTACTCACCCCCTGCCCTCTTGGTGACCACGACGTGGGTGTACAGCACCTCCCCCTCCTCTGGGGGTCCCGGGGGATCCGGGGGGGCCCTGAGGGAATAAAGGGGATGTGGGGGAGGGGATGGGAGGGCTTGGGGGTTGGGGTAAAAAGGGAGAGTGTGGTTTGAGCCCCCCGCTCGCCTTTCCTGGTGCTTCCTGGCAGCTGCAATGGAAGCAGAAGTGGGGTGACTGTGGGGTCCCAGGGCCCTGACCCCTCTCATAATTCCTGAACCCCCACGGGACCCTCAATTCTCCTCAGGACCCCCAAGAATCTCTGCACAGCCCCCGAGAATTCATGACCCTCACCAGTGCCCCCAACCAACTCAGCAACCAGAACCCAAAGCCCAGCAGGGACAGAGACCCCCCCAAACACCCCCAGGACCTCTGAAAGAGCCCCCAACATCCCTGCAGGACCCTCCAGCACGTCCCCAAACCACACAGGACCCTCAGGCATGGTCACAATTCTGGGGCTGTGTGTGCTGGTATATCACTCCCTAACTCTGGGGACCTCTACAGCTCCCTCGGACCCCTTGTCCCCCCATTGTCACCCACCCACACGGTGCCACCGGTGCCAGGCCACAATGACTGCCATGAGCAGGAGCAGGGACAAAAGGGCCCCAACGACCCCTGCGGCCACTGCAAGAAACAGAGGGGGACACATCAGGGTCACATATCAACACAAGGATCCTGAAATCCCTGGTGACCCTGTATGAGCCCACCTGTGACCCAGGGTGAGCCAGGTGTCACCTCCAGGGCCAGCTCAGGGCTGAGTGCCCGGAACACGCAGTGCCCGTCCTGTCCCAGCTGGTTGGTGGCCACGCACTGGTAGGTGCCTGAATGTCCCACATCGATGTCCCTGAGCTCCAGGAGGGGACCCTGGGCCACCTCCTGCCCATTGTGCAGCCAGGTGAAGGTGACAGGGGCTGAGCCCACCTGCACCAAGCAGCGCAGGGTCACGTTGTCACCTGTGTGCACCTGGTGTGACAGGGGACCGGGGGTGATGGTGGCATTGGCCACGGGCACTGTGGGGACACAGACAGGGCTGATGCCAAAGGGAGAGGCTGGATGCCAGATTGGGGGGATAGGGACAAGGGGGGATGGCTGTGAGGGGGGATGTTGGGGATAGGGTCACATATGGGAGGGGTGAGGGAACACAGGGCAGAGATGGGGGGGCATAAGAAAGGTGTCTGGAGGACATGGAGGTCCCCAGCCAGGGAAGCCAGGAGGCTGTGGGGGCTCCCCGTGCCCATCCCCGCACTCACTGCGCACCGTGACGCGGAGCCGGGCGCTGCTCTTCCGCACGGCCCCACCCTCGGAGCGCACCTGGCAGCTGTAATTCCCCGAGTGGGAGACCCCCACGGCAGGCACCAGCAGCTGCACGGACCCCTGCGGGCCCCCCACCACCTGCCCGTCCCGGTAGAACACGTGCAGGAGGGGGGCTCGGGGCCGCAGGGGGCTGGGGGTGCTGAGGCAGCTGAGAGTCAGGGGGGACCCAACAGAGAGCTCGGGGGGACCCTCCAGCACCGGCACCGTGAAGAGCTCTGGGAAGGAGAGGGGAGGTGAGGACTGTGACTCTGAGTCCGTTGGGAAGGGGCTTTGGGGGTGTCAGGAGATTGGAGTTCCAGCCGTGGGAGTGCTCACCGTGCACTGTCACTGTCACTGGCTCCGACTGTGCCCACGATGACACTTCAGAATCCACCCAGCCCCCGCAGCTGTAGTGACCGCTGTGGTTCAGCTGCAGAGGGGACAGGGACAACTCGGTCCCTCTAAGGGACCTCTCCACCTCCTTGTCCCCATGGTAGAATCGCACTCCAGTGACCGACATGTCCCGCCAGCGCCGGCAGCGCAGTGTCACCGTGTCCCCCTCCAGCAGCTCCCACGCCAGCACCTGCAGCACTAACCGGGCTGGGGGACAGAGAGGTGCGGTCACACCAGTTGTCCCATTTTCATGGGTATCCCCCCATTGGGTCACACCCAGCACACCAGGGGTCCCAACTTCCAACATGGGGCTCCCCCCACCCTGGGGTGCTCTGGGATGCTCACCGTGCACTGTCACTGTCACCAGCACTGACTCCTTCCACCCCCAGGACTTCACCCAGGCCCTACAGTGGTAGCTGCCGTTGTGCTTCAGCTGCAGGGGGAACAGGGAGAGCTCGGTCCCATCACGGAGCCCCTCCAGTCTCTTCCCCTCGTGGTAGAAGGACACCGACTTGAGCATGCGGTTATGCCAGCACCGGCAGCGCAGCGTCACCGTGTCCCCCTCCAGCAGCGCCCGCGCTGGCACCTGCAGCACCAGCGGATCTGGGGGACAGAGGAGTCCAGTCACACCCGATGGCACCAGGAGCCCCCACTGGGTCACACCCAGTGCAACAGGGGTCCCCAGTTCCAACACGGAGTTATCCAGTTCTGGGATACTCTGGGGACAGGCTCTGGTAACACCAGGAGGTGACCCATGGAGCAGAGCCCACCCAGACATCTCAGGGTCTCTGCGGGTGCCAGGCTGGGGACAGTGAAAACCCCCTCACCATCTAAGACGCTCATGGAGGGGCTGAGCCCAATGCTTGGTCTCTCACAGCTGTAGGTGCCTTTCTCGCTGACGGTGAAGTGGTCCCGTCCCTGCTGCCCCCAGCGCTGCCCGTCCTTGTACCAGGTGGTGGCACCGGCAGTCCCCGAGCCCTGGCAGGTCAGTGTCACCCGGTCCCACAGCACCGCCGGCCTCCAGGGGGGCTCCACCAGGAGCTGGTTGGCCTGGGCACCTGCGGGTGACAGGGGACACCAGCCTGCCAGGGCCAGTGTGGGGCTGGGGACAGCGGGGTGGGGCCATGGCATCCCTCTGGGGACTCACCAGCGAGGCCGAGGGTCTGGGCTGGAAGGGAGAAGGGACAGGGCTGGGTGGGGGTGGCACTGCAGAGACAGAGGCACCCGGGGTACAGTGTGAGGGGGTGGTTCCCAAACTGTCCCCATAAGAACAGCAGTTCTTGTGGGAAAGTGCATTGGGTTGATCCCCAAAAGATTTGGCGAGGCCCGGGGGACATGTATGAGTCACAGCCACCTGTGCACCACATCCCTGGGGCACAGACACCTTGGGAACAGGGACGCCCAGGCCACCCTGGGCTGAAGCAGAACATGGGGACACTGTGGACATCCCAGCAACGAGGACACCAGGGACACAGCCCATGCTGGCCCAGGTCACCCCCACCAGCTCATGATCCCATCCCCATGATCCCATCCCCATGGCCACATCCTCACTGTTCTTGTCCCCTTCTGTCCCTGCATCCCAGTTCCCTTGTCCCTATGCCCAGAGCTATCTCAGCCCAAAGGTGCCAGTCCCCACATTCCTGTCCCCACTTCCCCATCCCCAAATTCCTGACCCCTCTTCCTGTCCCCAAAGCCACCCTACATCCCCAGTCCCACCAAGGTGCACTGTGGGTAACATGGTCTGGCACTGCTGGCCTTGGGGACCTCAGGGGACCCCTCAGCCCCCCTGTGCCCCCTCCCCTCCCCATCCCCAGGGTGTCAGGCCCGTGCCCGGGGCACTCACCCCACAGGAGCAGCGCCACCTTCCCGGCCATCCCGCTGTCCCCAGCCATGTGCACTGGCTGTCACTCGCTGCTGTGGCCACCGCTCCCCTGGCTGGCGGCTCTTGGGATGAAGGGGAAGGAAGCGAGGTCACGTCCGTCCCCACGTGTAGGTGGCCCTTGGTGGGGGCAGGGTGGGGACAGGATGGGGACACGGGTGGGTGGGACACAGTGGAACATGAGGCTCCCAGGAGTGGGGGGCTCGGTGGGTTTGGGGAGGCAGGAATGGGGTCCCTGGGGAATGGGGGTGGTGAGGAGGGTGAATGTCCGGCCATGGGGTGCCATGGGAACGGGTGTCTCCATAGCTGGGTGGACTGAGGGATTGGAGTTGATGGGATGGGGGGATGGTGGGTCCTAGGAGGATTTCAGGGGATGGAATGAATGGGAGGGGTTCCTGGGGAATGGGGTCCCGGGCCATGGGAATCCCGTGGAATGTCAGTACTGGGGTGGGGGTTGCAGAGAGGGTGGGATATAAGGAATGGGGGTCCCATATTTCGGTTCTCAGGGGAATGGGGGTGCCAGGGATGGGCAGTGGCTGGGTGAGCCCGTGGGTCAAAGCTCCTTCCCTGGGTGCCTCAGATTTTGGGGTGAACCAGAGCCAGCGCAGCCCCACAAGGTGCCGGCGGCCTGGGGGTCACCCCAGACAGATTCTAAGCTGCTCTGGGTCTGTGCCCCCCAGCCTCCAGTGACTTTTCCCTCTCTTTATTCCATTTCCATCATTTGACCCCTCAATTTCACAAGCTCCCATTTCGTGCCTTGATGGTCCTGGGGGGCACCAGAGCAGGGAATGGGTTGGGGGAAGCCCAGGGTGGGGGAAGCAGGGGTGAGGGGTCTGCAGGGAGGGCTGGGGAGGCTGTGGGGGATGGGGGTGTCCGGCTGTGCCCCCCCAACACTTTCACTTTTTCTCTGCTGCAGCAGAAGGAAGAGGCCGTTTGTGCTGAGTGTCAGACAAGGGGGGCTGGGGCGGGGGGTCTGTCCTGGGGGGGTACATCCAGGGGGGCTCCTGTCCTGGGGGGATCCTGTCCCAGGGGGGACAAATGCTGGACAAGGGGCTCCTGTCCTGGTGCATGGCAGCTCCGGGGGGCTCCAGACTTCTCCATTCGTGCTCATCCCCTGCAGGATCTGAGCCAGCAAGAGCAGTTGGGGAATGGAGCCCCAAACTCCTGCTCCTTGAAGGCAGTGGCCATCCAAGGGTGGGGCCCAGCCATGGCCCAGCCCCACTGCACAGGGATGGCCATTGCCCAGCCCTGCTCTGCCCAGCCCCAGGTGGCAGCCAGCACCTGAGGCTCCCCCTTGCCCCCTTGGCTTTGATTCTGGCAGCTTTAGAGCTGCTGCAGAGGTGAGAATTCTGTGGGGGAAAAAGGCCTGGCTGTGGTTTGCTCAGCCCTGCAAGAAGCACAAACCCCAAAGGGAGCCCAAGCAGTGGCTCTGAGAGGGCCTTTGATGGTTTTCAGAGCAGGACTGGCTGGAAACCCCCCCCTGCAAGGGCAGCTGTGAGAGAACCAGTCCGGAAATGCAGCAATTGATCATTTTGTGCCTTTGCCGAAGGGACTGAGAAAAACACAAAACTACTGCAAAGACAACAACAATCTGCTCAACAGCCTGACCTGCACTCTTCTTCTTGAACAAAACCTGCAGCCCTTTGGAACTTTCCAGAGAGAATGTTTGGGCTCTGGATGTGCACACCAGAAGAGAGGGAAAATTGTGGAAATATTGAGCAGGGGCTGCACAGGAGGGTCTGGGGAACAGGGGTGTCACAGCAGGAGCAGGGAGTGCCCAGGCAGGGGAATTCAGGCCAGGCTGCAGTGGATTTACCAGGCAATCAGACCCTGAGGCACACACGGGCATTTCCACAGATTCCTGTGCACTGTCCCAAGGATGGACAGAGCTTCTCCTCTTCCTCCATGGGAAGTCAATCAAATTTCATGGTGGGAATGAGGAGAAAAATGGGGAGAGTTCTTGAATATGGTCCAAGAAAAGGCTTCCTTAGGGGCTGGGTTGCTGCCCAGCAGGCAGGGAGCAATTCCATGGAGCTGTTGGACGCTCAGGGAGATTCCACACTCTCTGATATCCAACAGCAAACATTGCTGGGGAATGCACCAAGGGGCGTCTAAAGGGAACAAAATGTCTCATTTTATTGGGATTTGTTTGTGTTTTTCTTGGAAGTGACTTGTTGGGAAAGCAATGGCTTCTACAAACCAGAGCATTTTATACATTGTCAGTTTGGTTTTTGCTGAGTTTGTTCTTTATTGGGAAAATAAGGGTGTGGGAAAGATTTTTGCTTTTATTCTATGGATGTGTAATTTTGTCTGAACCAGCTGGGAATCAAGTGTTGCCTGGGATGGCTGAGCCAGGAAACTGGGCAAGACCTGACCCAGGGGTGTGTGGGGCAGGGACACAGAGCCTCCCAGGACAGCCCTGGGGTGCCCCAGTCTGGGGGCTGTGCTGGGCTCTGAAACACCCCAAATTCTGAGGCACCCCATGAAGGAGCTGTGTGTGACCCCTGTGCCCACCCAGACACTGCCCATCCCTGGCACCCCCATTCCACTGGGAACCCAACCATGGGACCACCATTGCCTTGGTCTCTCCTCCCTGGGGACCCCCACCCCAGGACTGCCATTGCCCAGCACCACCATGACCTTGACCCCATCCCATGGGCTGCTCCTTCCCCCAGAACCCCTATTCCCGAGGGTCCCCTTTTTGCCCCTGCACCCCCAACCCTGGCACCCACATGCCATGACCCCAAATCCCTGGGGACCCTGTTCCCACAGCACCCCCATCCCTGAAATCCCCCAGGCATGGAGACCCCAATTCCCCTGGACCCTCATTCTCCTGGACACCCATCCTTGGTTGCCCACATCCCCTGAGCCCCCCACTCCTGGCAACACCATCCCCCACCATGTCCCCAGACTATCCCAGAATGTCCCCAGCCTGTGCCCAGCTTGTGGCCACCCTGCCCCCACCAAGGGCCACCTACACGTGGGGACGGACGTGACCTCGCTTCCTTCCCCTTCATCCCAAGAGCCGCCAGCCAGGGGAGCGGTGGCCACAGCAGCGAGTGACAGCCAGTGCACATGGCTGGGGACAGCGGGATGGCCGGGAAGGTGGCACTGCTCCTGTGGGGTGAGTGCCCCGGGCACGGGCCTGACACCCTGGGGATGGGGAGGGGAGGGGGCACAGGGGAGCTGAGGGGTCCCCTGAGGTCCCCAAGGCCAGCCGTGCCAGACCATGTTACCCACAGTGGACCTGGGTGGGACTGGGGATGTAGGGTGGCTTTGGGAACAGGAAGAGGGGTCAGGAATTTGGGGATGGGGATGTGGAGGAATGTGGGGACTGGCACCTTTGGGCTCAGGGAGCTCTGAGCATAGGGACAAGGGAACTGGGATGCAGGGACAGAAGGGGACAAGAACAGTGAGGATGTGGCCATGGGGATGGGATCATGGGGATGGGATCATGAGCTGGTGGGGGTGACCTGGGCCAGCATGGGCTGTGTCCCTGGTGTCCTCGTTGCTGGGATGTCCACAGTGTCCCCATGTTCTGCCCCAGCTCAGGGTGGCCTGGGCGTCCCTGTTCCCAGGGTGCCTGTGCCACATGGATGTGGTGCATGGGTGGTTGTGACACAGACATGTCCCCCTGCATTGCCAAATTATTTGGGGACCACCCAGACACCCTTTCCCACACGAACTGCTATCCCCATGTGGACAGTTTGGGGACAGCCCTCACACTCCCTGTCCCTGTGCCTCAGCCCCTGCAGTGCCACCCCCACCCAGCCCTGTCCCTTCTCCCTTCCAGCCCAGACCCTCGGCCTCGCTGGTGAGTCCTCAGGGGATGCCATGGTCCCACCCCGCTGTCCCCAGCCCCACACTGGCCCTGGCAGGCTGGTGTCCCCTGTCACCCACAGGTGCCCAGACCACCCAGCTCCTGGTGGAGCCCCCCTGGAGGCCGGCGGTGCTGTGGGACCGGGTGACACTGACCTGCCAGGGCTCGGGGACCGCCGGTGCCACCACCTGGTACAAGGACAGAAAAAGCAGGCGGCAGACAGGACGCGACCACTTCACTGTCACCGAGAGTGGCACCTACACGTGTGACAAAACCGGCAGGGGGTGCAGCCCCCCGGTGACAGTCTCAAATGGTGAGGGGCCCTTGGGTGTCCCCAGCCTGGCACCCGCATGGGCCCCGAGGGCTCTGGGTGGGCTCCGCTCCATGGGTCACCTCCTGTGTGACCAGAGCCCATCCCCTGCACACGGGGCCATCCCAGAGCATCTCAGAGCGGGGGAACTCCGTGTTTGATTTCAGGAGCCCCGGCGCGATGGGTGTGACCCAATGGGGGAATCCCCATGAGAGCCGGACCCTCTGTGTGACAGTTGCCCTGTGTCCCCCACACTGGCTGGTGCTGCAGGTGCCAGCACAGGCACTGCTGGAGGGGGACACGGTGACACTGCGCTGCCGGAGCTGGCAGAACAAACCGCTCACGGACGTATACTTCTACCATGGAGAGAAGCTGGAGGGGCCCAAGATTGGACCAAGCTGTCTCTGTCCCCCCTGCAGCTGCACCACAGCAGCCGCTACTGCTGCAAGGGCTGTGTGAGCCATGTAGGGTTACAGTGGAAGGAGTCGGAGAGGGTGACAGTGACAGTGCACAGTGAGTGCAGGGATGGGGACAGGGAGCCTGACATCCTCTGAGGGTTTCCCCACCACTGCCTGAATCCTTCCTCCCTCCCTTTACTCCTGCCTGGGTCTCCCCAAATTTCCCAAATCCCTCTTGGTTTCCCCCATGACTGCCCAGTTCCCCCTGCAGATCCCTCATCCCTCTCTTTGTCCTCCCCATCCCTCCCTGCATTCCCCACCCCTTCCCATGTCCCTGCTCCACCCTCTGCTATCCCTTCCTTCCCTGGGTCCATCTGCCCATCTCTAAACCCCAAATCATTCTCTGAGGCTCCTCAGTCTCTCCTGTGGTTCTCCATTCCTGCCTGGGTCTATCCAAATTTCCACAGGGTCGCACCATTGTCCCTAGGTCCCAACATGCCTCCCAGGGTCCCCTTCTGGTCACTGGGATCCTCTCTGCTCCCCTCCAATCCCCCTCTTTCCCCTCTCGTGTCCCCCACCCCTCCCAGGTCCCCAATCCTTCCTGTGTCCCCCTGCAGGGGTCCCGCCCTCGGGGGTGTCCCTGTCAGTGCAGCTCCCCGGGGGACAGGTGGCACTCGGGGACCACCTGGTGCTTAGCTGCACAGTGGCCGTGGGGACAGCTCCCCTGTCCTTCTCCTGGCACCGGGAGGGCTCAGGGGCACTGCTGGGCACCGGCCCCCACCTGGAGCTGCGCCACGTTGGGGACAATGAGAGCGGCCAGTACCGGTGCCGGGTCACCAACGGGGACAGCGTGGCCAAGAGTGACCCCCTGAATGTCACCGTCCTGGGTGAGCGGGACCCTCGGGCTGGGGATGACCCCACCCATGGCACCCCCATCCCACCTCACCTGATGCCAGCCCTGTCTGTGTCCCCACAGTGCCCGTGGCCAATGCCACCATCAGCCCCGGTCCCCTGGCACACCAGGTGCGTGCAGGTGACCCCGTGATCCTGCATTGCTCAGTGCAGGTGGGCTCAGCCCCTGTCAACTTCACCTGGCTGCATAATGGGCAGGAGGTGGCCCAGGGTCCCCTCCTGGAGCTCAGGGACATCGATGGGGGACATTCAGGCACCTACCAGTGCGTGGCCACCAACCAGCTGGGACAGGATGGGCACCGCGTGTTCTGGGCACTCAGCCCTGAGCTGGCCCTGGAGGTGACACCTGGCTCACCCTGGGTCACAGCTGGGGTCACACAGGGGTGCTGGGGGTTCAGGACCCCCATGGTTCAGGGTGACCCCGATGTGTCCCCTCTGTCCCCAGCAGTGGCTGTGAATGTCGGCAGGACCCTCCTGTTCCTGCTCCTGCTCCTGGCTGTCATCGGGGGCTGTCACTGGTGGCACCATCAGGATGGGTGACAATGGGGGGGGGATGGGGGTCCTGGAGTGAGGGGGAGCCCCCAGAGCGGGGCCAGAGATCAGCAGCACCCAGGGCCCCTGAGCTGGGGGACACTGAGCCCACAGTGACCTTGGCTGGGGGTCCTGGGGCATTTGGGGGGAATTTGGAGGGTCTTGGTTGGACTGCAGGGTATTGGCTGGGGTGGGCTTTGAGGAACATTTGGATGGCACTGGGAGCTCCTGGAAGGCTGTGCAGGGATGTTGGGGGATCTTTCTGGGGTCCTGGGGGAGTTTGGGGGTGCCCCTCCCTGCCAGGCTTGGGGTTCTGGAGGCTCAAGGAATTGGGGACAGAAGGATTGGGGGCCTATCAGTGGTGCAGAAGTTCCGGGGGGTTCAGGGGTGCTCAGAGCGTCTGGGGTGAATCAGGGGTTCATTCAGAATTGGGCCTGCAGTGGGGATTTGGGGGTCCCGTGGGTAGTTGGAACTCTGAGGTCCCAGGAAGGTGCAGGGGTCCCGGTGTCCCCTCAGTCACCCCCTCCCCTTTCCCTTGCAGAAACCAGGAAGCTCCAGGACAGGTGAGTGGGGGGCTCGGGCTTTCCCCTTCCCAGACTACTGAGACCCCCCTTATCCCCACAGGACCCTCCCAGAGGAGGGGGCTGTGTTGGCCCCCCACATTGTGGGCACAGAGTGGGCACTGGGAGAATTCGGGGTGGGCACAAGGACACGTCATCCACGGGTGTCACCCTCACCCAGGTCCCCACAACCAGTGTCACCCTCACAATCCCCATGGGTGTCCCTCGGTCCTGCCCCCCTCGGGATCCACAAGTGATCAACACGGAGCTGTCGGGACCCCACGAGGGACAGTGGGACCCCCGTGACTACGAGAACGTGCTGTGACACTGGGGGCACTGGGGGCACTGGGGGCACTGGGGGTCCCTACCCCAAGGCACCCCCTGTGTGCCCCCCCCGGATCCCATGCTTCTGTGCCCTAGGGTGGCAACAAGTGGGATCCCATGTGGGGCTGCCCAGAGTATGGGAATCCTAAAAATCAGAGGGTTTTAAGAAAGGTAGGAAAAAGCAGGCCTCAGACAGTAAGACAGTTAAATGCTAAAGCAGCAGAAAAATTAGTAATGCAAACGTGAGAAAAGAATAGGCCTATGTTAGGTGCTGCCTTAAGTATTAACAAGTTTACTTAATGTATATCTTTAGAAGGTTAAAGTTTGAATAGTCCTTTGTGGTTGGATTCTTATGAACAAGCTATTGTCTTTGAAAGTAGGCCGCTAACCAAAGCTACGTGTGCTTTAAATGATTGGATAGAATTATTGTCAATGTTCTTGTATTCTGTGTTTGATTGGCTGAAAGGCAGATGGAAATGGCTTTATGATATGCTGTAACATTACGTCTCTTTGGCATTCTGCTTGATTCAGCGAGAAGGTTGCATCTGTTTGTCTCCATTGTTGTAACATGAGACTGAAGCTTTAATAAACCTCTCAAGACACTGATCAAAGAGTGCCCCGTTCCGTTCGTGCCTTGTAAATAATATTGCCAGGGCACAGAGCTCCGCGTTCCAGTGCTCCCAGTGCTCCCAGTACCCCCAGGGGCTCCCCATTCCCTCCCCCAGTGCCAGGGGGCACAGCACCCCTGTCCCTCTTATTGGACACAAAATGCAGCTTTGTGATTAAACTGGGAGAAATGGTTTTTGTTTGTTCAGCTCTGCCTGGCCAGCTCGGCATTGAGGAGAGTCCCGGTCAGGTTGTTGAGCAGATCCTTGTGGGATTTGCAGGATTTTTGGGGCTCCCTCACTCCGTTGGGGACAGGGACAAAATGATCAATTGCTGCATTTGCAAACTGGTTTCCTCTCAGCTGCCCCGCAGCAGGGAAGGAGCTGCCGCTGTTTGTCCCCTCTCGGTGACACCGGCCAAAGGCTCGGGCACCTGCGGCGGTGCCGCCCCGTCACCTCGGGCACCGATCCGGCAGCTGCCGAGCCCCTCGGGCCCAGCCCAGCTCAGCCCATCCCCGCCCGCTGCCCAAAGCCCGCAGCCGGCGCTCCCCGAGCGGCGTCTGAGCCCCGGAGCTGCTGCGGAGCCCCGGCCGGGGGCACCGGGAGGGCGGAGGGCACCGGGCACCCCGGGGAGGAGCCCCCGGCGCTGCGGGAGCGGAGTCCCGGCCTCGGCTCACTGTCGCCGCTCGCGGCTGCCATCGCACTGCGACAGCCGGGACTGTCCCGGCCTGCGGGGACCGACGCTGTCGCTGTGTCCCGAGGGGGGATTTTGGGCTCTCACCCCGTCCTTTCCAGGCCCCCCCGATCCTCCGTCCCCCCGCGGCTCCGGGGCTCTTGGGGACCTTGGGGACAGCGCCGCTAGAGCCGGGGGCCGTTGGGGACATCTCGCGACAGCCGCTGCCGCTGCCCACGGCCGGGCCTGGCGACAATCGCGACATCCGCATCCGCCAATGGCGACACGCGACAGCCGCCCCTGCCCGGGATCCGCCTCCCTCCGTCCCGGAGACACCCCGGGCTCCCGGCTACCCAACCCCGGCGGCTCCCGTGTCCCCCAAACGCTCCTGGGGACACCTCGGTCCCCCCTGACCCCCCCGGTCCCTCCCGTCCCCCCCGGGCTCGGCGGAGGCTCCGCAGAAGCTCCGGGGCTCGGAGCCCGCCCGGGGAGCGCCGGGTGCGGGGCCGGGCACCGAGGGGGCACCGGGAGGGGAACCGGGCAGGGCTGGGGAGGGGGATCTGGGCACCGGAGGGATTTGGGGAGGATGTGGGGAGGTTTTGGGGTGATTTGGGGGATTTGGAGGGCATTTTGCGGTGATTTGGGATTCGTTTGGGGGCCATTTGGGGGATTTTTGGAGGGTTGGGAAATTAAGTGCAATTTTAAGGGATTTTGGGGGTGATTCAGAGGTGATTTTGGGGAAGTCTGGTGAGATTTGGGGTGATTTTGGGCATTTTGGAGAGTTTGCGGTGATTTGAGGGATTTAGAGGATATTTGGATATTTTGTGCTGAATTTGGAGGATGTTGGAGTGATTTGGAGGATTTTGCGGGCTTTAGGGATGATTTGGGGGAATTTTGGGGCAATTTGGGCATAGGGTTTTTGAGGAGTTTGGGGCATTTGGGGTTGACTTTGGGTTGATTTTGGTGGATTTTCAGGGAATTTTTATGGTATTTTGGGTAGATTTTTATGGGAGTTTTCAGTGGGATTTTGGGAGAATTTGGGGAGGATTTTGGGGTCTCACCCCATCCTTTCCTCCAGCCCGAGGGCCGCTCCAGCCCCATTGTGCTGCCCCACGATGTCACCAATGTCACCGCTGGCCCCGGAGCACTGTCCTCGCTCCAGGACAAACCCAAAACCATCCAAATCATCACCAGGGACCTGATCCAGGAGCTCATGTGACGCTCCTAAAATCTGCCATTTTTGCGCCAAAAACTACAATTTTACCCCCCCAAAATCTGCTATTTCCCGCCCCCCACCCCCCCCAATCCGGGATTTTTTGCCCCAAAATTCATGGTTCTTTGACTGATAATTCAGGATTTTTTCCCCCAAAATTCAGGAATTTTTTACACAAAATTCAGGATTTTTTCATTGAAAAGTCAGGGGTTTTGTCCTCCAAAATTCAGGATATTAAAAAAAAAAAAAAAATAACAAACAGGATTTTTTTTCTGAAAATCTGGTGGTTTTCCCCCCCAAAATCTGGGATATTTTCCCCTGTCCCTGATCCCGGTCTGTGTCTTCCAAAATTCGCAGGGAGCAACCCCCTGCCTCGCTCATCATCAGCACCGAGGAATTCCAGCGGATCCAGGAGGAGGCTCAGCCTCCGCGGCAGCTCGCGGATCGGCTGCAGATCCTCAAATCCCGCCAGGACGCGGCTTTTGTGCCCCAATTTCCCAAACCCAAATTTCCTGATCCCCCTTTTCCTGATCCCAAATTTCCCAATCCCATATTTCCTAATCCCACTTTTCCTGATCCTGATTTTCCCGATCCCACTATTCCTGGTCCTGAATTTCCTGAGCTTGATGTTCTCTCTCCCAAATTTCCCAATCTCAATCTTCCCAGTCCCAAATTTTCTGATCCTGCTTTTCCCAGTCCTGCTTTTCCTGACCCCACTTTCCCTGACCCCACTCTCCCTGATCCCACTTTTCTGATCCCAAATTTTCTCAATCCCAATTTTCCCAATCCCACTTTTCCTGATCCTGATTTTCTGGATCCCGTTGTTCCTGATCCTGATTTTACTGATCCAGGGAATGCCCCGGGATGTCCCCGGGAATGTTGCCAGGAATGGCTCTGGGAATGTGCCCAGGAATGCCTCGGAATGTCCCAGGGATGTCCCCAAAATGTCCGCGGGCTGTCCCGGGGATATCCCTGGGAATGACCCCCAGGAAGACACCGGCAATGCCCTGGGCTGTCCCTGCCATGTCCCCGGGCTCTATTAACATTGTTTGTCATTCTCTTTATGTTACAGGAATCATTGAGAGAATTCAGCACTCATTCCTGAAGGAAGTCTCTAACAAAGTTCTTTTTCTGTTATTAACCTCTCTGTACAACTTTTCACTTCACAGCTCTCAGCAATACAACCTTCTGCACTTTAGATCACACACCCCTCTGCCTGCACCTGCACTGGAAGGTGATGTGAAGGCGGATGCCCTCGCCATGACAGTCACTACACCACAAAAGTCAGGGCAGGCCAAACTTTCTCATGATGTCTGCCATCAAAATGCCCGAGCACTGGGAAAACAATTCCATCTGACTTTGCCACAAGCACGGCATGCAGTGAATCCTCGCTCACAGTGTCAGCAGACTCTTTCTTTGCCACAGATGTTAGGTACAAACTCACAAGAGTTGAAACCTAATGACATCTGGCAAACAGATGTAACACACTTTTAGAGCTTTGGCACTTTTAAATATGTCCATGTGTCTCCTGATGCCTTTTCTGGATTTGTCGGGATCATTTGTTTGTCAGAGTGACCCCGAGAAAAATTCCAAAGTCTCTTTTCCCAGCCCGGCGCTTAAAAAGGGAGTCAGAGCTCTTCATCTTTCGGTCTCAAGGTCGTTTATTAGTTCTTATCTATAAAATTTTCTTTCTGCCCAGCAGAGATCTGCTCAGCAGGGCAGCCACAGGCACTCTGCCTGCCCCCAGGGCGGTGTTGTGTCTTTATACTAAAAACTACGTGTACAATATTTACAATTACTCCCCAATACCCATCACCTATGCTAGACAGTGAGCTTCTACTCTAAACCAATCTCTAAGTGCCAACATCACAGCAGAAGATGGAAGACAAGAAGAAGAAAGAAGAAGCATGAGGCACGCCCCAATTCCTCCATCTTGTCTCCATAACCCCCCTGTACAGAGATATAACCCCCCTGTACAGTAATCCTAAAATACATAATTCACCTTGTGATAATTTCACTAATATTCTACTTAAACTCTTGTGGCTTGCTGATCTTCATAGAAGGTTGGTAATTTGCTCCACGGGACATAATCAAACTCACAGAGGCATTTTGGGTTCTGTGCCAGGGTCTCTGAGCCCCCCAGCAAGGGTCTTGGCTGCTCAGGACAGCCAAAGGGATGTCCTGAACCCGACATGGATTCATAGTAGCAACAGTACACAAGGGTGAGAAATCCATGGGAATTTGATGGGAATTTCCCATTCCACAGGAATTTGATAGGAATTTGGGAGGGGAACTGAAGGATTCTAAATGCCTGGAATACTTTCCTTCCTTGGGAATATTGGAGGGGAACTGCAGGATTCAAAATTCCCAACATCCAGAATGCCAGTATTCCATGGGAGTTCCATGGGGAATTTGGGAAGGGAGCTGAAGCATTCAAAATTCCTGATGCCCAGAATGCAATTATTCCATAGTTTTGGTGGGAATTTGGGAGGAGAACTGGAACATTCTAAATTCCCGACACCCAGAATACCCTTATTCCTTGGGAATTTGAGAGGGGAACTGAAGAATTCCAAATTCCCAATGCCCAGAAAGCAATTATTCCATAGTTTTGGGGGAATTTTGGATGGGAACTGGAGGATTTGAAATTCCCAATGCCTGGAATGCAATTATTTCATGGGAATTTGGGAAGAAAATTGGACGATTCTCAATTTCCCATGCTTGGAATGCAATTATTCTATGGGAATTTGGAAAGGGAACAGAAGGATTCAAACTTCCTGATGGCAAGAATGCCGTTTTTCCATGGGAATTTGGGAGGGGAATTGGAGGATTTGGAATTCCTGGTGTCTGGAATGCAGTCATTCCATTTTCCAGTTTTGGTGGGAATATGACATTGGAGCTGGAGGATTCAAACTTCCTGACACCCAGAATGCTCTTATTCCATGGGAATTTGGTGGGAGTTTGGGAGAGGAGCTGGAGGATTTGAAATTCCCAACACGTTGAATGCCACTATTCCATGGGCATTTGGGAGGGGAGCTGGAGCATTCAAAATTTCCAATGCCCAGAATGCCATTATTCCATAGTTTTGGGGGGAATTTTGCAGGGGAACTGGAGGATTTGAATTTCCTGATGCCTGGAATGCCATTATTCCATAGTTTTGAGGGGAAATTTTCAGGGGAGCTGGAGGATTTCATGCCTGGAATGCCATTATTCCATGGGAATTTGGAGGGAGAGCTGGAGGATTCAAATTTCCTCATGGCCAGAAAGCCATTATTTCATGGGAATTGGGGAGAGCAGATGGAGCATTCAAAATTCCCAATGCCTGGAATGCCATTATTCCATGAGAATCTGGAAGGTAAATGGCAGGATTGAAAATTGCTGACGTCTGTGCCTCTCATGTGCCTTTGCAGCTGCCAGAAGGTGCAGTTTGGATCTGTGCTGATCATGCTTGTGCCAAACATTGGCACCACTGCTTGTGCATTTTGATGGAAAAAAGCATGACTCAGTTTTGTTTGTTCAAAATGTTTGGCAAAGTGTTTGAAAAAAACCATTGTCAGTTTGTCAGCTCTCGCATTTCCTTCTGCCATGAATCCTGGAAGCGAGGAATGAGCCCTGATATGAGAGAAAAATATTGGTTAGTTCTGAGTGCCAAAATTGCAGAAAGACATGAAAGCCAATGATATAATTTGTAACATCGTTTAAAACTGATCCTACTATTCTTTTAACAAGACAAGCAACATAAGATAAATCTGTCATTAAATTCAAAAGTTCTGAAAAGAACTGAAATGCTCTAAACTACTGCAGCCAGTTCAACAATCTGAGGAGAGCCCTCTATTGTTTGAACATCTGACTCCCATGTTTTGGTTGTTTGATTTTGCCATACTATTACTGATTTCTGTGTTTTCCCTGCTCCATCAGTGAAGACAGTTATAGCACTTAAAGGCTCTTCACTTAGCATGGCTTTTTTTCTAAAACTTAATTTAGCTTGTAACAATTTGTGGCCTGGGTAATGAATAGAACAATCACCTGAATAATTTAGCAATGCAATTTGTGAGTCTAAATTTGGCAAAGCCCAATCAACCATTTTCACGGGTAAATAAATAATTACAAAATCTTGGCCTGCCATAGTTAGCAATCTCGTTCTGGCTCTAATTATGATTTCAGATGTCATCTCCATGGTTGTAAAAATTGGTTTTGGAGACCTATAAGGAAGAAAAACCCTCTGTGTGATTAACAAAGGATCTTTTTCAGAAGTGTTCCACTGAAAAATGAGACCATAATGTTGCCTTTTTTCTCCTAATACTGCAAGAAATGCAGTGTCTATGGAATTCTACAAGATTCCCTCGCTTTTATTTCTAGCTTCACAAGAAAAGAGTAAGATGTGGGAGTCAACCCAACTAAGACATAAGGTCAGCTGGACTTCACACCAAACACACCAACCTGATCTTCAAGGTCTGGGAAACGTTCATATAATCAGGGCAAGCCTCAGATCTCCTCTCAAAAGCCTTTGCAGTAGTTATGTTCATTAGTCCAAGTTCCACTCCCCTATTGGTTACATGTGTTCCATATATAGTATGGTTTCTAGAATGTTCCACCTCCAAGACTATATCTTGTTACCTCTTCCTTGTTTCTGGCCCTTGGAGCTTCTCCCTATGTTGTGTTCTGTTCCTAAGCATAGTTCCCATTTTTATTTCCCATTAAAAGTAATTTCCTTCTTGGGCACTCCATTGTTCCCTCTCCTTCTCTCCTATTTTGCACCACGTTCACCCTGAAGTCAGGGGAGCCAAAGGTTTGTCACAGCCACCCTCACTGCGACAGCCAGTGCCCGCAGCGCTGTCAGGCAGTGCCGGGATCCCGGCTGTGCTTCTGCTCCCCACAAGGGAGGAATGGCAGCCCCAGGCTCAGAGCCAGGCAGAAAGCCAACCAAGGGAGAGCAGAGGGAGGGCACCCTTCCAGTCTCTCTGGGCCATGGCCGCAAAACAGCCCCTGCTGCTTCTTCCTCCACCTGTGTTTGGGCAGAGCCAGCCAAGTTGTGCTTTGTGATCCAAAGCCTGTTGGGAGCGGGCATGAAAAGCGCTGTGTGCACAGCACAGAGTCCTGGAAGGTGCTGGCCAGAGCCTCCTGCAGGAACAGGGCTCTGGTCCCTGGCCAGGAACAGCCTGGTTTTGGTGCTGTGAGCGCAGGCAGGAGCTGAGGCAGGTGAAGAGGCAGCGGGCAGCTTGTGTTTGTAGAGGGCCTGGGACTGCACCTTTGAACCTGCACCTGGAAACTCACTTGGGGGAATGGGAGCTAGAGCTGGAGTGCCTGTCCTGAAAGGACCTGAAGTCATTCAGCCTTGCCAGCATTTCTTAAGGGTGTGTTGGTGTTCCCCAGGAAAGCCACATATTTGGGGAAACACCTTTGGAGGAAAGGGGCTTGCTTCTCAAGGAAAGTGCTTCCCAGGGAGCAACCAGTGAGGCAGATGTGAGTGTCCCCCTTTGGCTCTCTTTGCTCAGATGAGTCTTTGGGGCCCGTTGCACTTGGCAAAGGGGCAGGGGAAGGGAGAAGGCAGTGAAGAATGAGAAAATAATTCACACATGGAGTCAGAGCTTCTGACAGAGACCAAGTGTTGCCAGCAGTTGCTCCAGGTGCCCCTGCCATCAGCCCCTGCAGGAAGGAGCACAGCCCCCAGTGCATGTGGGCTTTGGCTCCTTCTGGCACAGAAGCCCCCCGGGGCACAGGTCTCTGGGGCAGGAGATGGGCACCAGCGCTGCAGGGCTCGGGGGGTGGCAGGTCTGCTTGGCCGGGGTATCTGCCACAGCTGCTGATGTCAGTGCTCCCTGGGCCCCAGGCCTCAGAGCAGCATTGGTGCCCGGGCCCACACGTTCCTTGTGCGTGTCACACCGGCGGGTTTAGGACGGTCACCATCCGGGACGTGCCCCAAGGAGGCTGTGCCAGCTTCCCTGGAAAGCCCAGTGCCCTTCCCAGCACAGCTGCGTCGGCAGCCCTGGGGGCTCCTTCTGCTGCCCTGAGCCCGCAGAGCAGGGCAGCGTTTGCTGATGCTCTGAGCCCTTCCTAAAGATCCCGTCGGCCTGGCTTAGACACCTGGGGCCAGGCATTCCTTCCAACCTGGGCCACTTTGGGCGGGCTCGGGGCGGCCCCAAGGCAGGCGGCAGTGTGTGCAAGGGCCCTTGGTGACACGGTGCAGCACGGTCACTGTGGCACGGAATGGAACCGGGCAACCAAGGGCCCTTTGTGACACGTGGTGTCAAAGGAGCCGGCAGTGACAAGAGCACCCCACAGTGCTCGGAGCACACAACAGGAAAGGACAGGACAGAGCGGTGCCGTGAGGAGCCCCCGCACAGCGCGCTCATTCGCGTCCAACCCAGAGCTTTTCTGAAGCGTTCCTGCAGCTGAGCTCGAGGCCAGACCACAGGACTAGCTGACCCGTGGTCTCTTCCAGGCTTCTCTTCTGCAGGTGCCCTCAAGGACACCACTGCAGGACTTGGAGATTTTCCAAGACATCTCTCCTGCAAATATCCACAAATTCAGTCCAAGACATGGAGCAGACACCCCTGAAAGTGCCCAAGCTGGCCTGGGTGGAGGAGGAAGAAGGCCCTGGAGCTGCCCTGGCACAGCAGACTGAAGAGCTGGTGCCGTTCCAGCCACCGCAGGAGGGTGAGTGGCAGAGCTGGGTCACAGCACTGGTGCCTGCTGCCAGCTTGGCCCCACGCCATGCCGTGCCGTGCCGTGCCGTGCCATGCTATCCCCTGGGGACATGCCCATGGACAGGACAGAAGAGGGGCTGGGCGGACACCCCACAGTGGCCGTGCTCCATCCCCTGGGGCATCCCGGGGCTCTCTCTGCCTGGGCAGCGCAGGGCTGGGCCGTGTTCTCCGGCCTCTCCCACAGCCCCTCATCTCTGGCTGCGCTCGCTCTTTGCCAGATGCAGCCCTGGAGCGCACACAAGAGCAGGAGTCCAGCCGTGGCCGCTTCCGCAGCACAGCGCAGGTACCTGCAGCCACCCCCACCTGGGCTGGGCCTGCTGTCCCTGCTCAGCCCAGCACCGTGTGTGAAGACCTCCCTGCAACATCCCCGGCTTCTTGCCCCTCTCCTACAGTTCGTTTGCAACTTCCTCAAGAGAATTGAGGAGGAAGAGACCATCGCCATTGGCGCAGGCCTCAGACCACACTCGCCCATCTTACAAAGCAAGGCCAGTGCTGCCCTGCTGTCTATGCTTGTGGAGGAAGATTTTTACAATCCAAAGCAAGTAAGCAGCCTGTGGCCAGCCTTTGATCCTCCCACCAATTGCTTGGCCTCCCAAGCCATGCACGCTGGTTGCACTGAGCCTTTCAGGCCACATGGCAGCATGGTGGGAAGGGAAGCACTTCTCTGGGCAAGCTGGGAACATTGCTCCCTCTGGCAGCTTTCCAACACTCCCCATGCCTTCTCCAGGTGCCTGCCATGGTGAGCTCCATCCACCAGTGGCTCATGGCCAATGATTCTGCTGAGCACAGGCTGGACAAGACCCTGCTGGATGTCACCCAAGCACATCCAAATGACGCAGTCACGATGCTCCTGCGTGTTGCCCCGTCCTGTGACAGGTATGAGGCCCACCTGCCCAGATGGCTCAGGGCACCCCAGCCCATCACCCTGTACAGCCTGCCCCAGGTATCTGACCAACAGAGAGTTCCAGGGCCCTCTGGCTGCTGCCTTTCCCAGCCCTGGCACATCAGCCCCTGAGCCTGCTGCCATGCTCCCTTGCTGCCTCTCAGGGCTCCGTCCCCACAGGGCTGGGCTGTCTGGGTGCTGCTGGCAGGGGGGCAGTGGGCACAGGCAGAACTGGCAGCCAGCTCAGATCTTCCTGCTGCTGTGACTGAGACCCCCCTGAGACACAGCTGTAACCCCGCAGAGCTGCCATGGCCATGTGGAAGACCATCATGGGCTCAGCCAGGACTGCAGAGCTGGCACAGATGATCCTCCTGGACGTGCTGGGGAGCTGGCCAGAGCACAGCACCTGCACCTCCGATGGCAACGAAACGGGTGTCTTTGCCCTGGCTGTGAGTTTCTGCAAGTGGCTTTTGCTGGCCCCAAGGCTGCCTCTCCAGCAGCTCTCCATCCTCCTTCCTCCACTGCATCTCCCTGCCTCAGGCACTGGCCTGAAACCTGGCCCAGGGGCAGATCCAGGCCAACCAGGCCCTGTGCTCCCCATGCCAAGCTCTCTCCAGGCCTCTCCCTGCCACGCTCAGGCCCGGCCACACGCACACCTCGGCACTGAGCACTGTCTTGGGGGACTTTGTCCTTTGCAGGCAACCGTGGTGATGTGGAAGATCCTCCAGGTGCCCTGTCTCCCACGGATCTTGAAGGTCTATTTCCCCCAACTATTTGTGCATCTGCTCTTCCAAGTCTTCTTCAGCACTCTGGATATGCCACAGGAGGTCGACACCTTCTGGAAGGGATGCCAGGAAGAGCACGGCCTTGCCACCACCCCAAACAGGTGCTCCATGCCACTCCTCCTGTCCCTGCCACGTGGTCTGCCAAGGAGCCAGTGCTGCCAGTGTGACCTGGGCTTTGCTCTGCACACAGGTTTGCAGTGCGCACCCTCAAGTCCCTGCTCTGCCTTCTCCGTTGTGAGGATGTGGTGGTGGCGATGGAACGCAGGTGTGCCTGGGACACACTGCTCTCTGTTGACACTCACCACTTTGCCGTGGCTCTGCTTGCCAGGTGAGATCCCCTTCTCCCCACTGCCTCTGACATTGTTGCTCTCTGCCCAGGTGCCCCACAGAGTGCCCGTGGTCAATGGGCCAGAGGGCCTTGTCACTGAGGGACAGGCAAGCAGACTGGAAAAGGCTGGGAGAGGAGGGTGCCCATGAGCAACCAACTCCCAAATGGCCCATGTCCCCCTGCTGGAAGGGTGCTCGGGAAAGATGAGAACTCCATGAGTCATGCCTGGGAGAGGTTTGCCTCACTGGCTCAAGGTCTTGTTTCCTTTTTCCCCTCTTCAGAGAAGTTCGCCGCTTAGCCATCCACTTTTGTTCCGCCATTGCGTTCTACCTGCTGGCCCTGCTCGGCAAAGAGATGCCATACTGGGATTTCCCTGCCCTGGCATTCCTTGTGGAGGTGAGCCTCAAGGCCAGCGCTGCCTGGCTCAGCTGCCTCCCAGCTCTCTGGCCTCTCGTAGCCACAGCTGCCAGGACAGTGCCTGTGCCCTGCGCTGCTGCCTGGGCCCGGCCCTGTGCGCTTCCGGGCTCCTGCTGACCGGCTCCCCTGTCACTGCCCTGTGCCTTTCAGGTCCTCGACTGCCTGGACCTGAGGGAATGCAGTGACAGTCTTCTGGAGATCCTAGCACAGAACCTGCATAGTGAGCACATAGCCAGGCGTTACTTGGCACTCCGAGGTCTCGTAGTGCTGGGCAAGAATCCCTTGATGGTGAGAAGGGGGCAGTGGCTGAAGCCGTGCAGGCAGCGTGGGGCTGGGCAACGCAGTCGCTTGGCCTTGCCTGGGCTTCGGCCGCTGGGGCACCTGCTCCCAGCTCTCCTGCCTCCCGCTTCAGCTGCCCCAGTGCTTCGGGACAGGCCTTTGGCCTCTGGGCCATGCAGCAGCAGGGCGGCCTTTCACAAAGTCGTGTTCCACACAGGCCGAAAAAATGCGGAGCCTGACTGAATGTCTTGTGCAGCTCCTGGAGGAAAATGATAGCGACATGATCAGGATGACCATGCTTCTACTCAGATATTTGCTCCTGGATAATGGTGCCCCAATAGCCACCCCCATCGCCCTGCAGCTGGCTGAGGCGCTCCTGCCACTCTTTGACCGCGTAAGGCTCTGTGCCCACAGCCATGGCCACTGGCTGCTGCCCGCACACTTGGTGCCCTGCGCAGATGCAGGCCTGTGCCCTGGCGGGCCTGAAGCAGCTGATGCTCAGGTCTTTTGCCCTTTCCTTTCATCCAGGATGATATCCAGGTGCAGCTGAGCTCCATGGCTGTCTTTCAAGAGATGCTGCACTTATTAACAGAAGAGGCAAGAAAGGCCCTCAAGTCCCACGTGCGCCACAGCCTGCTCCCACTCTACTTCCACTGCCATAATGAGAATCACATCGTTGCTGAGGTGAGCACTTGTGGCCAGCTGCTGTTGCCCTGACAGGGGCTTGGGCTGCCTCCTGCCCTGGCACCTTGTGGGCTGCAGCCTCCTCCAGCCTGTGGCACTGGGATGCTCCTGTGCCCTGGACTGTGGGGCCATCTTTGCATCTCTGCTGCTCTCCAGGCCTCCCGGGAAACACTGCATTCTTCAGCCAGATTCCTGAAGTGGAGGGATATCGCAGAAATGCTACACGTGGATCAGAGCTTTGGCGAGTGCCTGGTAAGAGCAGCCGAGACCCCCCAGCCTCAGCCTGGAGAAGGCCCCTGAGGGCGGTGCTCAGGGTGCAGGACTGGCAGCTGTGCCCGCTGCTGCAGCCAGAGGCCACGCGGGCTCTTCTCCAGGCTCCCGTGGGCCCCAGCCGGGTGCCCATGGAGCCTCGGCTCGGCGGGGCTGCGGGCCGGCAGCGCGGCTCCCCGGGCAGCAGCCGGCCCTCTGCCCCCTCCCCTCGGGAGCCCTTGGCCAGCGGCTGCTGGCCGCGCCTCAGGGCTCTGCGGCCAGGGGAGGCCGGGGCGGGGCGCAGGCAGCGCCCGGCCCAGGGGTGAGCCCGCGCCAACCCTGCCCTCCTGCCGCTCTCCCCAGCTGGCAGAGGACAGGAGCCGAGCGGCCGAGCACCTGCGCCGGGCCCTGCGCTACCTGCAGAGCCCACAGGAGCCCCTGCGAGCGGCGGCCGTCAGCTTCATGGGTGAGTCCCGAGCCCGGGCTCCCTCCCCGGGCCGCCGCAGCTCGGCCCCAGCCCCGCCTGCTGCCCCGGCAGCTCCAGCCGGGCCCGGCGCCGTGGAGCCCCGCCTGGCCTGGCCATTGCTGTTGCCGCCCTCTGGCAGCCGTGCCCTGGGCCGGCAGCGTGCGCCGAGGGCCCGGGCTGAGCCCTGCCGGGCCAGCAGCCCGTGTGGCCGCAGCGCCGGCAGCGCCGCTGGCAGGGAGCTGTGCCGCTGGGGCCGTGACAGGCTCTGTGTTCACAGGCATGGCCGGACGGCACCTGAGGGGGCAGCAGCAAGAGCTGCAGCTGATCTGCACTGGTGAGTGAGTGAGGACAGCGGGCTGACCGCGGGGGCTGGCGGGGGCAGCTGCAAGCCCTGCCCCGGCTGCGCAGGGCGCTGCTCCCGTGGGCAGAGCACACCGAGATTTCAGGGCCACGTGTGCCATTCGAGGCCAGCAGCTTCGGCCTGATCCCCTTGCTCCCTGCTCCCTGCGGCACATGGCAAGAGCCGGCTGGGATGGCCCTGCTAGGGGGCTCTCCTCGGCTCCCTGCACATGCGGGAACTGACCTTGCCTCTGCTCCTCTCTCTTGCAGCCCTTGAAGAAATGGCACATGACAGCAGTCCAGCAATCAGAAATGCTGCCATTGAATCTTGTTTAGTTCTCCGGGCCATACAGAGAGCTCCCTACTCCCCATGGCATAAGCTGCGAGATCAGTTCCGCAGTGCATGGAGGAAACGGCCTCGTCTGTGCGGCGCTGCCTTGCTGTTCTGCTGGAGCTCCCCGGAGAGATGATGTGAAAGACTCTGACTGCTGAGGCCATTTGAGCCAGCAAGGATTTTCTTTTTCTTCTTCAAGATTTTTGTGTTTGTATTTTCCTTGTTGTTGAGTACGTGAATATAGAATATCTTAGAATACACAGAGTCCCAGGATCTTTCTTTTCCTGCACAGGGTCTGTAAGGCATAGGGGAGGATTGGGAAAAGGGTGCTTGTGCTCAGGCAGCTGCCCAGGCATGCAGTGTTGCAGGGAAAATGGCCAGAAGCCCCTTGGCCTTTGGTAGTTCTGCTGAAGCCTTTGTGCTGCCGACAGAGTGGCTGGGCAGGGGCCGGAGCTGCGGGGATCCCTGCCAGAGCGGTGCCTGGAGATGGCCACAAGCCCTGTGCCGGGCAGGAAGGGCCATCCGTGTCCTCCTGCCCATGTGCTGCTGGCTGCATTGCTGAGGGCTCCCAGGTGCCTCTGGATGGGGCTGCTGTGGAGCTGCTGTGGGGCTGCGGCGCTGCTGCCGGGAAGCTTGGCCGGGCTGGGGGAGACCCTGAGGGGCTGAGGCACTGCTAAGCCCGGAGCAATTGGCTGTCAGAGGGTTGAAAACTGGCAGCCTGACAGCCGCCTTGATCCTGACAGCCAGCTGCTCTGGCGCTTCCAGGTCGGTGGCCAGTTGGAGGGACCCCCTGGAATCAGGCATGGAACCCTGCTCCTGGCCTTTCAGGGCTGTGAGGCTAGCAGTTGTGGGGCTGGGCGTGGGCCCTCCCTGTGCTCCAGACTGGAGCCCCCCGCCCCTCAGCCTTAGGCATTGAGCTCCACTGCCTGCTTGCCGAGTCTTGTTCCTGTGGCTGTGGGGGAGCCCGAGCTCTGTGGCTTTAGGCCCCATTGAGCCAGAAGAGCAGGAGCTTTGAGCCCACAGGAGCCACAGAAAGGCCCTCTTAGACCACGGGCATTCCTGTCCTTCCCAGGGCAGGGACACATGAGAGTGCAGCGGGCACCTTCAGGGTGCCATGCTGGCTTTGCACTGGGCCACCTGCCTGTGCTGTGCAGGGCTGGCTCTTTGCTTTGCTGCTCTCGGCCTTTTGTCATCGTACTCCTTTGGCTGCCTGCAGCCAGGGGCAGCCCTAGAAGGAGGGTGAAAGGCCCCGTCTCCAACATCTCAAGGGGAAAATGGAGCTCTCCCAGCCCTCAGCCCACACTGTAAGCAGAGCAGAGGCTTTACCCCAGCCCCAACAGCTTTCTGCCTGCTTCTGGCCCCTGGCCACCATGACCCATGGCGCTCGCTCTGAGTCACCTACAGCATGGCTGGTGCCTCTTGATTTGCTGACCCTGGCATGTGAGGCTCACTGACGGAAAGGTGGCTGTCCCAGTGCTGAGGGCACTGGGTCACTGAGCAGACTAGAGGCTTCCCCAGCAGCTTGCAGGTGCCTTATGGGTCATGTTGCTGTGCTTGCGATCCTGCCTGTTCCTGTCCCTCTTCTCACCCCCACCCAACCCTGACCCTCTGACCGACCTTCAAGAAACCCTGTGGGATCAGACATGGTGTCAAGAGCCCTCCTTCGGCTGCCGGTCGAGTGCACAATACAACCTCCGGGCCTGAGAGCAAGGTGGGCGGGGGGAGCTGGTCTCTCAAACCAAGAGGGAACGGCTCTCGACAGCACCTGCCCATGCATGTTCCCTGCACCAAATAAAATCATCTCCAAGTTTAGCTAGTAAGGTAGAAACCATTAATTGTCTGGAAATCTGGCACTAGTCTCTAAGTTCCATTACGTTTCTTTATTGCTAATTTAGCATTTTTAAATCTTGACTCCCATTCTTCCAATAATCCTGATGTCAGGAATTTATTTATTGTTGGCTCTATTCCTTTCCTGGCCTATAATCTTCAAGGGTATTGCCTTCTGACCACTGGCCTAACTCTTGTCCGTAGCTCAATTTTCATAGGGTCTGCTCGTTTTGATTTTCCTGGGCTATCAGTATCCCATACTCTTGGGTATGCCTGATCCAATACTTGCTCTAAATAGTAATTCTTCTTTGTTGGTCTTGTGTCAATTGTCAGTCCTACTGCTAAAATCACTCATTTATCTTCACGTACCTTCCATTTAAGTTTTCTTTTTCTAAACCCAACTGTTGCTTTTAAATTTTCAAGCAAATCCCTGCCTAGGACAGATTTGGGTGAGTTTGGTAAATAAAGAAACTGATGGATTCCCATTTTCTTCTTGATTTGACGTTGAAGTAGTTTCAGGAAGAATGCATTTTCTGGCTGGCCTATAGTGGCTCCTATTGCTTGAAGATGGTTTTCACTTTTGGGTATCAGTGCTTGATTCAAGAGCGAAAATGTGTCTCCACTATTTCTTAAAAATTCAACTTCTTTATCATCCTTTACCTGTATTTTAACCAGTGGCCTGCTAGGGTAAGAATTGCCAGTCTCGGTCATTTCCTATCATCCAGAGTGCCTGCAAGAGTTTTGTGTACTTTGTCTGCTAACTCTGGGCACTGGCCTTATTTCCAGTGTCCTGATTTCTTACAAGATGCACACTGATTTGGCCCCAGCTTGGCCTGCGGCTGCTTTGAACCTCCTCTGCCTCTGGTATTGTCGCCCCTGCCTCTACTTCATCCACACTCACGTCCGTCCTCTCCCTGGTGCTGATCCAGAGCAGCCACCATGGCTGCAGGGAGCTCTTTGTCTTGATTACCATACACTTTCTATGCTTCTCTCATTAATGCCTTTAAGTCTCTCTTTACAGGCTCTTTCAGCTTCTGAAGTTTCTGCCTGACATCTGGGCTAGATTGCCCTAACATCAGGGAAACCCACTGCTGCTTTCCCATCTCCAACCAGGGATCCAGGGCTGCGCGTTTACGTGCAGCTGCTCAGAGCCTGTCCACAAAGTCAGCAGGTGACTCGTGCTGTCCCTGAGTACCATTATCTATTACTGGCCTATTTATTGCTTTTGGAATGGCATTTTTAATTCAAATTTGACTAGTTCCTGGTATCTGGTTAACATTGCACAGCTACCTGCATCGTCCGCCTCCCACAAGTGCTTACAATAGGACACAGCTGGTCCACTGTACCTTGTAAGGCTCCACTAGCAATTTGTCCCTGCACACGTGCTCTGGCTACCTTGATCACCAACTCTTTTGCTGGTTTGGTTAGCTCTGCCAACATGAAATCACTGTCACCTCAGTCTGGCTCTTGATTCTTGACTATGAACTCCAGTCTTTTTGCTACTTTGCTTGGGTTTTCTCTATCCATTTTAACGTTTTCCCACCAACTGTTCAGCTCACTAGTAGAAAAGCAGATGTTCAACCACATGGCTTCTCCTGGGGGACTCAAGACTTGCCTTAAGGGGCTGACTAAAGGCAAAGCTTTCTTGGTTTTATTCCTTGTGTTTGTTGTCACTGGGGGTCTCTGAAATTGTCCCCTCCCCTGGATTATTCATCTCATTCTCACTGCCATTTGGGTTTATTTGCAGTGTGATGTAATACCCTGCTTCAGCTATCCCAGTTCCTTTCCCAGCTGTTCCAATACTTTCTCCTTTCCTGTCCCCTTGCCTCCTGCTGAGAGCTGTCCGTCAGTTTTGGTAGGCCAGCAAGGGCATCGTCTGACTGGTGAAGTTCAAAAGATGCCCCTCAGCCCTGGGGACATTGGGCTATCTAGGTGCCACTTTTCTCCTGACACTTCCCCTGTCCTACCTGGTCGGTGGCATACCTACCCCTTCCCTCCCCCTGTCCCCAGGCTTAAAAGACACAGCGACCACGCGGTTCTTCGTTCTGTTGGAACTGTTGCAACATTCCGAGGTCTGTGACCTAGGAATAAAGCTCTGGATGAAAACCCTCCAGCAGGACCTGTCTCCTTTTCCTTCACCATCGCCTAAAGCCTTTCCACCACAGGTAAAACTGAGTTCCTGCCTGCCTGGACTTGTCCAAGCGCCAGCTGCAATACCCAGCTAGCCAGGGGTGTCTCTGGGGTGAGACCACCACAGCTGCCACCTTTGGTCCAGCAGCAAGGCCCGACGAGCCCAGGCACATTTCATCCGGCAGTATTGGAACATATTCCAATAGGGATGGGTGTCCAGGGGAATCGGGGTTCCAGGGATGGATTCCCTGAGCAATGGGGGTCCTGAAGAGGGGGAGTCACCTAGGATGGGGCAGGGAGCATGGAAATGGAGATCCCCAGGGCTGGGGAGACTCAGGGATGGGAATCCCAGGGGAACGTGGGCTCCAGGGATTTGGGGTCATGGCATGGGGGTTCTCCGGATGTGGATGATGGGGGAATGGGGGTCCTGAGAGAATGAAGGTCCTGGAGGAAGGGAGATTTCAGGGGATGGAATGAACAGGAGAAGGTTCCTTGGGAATGGGGTCCTGGGCCGTGGAGATCCTGGGGAATGTCAGTACAGGGATGGGGCTCCCAGGCAAGGTGGGACATACAGAATGGGGGTCCCATGGTTAGGTTCCAAGAGGAACGGAGGTGCCAGGGATGGGCAGTTGCTTGATGGACACAGGGATCTCAGCTCCTTCACGTGGTGCCTCAGATTTTGGGGTGACTAAGGGCTTAGCACTTCCCCCGTGGGGTGCTCATTTCCTGTGCAGGCATCACATGGGGGTCCTGGGGAGCTCGCCCCTGTGCCCTCCACTGCCCTTGATATTTACCTCTTTATTTCTCGTTTTTCCTTATTTTTCTCACTTTTGTACCATGTCCCCTCAGCCCCACTTCCTGACTCAACTATCCCAGGAAGCACCTGAGCAGGGAAGGGGTTGGGGGGACCCAGGGGAAGGGGAATATGGGAAATGAGGGGTGCAGGGAAGGGTGGGGAGGCTGTGGGGGATGGAGGTGTTGGGCTGCAGCCCCTACATTCTTTCACTTTCTTTTTCCTGGACAAGAAGGAAGAGGCCCTTTGTGCTGAGAGTCAGATGGGAAAGGGGGGGGGGGGGGGGGTTCTGTCCTGGGGGAGCACATCCAGGGGGTTCCTGTCCTGGGAGGATCCTGTCCCAGGGGGTGACACATCCTGGCATGGGGGGTCCTGTCCCAGGGGTGGCAGTTCCAGAAATGTCCCTGCACATTCCTGGCCGGGTGCCTGTCCCAGGGGTGGCACATCCTGGGGACCCCTGTCAATGCAAGGCTGGGGCCCAGCCATGGCCCAGCCCCACTGCACAGGGATGGCCATTGCCCAGCCCTGCTCTGCCCAGCCCCAGGGGGCAGCCAGCACCTGAGGGTCCCCCCTGCCCCCTTGGCTTTGATTCTGGCAGCTTTAGAGCTGCTGCAGAGGTGAGAATTCTGTGGGGGAAAAAGGCCTGGCTGTGGTTTGCTCAGCCCTGCAAGAAGCACAAACCCCAAAGGGAGCCCAAGCAGTGGCTCTGGGAGGGCCTTTGATAGTTTTCAGAGCAGGGCTGGCTGGAAACCCCCCGTGCAGGGGCAGCTGTGAGGGAACCAGTCCAGAAAAGTAGCAATTGATCATTTTGTTCCTCTTGGTAAGGGACTGAGAGAGCCCCAGAACTACTGCAAATCCCTCAAGACTCTGATCAACAACCCAACCTGGACCTTCCTTCTTGAACAAAACCTGCAGCCCTCTGGAACCTCATGGAAAGAATGTTTTGCCTCAGGCTGTGGCCATCAAATAAAACAGAAAAGTGTGGAAAAAACGAGCAGGGGCTGTGGCCACGGCCATGGTGGGGCTGTGGGGAGTGACCCTGCGTGGATTCCAGGTGTCCCCAAAGCTGCTCCATCCCTGCCCTCCTCACCTGACTGAAAGGCTGAGGGTTTGCAGGAATTCTGGCATAAAGCCACCAGAGGTGCTGCTGTGGACCCGAGACCAGCCTGGGGTCAGGCGCCGCCTTCCTTCCATTCGGAATCAAGGAGAGCGGTCACGGGTGTTGTGCAGGGCGTGTGCCTGGCCCCGGGGCACTGCTACGCTGCCAGTGGGCACTGGGATCCAACCTGCTGCCTTGGTGGCTTCTGCCCGCTGCCGCTGGTGGTGCCGGGACCAATTGGTGGCCGTGAGTTTGCAAAAGGAGCGATTTGCCCTCGTGCCTCCCGCCCGAGGCCGCCATGGCCGCTGAGGGGATGGAGCTGGAGCGGGGCGCCCCCTGCTGGCCGGGAGTGCTCCCTGCAGCGCCCCCTGCTGGCCGCGGTTATAACTGCCACAAAAACCAACAGCGCTGAGCGGGAGGGGAAGTTCTGGGTTTGTGTTGTTTGTTCTCTTCTGGTTTATAAATTTCCCAGGAAAGAGCTGTTATTTCTCTTCCTACACTTTGTTCTGGTAACCCCATAATCTTGGATATAAGAAAGAGTTTTAGGTATGAGTCTTCTTTCCATTCCAGGAACATTCCCACTTTCCTTGGCACAAATTTTTTATTTAAAGGAGCTGCCAACTTCTGGGTTTCAGTGTGGATGGGACAGACACACTAAGAAAAGACAGGGTCATGGACTTGGTCCCCTTATGCTCTGCCCTTTAAGCCAGTTGGGCCACCAAGGGCCCTCTCCCCAGTTGGCACTTCTGGTCACGCAGCCACTCAGGAGCTGGCTTTGGCAGAGCATCACACTGTCCCCAGTGTGCCATGGCTGACAGACTGATGGACAGACAGGGCCCTGTCTCACCAAAAGCAAGGCCTGACCCACCCCTGTCGCACACAGCTGTTCCAAAATGTCTCCAGACATGAAACTGTTCCTGTCTCTGACACCCCACCCTGTGCCAAGGCCTGATCCTGACTGCCCTGTCAAAGGGGAGGCACTAGGATTCCAGCAAGGCCTTTGTCACATCCTAGTGTGATGATCATGGCAGAGGAGGGGTTTGGGACAGAGGAAAAGAGAGTCCAGAGCTTCCTGAAGGCCACTTTAGCCATCAGAGCAAGGAAGATCCAGGGCTCTGCCAGGTTCTTCTGGTGGAGGAAACGTGCTGGAGGGAGCCTTTCGGGTTTGTTCCCTTTTTGTGGCTTTCCCTGGAAATCATTCCTTGTGTGACAATTTGGTCTCTGCACTTTGTTGCTGTTGCTGTTGGTTTTATTCTCTCTCTGGTTGCTGTTTCAGGAAATTGTTCTTCTCTCAGCACTTTGGGATCTTTGTGCCCCCACTGGGAGGGTGAGGGGAAGTTTTTAGTGGCAGCACATACACGAGTGGGTGCCCATGGGTGGGGACCCCCAGTGCCCCCCAGTTCCCCCCAGTGTCACAGCACATTCCCGTAGATGTCACCGGGTTCCCGCGCTCGCCCCTGGGGTCCCCGCAGCTCCGCGTAGGTCACCTGGGGATCCTGGAGGGTGGTGGCACGGGGGGACACTGCGAGAGACACAGGCTGTGGGATCTGGGTGGGGTGACACTCGTGGGTGACGTGTCCCTCTGCGTGTGTCCCCCCGTACTCACCCCCTGCCCTCTTGGTGACCACGACGTGGGTGTACAGCACCTCCCCCTCCTCTGGGGGGGCCAGGGGGTCCGGGAGGGCCCTGAGGGAATAAAGGGGATGTGGGGGAGGGGACGGGAGGTTTGGGGGTTGGGGTAAAAGGGGCGAGTGTGGTTTGAGCCCTCCACTCACCTTTTCTGCTTCTTCCTGGCGGCTGCAGAGGAGAGAGGGGTGGGGTGACTGTGGAGTCTCAGGGCCCTGACCCCTCTCGGGATTCCTGAACACCCATGAGAGCCTCAATTCCTCTCAGGACTTCCATGCATCCCTGAATCACCTCAGAATTCATGAACTTCCCCAGTGGCCCCAAACAAGTCAGCCTCAAGAACCCCAAGGCCAGCAGGGACAGAGACCCACCTAACACTCCCAGGGCCTCTGAAAGAACCCTCAACGTCCCTGCAAGACCCTCCAGCACCTCCCCAAACCCTACAGGACTCCCAGTCCAGGTCACAATTGAGGGCCTGTGAGTCGTTCCCTTTGGTTCCCCAATTCTGTGAACCTCTACAGCTCGCTAGGACCTGCCCTCCCCCCATTGTCACCCACCCACACGGTGCCACCGGCGCCAGGTCACAATGACAGCCATGAGCAGGAGCAGGAACAAAAGGGACCCACCGACCCCTGTGGCCACTGCAAGAAACAGAGGGGGACACATCAGGGTCACTCATCCCCCAGGGGTCCTGCACTCCAGGGTGACCCTACCTGTGACCCCACCTGTGACCCAGGGTGAGCTGGGTGTCACCTCCAGGGCCAGCTCAGGGCTGAGTGCCCGGAACACGCGGTGCCCATCCTGTCCCAGCTGGTTGGTGGCCACGCGCTGGTAGGTGCCCGAATGTCCCACATCGATGTCCCTGAGCTCCAGGAGGGGACCCCGGGCCACCTCCTGCCCATTGTGCAGCCAGGTGAAGTTGACAGGGGCTGAGCCCACCTGCACTGAGCAATGCAGGATCACGGGGTCACCTGCACGCACCTGGTGTGACAGGGGACTGGGGCTGATTGTGGCATTGGCCACAGGCACTGTGGGGACACAGACAGGGCTGGCATCAGGTGAGGTGGGATGGGGGTGCCATGGGTGGGGTCACCCCCAGCCCGAGGGTGCTGCTCACCCAGGACAGTGACATTCAGGGGGTCACTCTCAGCCACGCTGTCCCCGTTGGTGACCCGGCACCGGTACTGGCCGCTGTCATTGTCCCCAACGTGACGCAGCTCCAGGTGGGGGCCGCTGCCCAGCATTGCCCCTGAGCCCTCCCGGTGCCAGGAGAAGGACAGGGGACCTGTCCCCACAGCCACTGTGCAGCGCAGCACCAGGTGGTCCCCGAGTGCCACCTGTCTCCCGGGGGGCTGCACTGACAGGGACACCCCCGAGAGTGGGACCCCTGCGAGAGAGGGAAACACCAGGGGACAGTGAGGGACACAGGGGTTTGGAGATGGGCAGGGGAACTCCAGTGAGGGAGAGGGGTGGCAGAGATTGGGGTGATGGGTTTTATAAAGGAACCCCGAGGGATGATGGGGGGCTTAAGGGAGGGAACCCCTGAAGAGGAAGGTGGGAAACAGTAGGAAGGGTATGGGGACCCAGGGAGGGGATGGTGGGACCTGGGGAATGTGTGAAGACCTCAGAGAGGGGTGAAGGGACCCAGTGAGGGATGAGGGGACCCCAATATGAGATAGAGGGAAACATGAGCCAGGAATGGGGGGACCTTGATAGGGACCCGGGGCAGCGATGGCAGGACACCGAAAAGGTGTCAGGGAAGGATGGGGGTACCCATGTAGGGGTTGGGGGACCCGGTAAGGGACCCGAGAAAAGATGGTGAAACCCAAGGAGGGATCTGGGAAAGGTTGGATACCCCAGAGCATGTATCAGGGAGGGCTGGGGGATGCCTGGCAGTGTGGGGGACCTGAGGAATCTGTGGGGGCTCCCCGTGCCCATCCCCGCACTCACTGCGCACCGTGACACGGAGCCGGGCGCTGCTCTTCCGCACGGCCCCACCCTCGGAGCGCACCTGGCAGCTGTAATTCCCCAAGTGGGAGACCCCCACGGCGGGCACCAGCAGCTGCGGGGACCCCTGCGGGCCCCCCACCACCTGCCCGTCCCGGTAGAACACGTGCAGGAGGGGGGCTCGGGGCCGCAGGGGGCTGGGGGTGCTGAGGCAGCTGAGAGTCAGGGGGGACCCCACAGTGAGCTCGGGGGGACCCTCCAGCACCAGCACAGGGGAGAGCTCTGGGAAGGAGAAGGGAGGTGAGGACTGTGACTCTGAGTCCACTGGGATGGGGCTTTGGGGTTGTCAGGAGATTGGAGTTCCAGCCGTGGGGGTGCTCACCGTGCACTGTCACTGTCACTGCTGCTGACTGTGACATAAAGGATCCCACCAAGCCCTCACATCGGTAGCGGCCGCTGTGGTGCAGCTGCAGGGGGGACAGGGACAGCACGGTCCCCCTGAGGGCCCCCCCGAGATTCTTCTCATCCCGGTAAAATCCCACCCTGCTGAGATGGCTGTCCTGCCGGCACCGGCAGCGCAGTGTCACCGTGTCCCCCTCCAGCAGTGCCTGCGCTGGCACCTGCAGCACCAGTGGGTCTGTGGGACAGGAAGGTCACATCTCACTGATGAGACCATTCTGAGGTGGGTGCCCATAGCACCGGGGACATCTGGGTGCTCTGGAGTGCACTGGGGTGCTCTGGGATGTCCCTGTGTGCAGGGCACAGGATCTCGCCACACGAGGGGTGTGAGACCATGGCATGACTGGAGGCCACCCTGACCTGTCAGGAGCCACCCTCATCAATTAAGATCCCCCTCACCATCTAGAACTGACACTGGGGGACTGCGCCCAGTTCCATGTCTGTCACACGTGTAGGTGCCGCTCTCAGTGACAGTGAAGTGGTCAGGTCCCTCCTGCCGCCAGCGCTGCCCGTCCTTGTACCAGGTGGTGGCACCGGTGGTCCCTGAGCCCTGGCAGGTCAGTGTCACCCGGTCCCACAGCACCGCCGGCCTCCAGGGGGGCTCCACCAGGAGCTGGGTGGTCTGGGCACCTGCGGGTGACAGGGGACACCAGCCTGCCAGGGCCAGCGTGGGGCTGGGGGCAGCAGGGTGGGGCCATGGCATCCCCTGAGGACTCACCAGCGAGGCCGAGGGTCTGGGCTGGAAGGGAGAAGGGACAGGGCTGGGTGGGGGCGGCACTGCAGGGACAGTGCAACCAAGGTACAGGGTGTGGTGGCTGTCCCCAAACTGTCACTGTAGGGACAGCAGTTCTTGTGGGAAAGTGTGTGTGGATGGTCCCAAAGGGTTTTGGAGAGACAGGGAGCCATGTCTGTGTCACAGCCACCTGTGCACCACATCCCTGTGGCACAGACACCTTGGGAACAGGGACGCCCAGGCCACCCTGGGCTGAGGCAGAACATGGGGACACTGTGGACATCCCAGCAACGAGGACACCACGGACACAGTCCATGCTGGCCCAGGTCACCCCCACCAGCTCATGATCCCATCCCCATGATCCCATCCCCATGGCCACATCCTCACTGTTCTTGTCCCCTTCTGTCCCTGCATCCCAGTTCCCTTGTCCCTATGCCCAGAGCTCCCTGAGCCCAAAGGTGCCAGTCCCCACACTCCTGTCCCCACATCCCCATCCCCAAATTCCTGTCCCCTCTTCCTGTCCCCAAAGCCACCCTACATCCCCAGTCCCACCCAGGTCCACTGTGGGTAACATGGACTGGCACTGCTGGCATTGGGGACCTCAGGGGACCCCTCAGCCCCCCTGTGCCCCCTCTCCTCCCCATCCCCAGGGTGTCAGGCCCGTGCCCGGGGCACTCACCCCACAGGAGCAGCGCCACCTTCCCGGCCATCCCGCTGTCCCCAGCCATGTGCACTGGCTGTCACTCGCTGCTGTGGCCACCGCTCCCCTGGCTGGCGGCTCTTGGGATGAAGGGGAAGGAAGCGAGGTCACGTCCATCCCCACGTGTAGTGGCCCTTGGTGGGGGCAGGGTGGCCACAAGCTGGGCACAGGCTGGGGACATTCTGTGATTGTCTGGGGACATGGTGGGGGATGGTGTTGCCAGGAGTGGGGTGCTCAGGGGATGTGGGCAGCCAAGGATGGGTGTCCAGGAGAATGAGGGTCCAGGGGAATTGGGATCTCCATGCCTGGGGGCATTCAGGGATGGGGGTGCTGTGGGAACAGGGTCCCCAGGGATTTGGGGTCATGGCATGTGGGTGCCAGGGTTGGGGGTGCAGGGGGAAAAGGGGACCCTCGGGAATAGGGGTTCTGGGGGAAGGAGCAGCCCATGGAATGGGATCAAGGCCATGGTGGTGCTGGGCAATGGCAGTCCTGGGATGGGGGGGTCCCCAGGGAGGGGAGGCCAAGGCAATGGGGGTCCCATGGCTGGGTTCCCAGGGGAATGGGGGTGCCAGGGATGGGCAGTGGCTGGGTGGGCACAGGGGTCACAGCTCCTTCATGGGGTGCCTCAGATTTTGGGGTGACGCGGGGTACTGCAAAATCACCCCTGGGGTTCTTGTTTCCTGGCCAGGCATTGCATGGGTGTCCTGGGTAGCTCTGCCTCTGTGTCCTCCACTGCCCCTAAATTTTCCTCTCTTTATTTCTCTTTTTTCCTTATTCTCCTTACTTTTTGCCATATCCCCTCACCCTCAGTTCCTGGCTCAGCAATCCTGGGGTGCACCTGAGCAGAGAATGGGTTGGGGGACCCAGGGGAGGGGGAAAATGGGGAGCAGAAGGTGCAGGGAAGGGTGGAGAGTCTTTGGGCGATAGAGGTGTTGGCCTGTGCTCCCTCAACACTTTCACTTTCTTTGTCCTGCAGGAGAGGGTAGAGACCATTCGTGCTGAGAGTCAGATGGGAAAGGGGGGCAGTCTCTGTTCCAGGGGGGTCACATCCAGGGAGGTTCTGTCCTCTAAGATCCCTGTTCTGGAATTCAGCTGGGAAAACCAGTCCCAGGGGGTGAAACATCCTGGCATGGGGGGTCCTGTCCCAGGGGTGGCAGTTCCAGAAATGTCCCTGCACATTCCTGGCCAGGTGCCTGTCCCAGGGGTGGCACATCCTGGGGACCTCTGTCAATGCAAGGCTGGGGCCCAGCCATGGCCCAGCCCCACTGCACAGGGATGGCCATTGCCCAGCCCTGCTCTGCCCAGCCCCAGGGGGCAGCCAGCACCTGAGGGTCCCCCCTGCCCCCTTGGCTTTGATTCTGGCAGCTTTAGAGCTGCTGCAGAGGTGAGAATTCTGTGGGGGAAAAAGGCCTGGCTGTGGTTTGCTCAGCCCTGCAAGAAGCACAAAACCCCAAAAGTGAGCGCAAGCAGTGGCTCTGAGAGGGCCTTTGATGGTTTTCAGAGCAGGGCTGGCTGGAAACTGCCTGTGCAAGGGCAGCTGTGAGAGAACCAGTCCGGAAATGCAGCAATTGATCATTTTGTCCCTTTTTCCGAAGGGACTGAGAAAAACACAAAACTACTGCAAAGACAACAACAATCTGCTCAACAGCCTGACCTGCACTCTCCTTCTTGAACAAAACCTGCAGCCCTTTGGAACTTTCCAGAGAGAATGTTTGGCCTCTGGATGTGCACACCAGAAGACAGGGAAAAGTGTGGAAATATTGAGCAGGGGCTGCACACGAGGGGCTGGGGAACAGGGGTTTCACAGCAGGAGCAGGGAGTGCCCAGGCAGGGGAATTCAGGGCAGGCTGGAGTGGATTTACCAGGCAATCAGACCCTGAAAAACACACGGGCATTTCCACAGATTCCTGTGCACTGTCCCAAGGATGGACAGAGCTTCTCCTCTTCCTCCATGGGAAGTCAATCCACATTTAAGTGTGAGAATGAGCAAAATGGGGAGAGTTCCTGAATATGGCCCAAGAAAAGGCTTCCTTAGGGGCTGGGTTGCTGCCCAGCAGGCAGGGAGCAATTCCATGGAGCTGTTGGACGCTCAGGGAGATTCCACACTCTCTGCTATCCACAAGCAAACACTGCTGGGGAATGCACCAAGGGGCTCCTAAAGGAAACAGAATGTTCTCATTTCTTTGTGATTTGTTTGTGTTTTTATCGTGAGTGACTTATTGGGAAAGCAATGGATTCTTTAAACCAGAGCATTTTATATCTTTTCAGGCTGATTTTGCTGAGTTTGTACTTTTTTGGGAAAATAATGGTTTGGGAAATATTTTTGCTTTTATTCTATGCATGTGTCATTTTATCTCAACAAATTGGCTATCGAGTGTTGCCTGGGATGGCTGAGCCAGGAAATGGCAGGACCTGACCCAGGGGTGTGTGGGGCAGGGACACAGAGACTCCCAGGGCAACCCCAGGGTGTCCCAGGGTGGGGGTTGTGCTGGCTCTGGGTCACCCCAAATTCTGAGGCACCCCATGAAGGAGCTGTGACCCCTGTGCCCACCCAGACACTGCCCATCCCTGGCACCCGCATTCCCCTGGGAACCCAAATATAGGACCCTCATTCCTTATATCCACCGAGCCCAGGGGCCTCCATTCCCATGACACCTCAATCTCCAGTGACTCTCCCTCTTCAGGAACCCCATTCCCTGGGACCTCATCCCTGGGACTCCCCCAGTCCCCTGGACACCCATCCCTGGCTCCACGAACCCCCTGAGCCCCTCAGTCCTGGGAATCCCATGCCCCACCAAGTGCCACCCAGCCTTGTCCCCATCCTGTCCCCAACCTGCCCACAGCCTGTGGCCACCCTGCCCCCACCAAGGGCCACCTACACGTGGGGACGGACGTGACCTCGCTTCCTTCCCCTTCATCCCAAGAGCCGCCAGCCAGGGGAGCGGTGGCCACAGCAGCGAGTGACAGCCAGTGCACATGGCTGGGGACAGCGGGATGGCCGGGAAGGTGGCGCTGCTCTTGTGGGGTGAGTGCCCCGGGCACGGGCCTGACACCCTGGGGATGGGGAGGGGAGGGAGCACAGGGGGCTGTGGGGTCCCCTGAGGTCCCCAATGCCAGCAGTGCCAGTCCATGTTACCCACAGTGGACCTGGGTGAGACTGGGAATGTAGGGTGGCTTTGGGGACAGGAAGAGGGGTCAGGAATTTGGGGATGGGGATGTGGGGACAGGAGTGTGGGGACTGGCACCTTTGGGCTCAGGGAGCTCTGGGCATAGGGACAAGGGAACTGGGATGCAGGGACAGAAGGGGACAAGAACAGTGAGGATGTGGCCATGGGGATGGGATCATGGGGATGGGATCATGAGCTGGTGGGGGTGACCTGGGCCAGCATGAACTGTGTCCGTGGTGTCCTCGTTGCTGGGATGTCCACAGTGTCCCCATGTTCTGCCTCAGCCCAGGGTGGCCTGGGCGTCCCTGTTCCCAAGGTGTCTGTGCCACAGGGATGTGGTGCACAGGTGGCTGTGACACAGACATGGCTCCCTGTCTCTCCAAAACCCTTTGGGACCATCCACACACACTTTCCCACAAGAACTGCTGTCCCTACGGAGACAGTTTGGGGACAGCCACCACACCCCGTACCCTGGTGATGCTGTCCCTGCAGTGCCGCCCCCACCCAGCCCTGTCCCTTCTCCCTTCCAGCCCAGACCCTCGGCCTCGCTGGTGAGTCCTCAGGGGATGCCATGGCCCCACCCCGCTGTCCCCAGCCCCACACTGGCCCTGGCAGGCTGGTGTCCCCTGTCACCCACAGGTGCCCAGACCACCCAGCTCCTGGTGGAGCCCCCCTGGAGGCCGGCGGTGCTGTGGGACCGGGTGACACTGACCTGCCAGGGCTCGGGGACCGCCGGTGCCACCACCTGGTACAAGGACAGGAAAAGCAGGCGGCAGACAGGACGCGACCACTTCACTGTCACCGAGAGTGGCACCTACACGTGTGACAAAACCGGCAGGGGGTGCAGCCCCCCGGTGACAGTCTCAAATGGTGAGGGGCCTTTGGGTGTCCCCAGCCTGGCACCCACATGGGCCCCGAGGGCTCTGGGTGGGCTCCACTCCATGGGTCACCTCCTGTGTGACCAGAGCCCATCCCCTGCACACGGGGCCATCCCAGAGCATCTCAGAGCGGGGGAACTCCATGTTTGATTCCTGGACCCCCGGTGTGATGGGTGTGACCCAATGGGGGAATCTCCATGAGAACGGGACCCTCTGTGTGACAGTTGCCCTGTGTCCCCCACACTGGCTGGTGCTGCAGGTGCCAGCACAGGCGCTGCTGGAGGGGGACACGGTGACACTGCGCTGCCGGAGCTGGCAGAACAAACCGCTCACGGACGTATACTTCTACCATGGAGAGAAGCATCTGAAGGGACCCCAGGATTGGACCAAGCTGTCCCTGTCCCCCCTGCAGCTGCACCTCAGCGGCCGCTACCGCTGCAAGGGCTGTGTGAGCCATGTAGTGTTACAGTGGAAGGAGTCAGAGAGGGTGACAGTGACAGTGCACAGTGAGTGCAGGGATAGGGACAGGGAGCCCGACATCCTCCGAGGGTTTCCCCACCACTGCCTGAATCCTTCATCCCTCCCCTTTACTCCTCCCTCGGTCACTCCAAATTTCCCAAGTCCTTCTTGGTTTCCCCCATGACTGCCCAGTTCCCCCTGCAGATCCCTCATCCCTTTCTTTGTCCTCCCCATCCCTCCCTGCATTCCCCACCCCTTCCCATGTCCCTGCTCCACCCTCTGCTCTCCCTTCCTTCCCTGGGTCCTCCCAGCCATCTCTAAACCCCAAATCATTCCCTGAGGCTCGTCAGTCTCTCGTCTGGTTCCCCATCCCTGCCTGGGTCTCTCCACATTTCCACGGAGTCTCCCCATTGTCCCCAGGTCCCAACATGCCTCCCAGGGTCTCCTTCTGCTCACTGGGATCCTGTCTGCTCCCCTCCGATCCCCCTCTTTCCCCTCCCATGTCCCCCACCCCTCCCGGGTCCCCAATCCCTCCTGTGTCCCCCTGCAGGGCTCCCACCCTCGGGGGTGTCCCTGTCAGTGCCGCCCCCCAGGGGACAGGTGGCACTCGGGGACCGCCTGGTGCTGAGCTGCACAGTGGCCGTGGGGACAGGTCCCCTGTCCTTCTCCTGGTACCGGGAGGGCTCAGGGGCACTGCTGGGCACTGGTCCCCACCTGGAGCTGCGCCACGTTGGGGACAATGAGAGCGGCCAGTAGCGGTGCCAGGTCAGTGACGGGGACAGCGTGGCCGAGAGTGACCCCCTGAATGTCACCGTCCTGGGTGAGCGGGACCCACGGGCTGGGGGTGACCCTACCCATGGCACCCCCATCCCACCTCACCTGGTGCCAGCCCTGTCTGTGTCCCCACAGTGCCCGTGGCCAATGCCACCATCACCCCCGGTCCCCTGGCACACCAGGTGCACACAGGTGACCCCGTGACCCTGCGCTGCTCCGTGCAGGTGGGCTCAGCCCCTGTCACCTTCACCTGGCTGCACAATGGGCAGGAGGTGGCCCGGGGTCCTCTCCTGGAGCTCAGGGACATCAATGTGGGACATTCGGGCACCTATCAGTGCATGGCCACCAACCAGCTGGGACAGGACGGGCACCGCGTGTTCCGGGCACTCAGCCCTGAGCTGGCCCTGGAGGTGACACCTGGCTCACCCTGGGTCACAGGTGGGCTCACACAGGGTCACCGGGGAGTGCAGGACCCCTGGGGTGATGGGTGACCCTGATGTGTCCCCTCTGTCCCCAGCAGTGGCCCCATGGGTCAGTGGGGCCTTTTTGTTCCTGCTCCTGCTCGTGGCTGTCATTGTAACCTGGCATCGGTGGCATCGTGTGGGTGATAGTGGGGGCACGGGGGTCCCAGGGAGATGTAGAGGCCCCCAGAGAAGAGGGTGCAAAAGGATGGCATCCACAGCCCCAGAACTGTGATCTTCTCTGGGCATGCTGTAAGGTTTGGGAAGGTGCTGGAGGGTCCTGCAGAGATGTTGGGGGTTCTTTCAGAGGTCCTGGGGGTGTTTGGGGGGTCTCTGTTCCTGCTGGGCTTTGGATTCTTGAGGCTGATTCCCAGAGGCACTGGGAAGGTTCATGAATTCTGGAGGCCTTCAGGGATGCTTGGGGGTCCTGTGGGAAATTGAGGGTCCAGTGGGGGTCCAGGAATCCTGAGAGGGATCAGGGCCCTGGGACCCCACAGTCACCCCTCCCCTCTTTCCTCAGCTGACTCCAGGCCACAGCAGGAAAGGTGAGAGGGGGGCTCAAACCACACTCTCCCTTTTTACCCCAACCCCCAAGCCCTCCCATTCCTTTCCCCACATCCCCTTTATTCCCTCAGGGCCCCCCCGGATCCCCCGGCCCCCCCAGAGTAGGGGGAGGTGCTGCACACCCACATCGTGGTCACCAAGAGGGCAGGGGGTAAGTACGGGGGGACACACGCAGAGGGACATGTCACCCACGAGTGTCACCCCACCCAGATCCCACAGCCCGTGTCTCTCGCAGTGTCCCCCCGTGCCACCACCCTCCAGGATCCCCAGGTGACCTACGCGGAGCTGCAGGGACCCCAGGGGCGACCGCGGGAACCCGGTGACATCTACGGGAATGTGCTGTGACACTGGGGGGAACTGGAGGGCACTGGGGGTCCCCATCCATGGGCATACACTCGTGTGTGTGCTGCCACTAAAAACTGCCCCTCTCCCACCCAGTGGGGACACAAAGATCCCAAAGGGCTGAGAGAAGAACAATTTCCTGAAACAGCAACCAGAGAGAATAAAACCAACAGCCACAAGGTGCAGAGACCAAATTGTCCCCCAAGCAACAATTTCCAGGGAAGCCACTAAAGAGGAGGAAACCCTGAACTCCCCCCGTAGCACGTTTCCTCCACCAGAGGAACCTGGCAGGGCCCTAGAGCTTCCTTCCTCTGATGCCCAAAGCGGCCTTCAAGAGGCTCTGGATTCTCTTCTCCCCTGTCCCAAACCCCTCCACTGCCGTGTTCCCCACACGGGGATATCGCAAAGGTTCCATGGGGGTTCCAGAGTGTCCCCCTTTACCCAGGCCAGTTGGGACCAGGCCATGGCACAGGGTGGGGTGTCAGAGACAGGAAGTGTTTAATGTCTGGAGACATTTTGGAACAGCTGTCTGTGGCAGGGGTGGGTTAGGCCTTGCTTTTGGTGAGACAGGGCCCCGTCTGTCCATCAGTCTGTCAGCCATGGCACACTGGGGACGGTGTGATGCTCTGCCAAAGCCAGCTCCTAAATGGCCGTGTGACCAGAAGTGCCAGCTGGGGAGAGGGCCCTTGGTGGCCCAACTGGCTTAAAAGGCAGAGCATGAGGTGGCCAAGTCCCTGACCCTGCCTTCTGTTTGGTTGTCTGTCTCATCGACGCTGGAACCCAGAAGTTGACAATTGTTTTAAATGAGCAATATCTGCCAAGGAAAGTGGGAATATTCCTCCAATGGAAAGAAGATCAATCACTTAAAACTCTTTTTAATTTCAAAGATTATGGGGCTTCCAGAAAAAAGTGCAGGAAAAAGAATAACAGCTCATTACTGGGAACATTAAAAATCAGAAGAGAACAAACAACACAAACCCAGAACTTTCCCTCCCGCTCAGCGCTGTTGGTTTTTGTGGCAGTTCTAACCGCGGCCAGCAGGGGGCGCTGCAGGGAGCACTCCCGGCCAGCAGGGGGCGCTGCAGGGAGCACTCCCGGCCAGCAGGGGGCGCCCCGCTCCAGCTCCATCCCCTCAGGGGCCATGGCGGCCTCGGGCGGGAGGGAGGAGGGCAAATCGCTCCTTTTGCAAACTCACGGCCACCAATCGGTCCCGGCACCACCAGCGGCAGCGGGCAGAAGCCGCCAAGGCAGCAGGTTGGATCCCAGTGCCCACTGGCAGCGTAGCAGTGCCCCGGGGCCAGGCACACGCCCTGCACAACACCCGTGACCGCTCTCCATGATCCCAAATGGAAGGAAGGCAGCGCCTGGCCCCAAGCTGGTCTTGGGTCCACAGCAGCACCTCTGGTGTCTTTACACCACAATTCCTGAAAACCCTCAGCCTTTCAGTCAGGTGAGGAGGGCAGGGATGGAGCAGCTTTGGGGACACCTGGAATGCACACAGGGTCACTCCCCACAGCCCCACCATGGCCCTGGCCACAGTCCCTGCTTGGTATTTTCACACTTTTCCCTCTTATTTGGCGGACACGTCTGGAACTCAAACATTCTTTCCATGAGGTTCCAGGAGGCTGCAGGTTTTTTTGAAAAAGGAAGGTCCAGGTCAGCTTGTTGAGCGGAGTGTTGTGGGTTGTGCAGTAGTTTTGTGGTTCTCTCTGTCCCTTACAAAGAGGAACAAATGAACAATTGCTGCATTTCCAGGCTGTTTCCCCCACAGCTGCCCCTACAGGTACTGTTTCCAGCCATCCCTGCTCTGAAAACCATCAAAGGCCCTCCCAGAGCCACTGCTTGGGCTGTCTTTGGGTTTTATGCTTCTTGCAGGGCCGAGCACACCACAGTCCGGCCTTTTTCCACCCATAGAATTCTGACCTCTGCAGCAGCTCCACTAACCCAGAGCCCTTTGGAATCTGTCTTGGAGGACACCCAGTCTGCCAGCAAATTCTGGGGGCTGTGCTGGGCCCTGGATTTCCCCAAAATCTGAGACACTCAGGGAAGAAGCTGGGACCTACGGGCCCATCCAGCCACTGCCCATCCCTGGGACTTCCATTCCCCTGGAAATCAAATCAAGGGACCCCCATTTCTTATGCCCCACCTTGCCTGGGACCCCCATCCCAGTACTGACATTCCCCAGGATCTCCATGGCCCACCACCCCCATTCCCAAGGAACCCTCTCCTGTTCATTCCATCCCCTGAAATCCTCCTTCCCCCAAGACCTTGATTCTCCCAGGACCCCCATTCCTACGGGACCCCTCATTTCCCCAGCATCCCCATCCCATGACCCCAAATCCCTGGAGCCCACGTTCCCCTGGGACTCCCATCCCTGAGTCCCCCCATCCCTGGGGACCCCCATTCCCATGGCAACCCCATCGCCAGTGACTGCCCCCCTTCAGCACCCCCATTCCCCTGGGACTCCCATCACTGGGACCCCCCATTCCCCTGGACACCCAGCCCTGGCTCCCAAAACTCTCTGAGCCCCTCAATCCTGGGAACCCCATGTCCCACTGTGTCCCACCCAGCCTTGTTCCCATCCTGTCCCCACCCTGCCCACAGCCTGCGCCCAGATTGTGGCCACCCTGCCCCCACCAGGTGCCACCTACACATGAGGATGAGACCTGACCTCGCTTCCTTCCCCTTTCCCAAAGAGCCACCAGCCAGGGGACAGCCACGCCCGGCAGCGAGTGACAGCCAGTGCACATGGCTGGGGACAGCGGGATGGCCGGGAAGGTGGCGCTGCTCCTGTGGGGTGAGTGCCCCGGGCACGGGCCTGACACCCTCGGGATGGGGAGGGGAGGGGGCGCAAGGGGGCTGAGGGATCCCCTGAGGTCCCCAATGCCAGCAGTGCCAGTCCATGTTACCCACAATGGACCTGGGTGGGACTGGGGATGTAGGGTGGCTTTGGGGACAGGAAGAGGGGTCAGGAATTTGGGGATGGGGATGTGGGGACAGGAATGTGGGGACTGGCACCTTTGGGCTCAGGTAGCTCTGGGCATAGGGACAAGGGAACTGGGATGCAGGAACAGAAGGGGACAAGAACAGTGAGGATGTGGCCATGGGGATGGGATCATGGGGATGGGATCATGAGCTGGTGGGGGTGACCTGGGCCAGCATGGGCTATGTCCCTGGTGTCCTCTTTGCTGGGGTGTCCACAGTGTCCCCGTGTTCTGCCTCAGCCCAGGGTGGCCTCGGGGTCCCTGTTCCCAAGGTGTCTGTGCCACAGGGATGTGGTGTATGGGTGGCTGTGACACAGACATGTCCCCCTGCCTGTCCAAATCTTTTGGGGACCACCCGCACACAATTTCTCACAAGAACTGCTGTCCCCACAGGGGCAGTTTGGGGACAGCCACCACACCCTGTACCTTGGTTGCACTGTCCCTGCAGTGCCGCCCCCACCCAGCCCTGTCCCTTCTCCCTTCCAGCCCAGACCCTCGGCCTCGCTGGTGAGTCCTCAGGGGATGCCATGGCCCCACCCCGCTGTCCCCAGCCCCACGCTGGCCCTGGCAGGCTGGTGTCCCCTGTCACCCGCAGGTGCCCAGACCACCCAGCTCCTGGTGCAGCCCCCCTGGAGGCCGGCGGTGCTGTGGGACCGGGTGACACTGACCTGCCAGGGCTCAGGGACCGCCGGTGCCACCACCTGGTACAAGGACGGGCAGCGCTGGGGGCAACAGGGAAACGACCGCTTCACTGTCACCAAGAGTGGCACCTACACGTGTGACAGACCCGGCACTGGGCTCAGCCGCCCCGTGACAGTCTCAAACGGTGAGGGGGGTTTGGGTGTCCCCAGCCTGGCACCCACAGGGACCTCAAGGGCTCTGGGTAGGCTCCACTCCATGGGTCACCTCTTGTGTGACCACAGCCCGTCCCCTGCTCTGGGGACATCCCAGAGCATCCCAGAGTGGAGAACCCCATGTTGGAATTCGGGACCCCTGGTGTGCTGGATTTCACACAATGGGGGGATCTCCATGAAAACGGGACCCCGGTGTGATAGGACCCCCCGTGTCCCGCAGTCCGGTTGGTCCTGCAGGTGCCAGCGCAGGCGCTGCTGGAGGGGGACACGGTGACACTGTGTCGCCGGTGCTGGCGCGACATGCCGGTCACTGGAGTGTGATTCCACCGTGGGGACAAGGAGGTGGGGATGTCCCTCAATGGGGCCGAGCTGTCCCTGTCCCGTCTGCAGCTGAACCACAGCGGTCACTACAGCTGCAGGGGCTGGGTGGACGCCGAAATGTCAACATGGGCACAGTCGGCGCCAGTGACAGTGACAGTGCACGGTGAGCGCCCCCACGGCTGGAACTCCAGTATCCTGCCGCCCCCAAAGCCACTTCCCAATGGACTCAGAGTCACAGTCCACACCTCCCCTCTCCTGCCCTGATCTCTCCCCTGTGCCAGTTCTGGAGGGTCCCCCCAAGCCCACCGTGGGGTCCCCCTGACTCTCAGCTGCCTCAGCACCCCCAGCCTCCTGCGGCCCCGAGCCCCCCTCCTGCACGTGTTCTACCGGGACGGGCAGATGGTGGGGGGCCCGCAGGGGTCCCTGCAGCTGCTGGTGCCCGCCGTGGGGGTCTCCCACTCGGGGAATTACAGCTGCCAGGTGCGCTCCGAGGGTGGGGCCGTGCGGAAGAGCAGCGCCCGGCTCCGTGTCACGGTGCGCAGTGAGTGCGGGGATGGGCACGGGGAGCCCCCACAGATGCCTCAGGTCCCCCACACTGCCAGGCATCCCCCAGCCCTCCCTGACACCTGCTCTGGGGTACCCAACCTTTCCCAGATCCCTCCTTGGCTCCCACCATCCTTTCTTGGGTCCCTTCCCGGGACCCCCAGCCCCTACATGGGTATTCCCATCATTCCCTGGTGCATTTTTCGTGTCCTGCCATCGCTGCCCAGGTCTCTCCGAAGGTCCCTTCATTCCTTGCTCCACTTTCCCTCCAACCCTCATCGGGTCCCCTCATCCCTGCCTGGGTTCCTTCACCCTTCTCTGAGGTCTCCTCACATTCCTCAGGTCTCACCATCCCCTCCCTGGGTCCCCATACCCTTCCTGGTGTTTCCCACCTTCCTCTTCAGGGCTTCCCTCCCTTAACCCCTCCATCATCCCTCGGGGTTCATTAATAACACCCACCACCCCAATCTCTGCCACCCCCCTCCGTCACTGGAGGTCCCCTGGCCCTCCTCGAAGCCCTGGGTCCCTCACTGTCCCCTGGTGTCCCCATCTCCCGCAAGGGTCCCGCCCTCGGGGGTGTCCCTGTCAGTGCAGCCCCCCGGGGGACAGGTGGCACTCGGGGACCGCCTGGTGCTGAGCTGCACAGTGGCCGTGGGGACAGGTCCCCTGTCCTTCTCCTGGCACCGGGAGGGCTCAGGGGCACTGCTGGGCACTGGTCCCTGCCTGGAGCTGCGTCACGTTGGGGACAATGACAGTGGCCAGTACCGGTGCCGGGTCACCAACGGGGACAGCGTGGCTGAGAGTGACCCCCTGAATGTCACCGTCCTGGGTGAGCGGGACCCTTGGGCTGGGGATGAGCCCACCCATGGCACCCCCATCCCACCTCACCTGGTGCCAGCCCTGTCTGTGTCCCCACAGTGCCCGTGGCCAATGCCACCATCACCCCCAGTCCCCTGGCACACCAGGTGCGCTCAGGTGAAAACGTTACCCTGCACTGCTCAGTGCAGGTGGGCTCAGCCCCTGTCACCTTCACCTGGCTGCACAATGGGCAGGAGGTGGCCCGGGGTCCCCTCCTGGAGCTCAGGGACATCGATGTGGGACATTCAGGCACCCACCAGTGCGTGGCCACCAACCAGCTGGGACAGGACGGGCACCGCGTGTTCCGGGCACTCAGCCCTGAGCTGGCCCTGGAGGTGACACCTGGCTCACCCTGGGTCACAGGTGGGGTCACATGGGGTCCCTGGGGTGTTCAGGACCCCCACGGTTCAGGGTGACCCCGATGTGTCCCCTCTGTCCCCAGCAGTGGCTGTGAATGTCGGCAGGACCCTCCTGTTCCTGCTCCTGCTCCTGGCTGTCATCGGGGGCTGTCACTGGTGGCACCATCGGGGTGGGTGACAACGGGAGGGATGGGGGTCCTGGAGTGTGGGGAAGCCCCCAGAGTGGGGGCAGAGATCAGCAGCACCCAGGGCCCCTGAGCTGAGGGACACTGAGCCTGCAGTGACCTTGGCTGGGGGTCCTGGGGGATTTGGGGGGAATTTGGAAAGTCTTGGTTGGACCCCAGGGTCATCCCTGGGTGGGCTTTGAGGAACATTGGGGTGGTACTGGGAGCTCTTGGAGGGCTGTGCAGGGATGCTGGGGGATCTTTCTGGGGTCCTAGGGGAGTTTGGGGGTACCCCTCCCTGCCAGGCTTGGGGTTCTGGAGGCTAAAGGGGTTGTGGACGCTGGGGGGACTGGGGGCCCTGCAGTGGTGCAGAAGTTCCGGGGGGTTCAGGGGTGCTCAGAGTGTCCGGGGTGAATCAGGGGTTCATTGGGAATTGGGGCTGCTGTGGGGATTTGGGGGTCCCGTGGGTGGTTGGAGCTCTGAGGTCTCAGGAAGGTTCAGGGGTCCCGGTGTCCCCACAGTCACCCCCTCCCCTTTCCCTTGCAGAAACCAGGAAGCTCCAGGATAGGTGAGTGGGGGACTTGGGCTTTCCCCCTCCCCTTATCCCCGCAGGACCCTCCCAGAGGAGGGGGCTGTGTTGGCCCCCCACATTGTGGGCACAGAGTTGGCACTGGGAGAATTCGGGGGGGCACAAGTACACGTCACCCATGGGTGCCACCCCCACCCAGGTCCCCACAACCGGTGTCACCCTCACAGTCCCCACGGGTGTCCCCCGGTCCTGCCCCACCTCGGGATCCACAAGTGACCAACACGGAGCTGTCGGGACCTCACGAGGGACAGCAGGACCCCCCTGACTACGAGAACGTGCTGTGACACTGGGGGCACTGGGGGTCCCTGCCCCAGGGCACCCCCCGTGTGCCCCCCCCCCCCGGTATCCCATGCTTCTGTGCCCGGGGGGTGGCAACGAGTGGGGGTCTGTCGGGACCCAGGCCAGCCCTCTGGCTGTCCTGAGCAGCCAAGACCTTGCCAGGGGGCTCGGAGACCCTGGCACAGAGCCCAAAATGCCTCTGTGAGTTTGATTATGTCCCGTGGAGCAAATTACCAACCTTCTATGAAGATCAGCAAGCCACAAGAGTTTAAGTAGAATATTAGTGAAATTATCACGGGGTGAATTATGTATTTTAGGATTACTGTACAGGGGGGTTATATCTCTGTACAGGGGGGTTATGGAGACAAGATGGAGGAATCGGGGCGTGCCTCGTGCTTCTTCTTTCTTCTTCTTGTCTTCCATCTTCTGCTGTGATGTTGGCACTTAGAGATTGGTTTAGAGTAGAAGCTCACTGTCTAGCATAGGTGATGGGTATTGGGGAGTAATTGTAAATATTGTACACGTAGTTTATAGCATAAAGACATAACACCGCCCCGGGGGTAGGCAGAGTGCCTGTGGCTGCCCTGCTGAGCAGATCTCTGCTGGGCAGAAAGAAAATTTTTTAGATAAGAACTAATAAACAACCTTGAGACCGAGAGATGAAGAGCTCTGACTCCTTCTTTAAGCGCCGGGCTGGGAAAAGAGACTTTGGAATTTTTCTCGGGGTCGCTCTGACAAACTAATGATCCCAACAGGGGTCCCATGTGGGGCTGCCCAGAGCTCCCCGTTCCAGTGCTCCCAGTGCTCCCAGTACCCCCAGGGGCTCCCCATTCCCTCCCCCAGTGCCAGGGGGCACAGCACCCCTGTCCGTCTTATTGGACCCAAAATGCAGCTTTGCGATTAAACTGGGAGAAATGGTTTTTGTTTGTTCAGCTCTGCCTGGCCAGCTCGGCATTGAGGACAGTCCCGGTCAGGTTGTTGAGCAGATCCTTGTGGGATTTGCAGGATTTTTTGGGCTCCCTCAGTCCGTTGGGGACAGGGACAAAATGATCAATTGCTGCATTTCCGAACTGGTTTCCTCTCAGCTGCCCCGCAGCGGGGAAGGAGCTGCCGCTGTTTGTCCCCTCTCGGTGACACCGGCCAAAGGCTCGGGCACCTGCGGCGGTGCCGCCCCGGCACCTCGGGCACCGATCCGGCAGCTGCCGAGCCCCTCGGGCCCAGCCCAGCTCAGCCCATCCCCGCCCGCTGCCCAAAGCCCGCAGCCGGCGCTCCCCGAGCGGCGTCTGAGCCCCGGAGCTGCTGCGGAGCCCCGGCCGGGGGCACCGGGAGGGCGGAGGGCACCGGGGACCCCGGGGAGGAGCCCCCGGCGCTGCGGGAGCGGAGTCCCGGCCTCGGCTCACTGTCGCCGCTCGCGGCTGCCATCGCACTGCGACAGCCGGGACTGTCCCGGCCTGCGGGGACCGACGCTGTCGGTGTGTCCCGAGGGGGGATTTTGGGCTCTCACCCCGTCCTTTCCAGGACCCCCCGATCCCCCGTCCCCCCGCGGCTCTGGAGCTTTTGGGGACCTTGGGGACAGCGCCACTCGCGCCGGGGGCCGTTGGGGACATCTCGCGACAGCCGCTGCCGCTGCCCACAGCCGGGCCTGGCGACAATCGCGACATCCGCATCTGCCAATGGCGACACGCGACAGCCGCCCCTGCGCGGGATCCGCCTCCCTCCATTCCGGGGACACCCCGGGCTCCCGGCTCCCCAACCCCGGCGGCTCCCGTGTCCCCCAAACGCTCCTGGGGACACCTCGGTCCCCCCTGACCCCCCCGGTCCCTCCCGTCCCCCCCGGGCTCGGCGGAGGCTCCGCAGAAGCTCCGGGGCTCGGAGCCCGCCCGGGGAGCGCCGGGTGCGGGGTCAGGCACCGAGGGGGCACCGGGAGGGGAACCGGGCAGGGCTGGGGAGGTGGATCTGGGCACTGGAGGGATTTGGGGAGGATTTGGGGAGGTTTTAGGGTGATTTCGGGTTTTGGAGGGCATTTTGAGGTGATTTGGGATTGCTTTGGGGGCTATTTGTGGGATTTTTGGAAGGGGGGGGAAGAGGGGGGTTTTGGGGTGATTTTAAGGGATTTTAGGGGTGATTCAGAGGTGATTTTGGGAAGTCTGGTATGATTTGGGGTGATTTTAGTCAGTTTTGGAGAGTTTGTGGTAATTTGGGGAATTTAGAGGATATTTGGATATTTTGTGCAGAATTTGGAGGATGTTGGAGTTTATTTGGAGGATTTTGGGGCTTTAGGGATGATTTGGGGAAGCTTTGGGGCAATTTGGGCATAGGGATTTTGAGGAGTTCGGGGGCATTTGAGGTTGATTTTGGTGGATTTTCAGGGGATTTTCATGGTATTTTGGGGGTGATTTTTATGGGAGTTTTTAGTGGGATTTTGGGAGAATTTGGGGAGGATTTTGGGGTCTCACCCCATCCTTTCCTGCAGCCCGAGGGCCGCTCCAGCCCCCATCGTGCTGCTCCACGATGTCACCAATGTCACTGCTGCCCCCAAAGTGATGCCCTTGCTCCAGGACAAACTCAAAACCATCCAAGTCATCACCAGGGACCTGATCCAGGAGCTCATGTGACGCTCCCAAAATCTGCCATTTTTTGCCCCCAAAATCTGCTATTCCCGCCCCCCCCCCCCCCCAGAATCCGGAATTTTTTCCCCAAAATTCGTGATTCTTTGACCAAAAACTCAGGAGTTTTTCCCCAAAAATTCAGGATGCTTTCCCCAAAATTTAGGATTTTTTCATTGGAAATTCAGGAGTTTTTTCCTCCAAAATACAGGACATTAAAAAAAAAAAAAAACAAAACAAAACAAAAAAAAACCAGGATTGTTTTGCTGAAAATGTGGTGGTTTCTCCCCCCAAAATCTGGGATATTTTCCTCCAAAATTCAGGGTATTTTTCCCCAAAATTTGAATATTTTTCCCCCAAAATCTGAGATATTTTCCATGACAGTCCATGTCCCTCAGAATTCCCAGGGATTGACCCCCAGCCTCGCTCGTCATCAGCACCGAGGAATTCCAGCGGATCCAGGAGGAGGCTCAGCCTCCGCGGCAGCTCGCGGATCGGCTGCGGATCCTCAAATCCCGCCAGGACGCGGCTTTTGTGGGCATCTCCTGATTGCCTGAGCCCCTATTTCCCAATTCCAATTTTTCCTGATCCTGATTTTCCCAATCCCGCTATTCCTGGTCCCCAATTTCCTGAGCCTGATTTTCCCTATCCCAAATTTCCCAATCTCAATCTTCACAATCCCAAATTTTCTGATCCTGCTTTTCCCAGTCCTGCTTTTCCTGACCCCGCTTTCCCTGATGCCACATTTCTGATCCCAATTTTCTCAATCCCAATTTTCCCAATCCCACTTTTCCTGATCCTGGTTTCTGGATCCCATTGTTCCTGATCCTGATTTTACTGATCCAGGGAATGCCCCGGGATGTCCCCGGGAATGTTGCCAGGAATGGCTCTGGGAATGTCCCCGGGAATGCCTCGGGATGTCCCAGGGATGTCCCCAAAATGTCCGCGGGCTGTCCCGGGGATCTCCCTGGGAATGACCCCCAGGAAGACGCCGGCAATGCCCTGGGCTGTCCCTGCCATGTCCCCGGGCTCTATTAACATTGTTTGTCATTCTCTTTATGTTACAGGAATCATTGAGAGAATTCAGCACTCATTCCTGAAGGAAGTCTCTAAGTTCTTTTTCTGTTATTAACCTCTCTGTGCAACTTCTCACTTCACAGCTCTCAGCAATACAACCTTCTGCACTTTAGATCACACACCCCTCTGCCTGCACCTGCACTGGAAGGTGATGTGAAGGCGGATGCCCTCGCCATGACAGTCACTACACCACAAAAGTCAGGACAGGCCAAACTTTCTCATGATGTCTGCCATCAAAATGCCCCAGCACTGGGAAAACAATTCCATCTGACTTTGCCACAAGCACGGCATGCAGCGAATCCTCGCTCACAGTGTCAGCAGACTCTTTCTTTGCCACAAATGTTAGGCACAAACTCACAAGGATTGAAACCTAATGACATCTGGCAAACAGATGTAACACACTTTTCCAGCTTTGGCACTTTTAAATATGTCCATGTGTCTCCTGAAGCCTTTTCTGGATTCACAGTAGCAACAGTACACAGGGGTGAGAAATCCATGGGAATTTGATGGGAATTTCCCATTCCACGGGAATTTGATAGGAATTTGGGAGGGGAACTGAAGGATTCTAAATGCCTGGAATGCTTTCCTTCCTTGGGAATATTGGAGGGGAACTGCAGGATTCAAAATTCCCTACATCCAGAATGCCAGTATTCCATGGGAGTTGCATGGGGAATTTGGGAAGGGAGCTGAAGCATTCGAAATTCCTGATGCCCAGAATGCAATCATTCCATAGTTTTGGTGGGAATTTGGGAGGAGAACTGGAGCATTCTAAATTCCCGACACCCAGAATACCCTTATTCCTTGGAAACTTGGGAGGGGAACTGAAGGATTCCAAATTCCCTATGCCCCGGCTGCCATTATTTCACAGGAATTTTGGATGGGAACTGGAGGATTTGAAATTCCCAATGCCTGGAATGCAATTATTTCATGGGAATTTGGGAAGGGAACTGGACGATTCTCAATTTCCCATGCTTGGAATGCAATTATTCCATGAGAATTTGGGAAGGGAACAGAAGGATTCAAACTACCTGATGGCCAGAATGCTGTTTTTCCATGGGAATTTGGGAGGGGAGTTGGAGGATTTGGAATTCCTGGTGTCTGGAATGCAGTCATTCCATTTTCCAGTTTTGGTGGGAATATGACATTTGAGCTGGAGGATTCAAACTTCCTGACACCCAGAATGCTCTTATTCCATGGAAATTTGGTGGGAATTTGAGAGAGGAGCTGGAGGATTTGAAATTCCCAACACTTTGAATGCCATTATTCCATGGGCATTTGGGAGGGGAGCTGGGGCGTTCAAAATTTCCAATGCCCAGAATGCCATTATTCCGTAGTTTTGGGGGGAATTTTGCAGGGGAACTGGAGGATTTGAATTTCCTGATGCCTGGAATGCCATTATTCCATGGGAATTTGGAGGGGGAGCTGGAGGATTCAAAATTCCTCATGGCTGGAAAGCCACTACTCCATGGGAATTGGGGAGAGCAGATGGAGCATTCAAAATTCCCAATGCCTGGAATGCCGTTATTCCATGAGAATCTGGAAGGTAAATGGCAGGATTGAAAATTGCTGACGTCTGTGCCTCTCATGTGCCTTTGCAGCTGCCAGAAGGTGCAGTTTGGATCTGTGCTGATCATGCTTGTGCCAAACATTGGCACCAGTGCTTGTGCATTTTGATGGAAAAAAGCATGACTCAGTTTTGCTTGTTCAAAATGTTTGGCAAAGTGTTTGAAAAAACCATTGTCAGATTGTCAGCTCTCGCATTTCCTTCTGCCATGAATCCTGGAAGCGAGGAATGAGCCCTGATATGAGAGAAAAATATTGGTTAGTTCTGAGTGTCAAAATTGTAGAAAGACATGAAAGCCAATGATATAATTTGTAACATCCTTTAAAACTGATCCTTCTATTCTTTTAACAATACTAGCAACATAAGATAAATCTGTCATTAAATTCAAAAGTTCTGAAAAGAGCTGAAATGCTCTGAACTACTGCAGCCAGTTCAACAATCTGAGGAGAGCCCTCTATTGTTTGAACATCTGACTGCCATGTTTTGGTTGTTTGATTTTGCCATACTATTACTGATTTGTGTGTTTTCCCTGCTCCAGCAGTGAAGACAGTTATAGCACTTAAAGGCTCTTCACTTAGCATGGCTTGTTTTCTAAAACTTCATTTAGCTTGTAACAATTTGTGGCCTGGGTAATGAATAGAACAATCACCTGAATAATTTAGCGATGCAATTTGTGAGTCTAAATTTGGCAAAGCCCAATCAACCCTTTTCACAGGAAAATAAATAATTACAAAGTCTTGGCCTGCCATAGTTAGCAATCTCGTTCTGGCTCTAATTATGATTTCAGATGTCATCTCCATGGTTGTAAAAATTGGTTTTGGAGACCTATAAGGAAGAACAACCCACTGTGTGACTAACAAAGGATCTTTTTCAGAAGTGTTCCATTGAAAAAGGAGACCACAAAGTTGCCTTTTTTCTCCTAACACTGCAAGAAATGCAGTGGCTATGGAATTCTACAAGATTCCCTCACTTTTATTTCTAGCTTTACAAGAAAAGTGTAAGATGTGGGAGTCAACCCAACTAAGACATAAGGTCAGCTGGACTTCACACCAAACAAACCAAAGTGATCTTCAAGGTCTGGGACACGTTCATCTAAATCAGGGCAAGCCTCAGATCTCCTCTCAAAAGCCTTTGCAGTAGTTATGTTCATTAGTCCAAGTTCCACTCCCCTATTGGTTACATGTGTTCCATATATAGTATGGTTTCTAGAATGTTCCACCTCCAAGACTTTATCTTGTTACCTCTTCCTTGTTTCTGGCCCTTGGAGCTTCTCCCTATGTTGTGTTCTGTTCCTAAGCATAGTTCCCATTTTTATTTCCCATTAAAAGTAATTTCCTTCCCTCTCCTTCTCTCCTATTTTGCACCACGTTCACCCTGAAGTCAGGGGACCCAAAGGTTTGTCACAGCCACCCTCACTGCGACAGCCAGTGCCCGCAGCGCTGTCAGGCAGTGCCGGGATCCCGGCTGTGCTTCTGCTCCCCAAAAGTGAGGAATGGCAGCCCCAGGCTCAGAGCCAGGCAGAAAGCCAACCAAGGGAGAGCAGAGGGAGGGCACCCTTCCAGTCTCTCTGGGGCATGGCCGCAAAACAGCCCCTGCTGCTTCTTCCTCCGCCGGTGTTTGGGCAGAGCCAGCCAAGTTGTGCTTTGTGATCCAAAGCCTGTTGGGAGCGGGCATGAAAAGCGCTGTGTGCACAGCACAGAGTCCTGGAAGGTGCTGGCCAGAGCCTCCTGCAGGAACAGGGCTCTGGTCCCTGGCCAGGAACAGCCTGGTTTTGGTGCTGTGAGTGCAGGCAGGAGCTGAGGCAGGTGAAGAGGCAGCGGGCAGCTTGTGTTTGTAGAGGGCCTGGGGCTGCACCTCTGAACCTGCACCTGGAAACTCACTTGGGGGAATAGGAGCTAGAGCTGGAGTGCCTGTCCTGAAAGGACCTGAAGTCATTCAGCCTTGCCAGCGTTTCTTAAGGGTGTGTTGCTGTTCCCCAGGAAAGCCACATATTTGGGGAAACACCTTTGGAGGAAAGGGGCTTGCTTCTCAAGGAAAGTGCTTCCCAGGGAGCAACCAGTGAGGCAGGTGAGAGTGTCCCCCTTTGGCTCTCTGTGCTCAAATGAGTCTTTGGGGCCCGTTGCACTTGGCAGAGGGGCAGGGGAATAGAGAAGGCAGTAAAGAATGAGAAAATAATTCACACATGGAGTCAGAGCTTCTGACAGAGACCAAGTGTTGCCAGCAGTTTCTCCAGGTGCTCCTGCCATCAGCACCTGCAGGAAGGAGCACAGCCCCCAATGCACTTCTGTGCCAGAAGGGCTTTAGCTCCTTCTGGCACAGAAGCCTCCCGGGGGCACAGGTCTCTGGGGCAGGAGATGGGCACCAGTGCTGCCAGGGCTGGGGGGTGGCAGGTCTGCTTGGCCGGGGTATCTGCCACAGCTGCTGATGTCAGTGCTCCCTGGGCCCCAGGCCTCAGAGCAGCATTGGTGCCCGGGCCCACACGTTCCTTGTGCGTTTCACACCGGCGGGTTTAGGACGGCCACCAGCCGGGACGTACCCCAAGAAGGCTGTGCCAGCTTCCCTGGAAGGCCCTGTGCCGTTCCTAGCGCGGCTGCGTCGGCAGTCCTGGGGGCTCCTTCTGCTGCCCTGAGCCCGCAGAGCAGGGCAGCGTTTGCTGATGCTCTGAGCCCTTCCTAAAGATCCTGTTGGCCTGGCTTAGACACCTGGGGCCAGGCATTCCTTCCAACCTGGGCCACTTTGGGTGGGCTGGGGGCAGCCCCAAGGCAGGCGGCAGTGTGTGCAAGGGCTCTTGGTGACACAGTGCAGCACGGTCACCGTGGCACGGAATGGAACCGGGCAACCAAGGGCCCTTTGTGACACGTGGTGACAAAGGAGCCGGCAGTGACAAGAGCACGCCACAGTGCTTGGAGCACACCACAGGAAAGGACAGGACAGAGCGGTGCCGTGAGGAGCCCCTGCACAGCGCGCTCGTTTGTGTCCCACCCAGAGCTTTTCTGAAGCGTTCCTGCAGCTGAGCTCGAGGCCAGACCACAGGACTTGCTGACCCGTGGTCTCTTCGAGGCTTCTCTTCTGCAGGTGCCCTCAAGGACACCACTGCAGGACTTGGAGATTTTCCAAGACATCTCTCCTGCCAATATCCACAAATTCAGTCCAAGACATGGAGCAGACACCCCCAAGAGTGCCCAAGCTGGCCTGGGTGGAGGAGGAAGAAGGCCCTGGAGCTGCCCTGGCACAGCAGACTGAAGAGCTGGTGCCGTTCCAGCCACCGCAGGAGGGTGAGTGGCAGAGCTGGGTCACAGCACTGGTGCCTGCTGCCAGCTTGGCCCCACGCCATGCCGTGCCGTTCCGTACCGTGCCATGCTATCCCCTGGGGACATGCCCATGGACAGGACGGAAGAGGGGCCGGGCAGACACCCCGCAGTGGCCGTGCTCCATCCCCTGGGGCATCCCGGGGCTCTCTCTGCCTGGGCAGCACAGGGCTGGCCTGTGTTCTCCAGCCTCTCCCACAGCCCCTCATCTCTGGCTGTGCTCGCTCTTTGCCAGATGCAGCCCTGGAGCGCACACAAGAGCAGGAGTCCAGCCGTGGCCGCTTCCGCAGCACAGCGCAGGTACCTGCAGCCACCCCCACCTGGGCTGGGCCTGCTGTCCCTGCTCAGCCCAGCACCGTGTGTGGACACCTCCACGCAACATCCCCGGCTTCTTGCCCTTCTCCTACAGTTCGTTTGCAACTTCCTCAAGAGAATTGAGGAGGAAGAGACCATCATCATTGGCGCAGGCCTCAGACCACACTCGCCCATCTTACAAAGCAAGGCCAGTGCTGCCCTGCTGTCTATGCTTGTGGAGGAAGATTTTTACAATCCAAAGCAAGTAAGCAGCCTGTGGCCAGCCTTTGATCCTCCCACCAATTGCTTGGTCTCCCAAGCCATGCACGCTGGTTGCACTGAGCCTTTCAGGCCACATGGCAGCGTGGTGGGAAGGGAAGCACTTCTCTGGGGAAGATGGGAACATTGCTCCCTCTGGCAGCTTTCCAAGTCTCCCCATGCCTTCTCCAGGTGCCTGCCATGGTGAGCTCCATCCACCAGTGGCTCATGGCCAATGATTCTGCTGAGCACAGGCTGGACAAGACCCTGCTTGATCTCACCCAAGCACATCCAAATGACGCAGTCATGACGCTCCTGCGTGTGGCCCCGTCCGGTGACAGGTACGGGGCCCACCTGCCCAGAGGGCTCAGGGCACCCCAGCCCATCCCCCTGTACAGCCTGCCCCAGGTATCTCAGCAACAGAGAGTTCCAGGGCCCTCTGGCTGCTGCCTTTCCCAGCCCTGGCACGTCAGCCCCTGAGTCTGCTGCCATGCTCCCTTGCTGCTTCTCAGGGCTCCGTACCCACAGGGCTGGGCTGTCCGGGTGCTGCTGGCAGGGGGGCAGTGGGACCAGGCAGAACTGGCAGCCAGCTCAGCTCCCCCCGCTGCCGTGTCTGAGACCCCCCTGAGACACAGCTCTGACCCCACAGAGCTGCCATGGCCATGTGGAAGACCATCATGGGCTCAGCCAGGACTGCAGAGCTGGCGCAGCTGATCCTCCTGGATGTGCTGGGGAGCTGGCCAGAGCACAGCACCTGCACCTCCGATGGCAACGAAACGGGTGTCTTTGCCCTGGCTGTGAGTTTCTGCAAGTGGCCTTTGCTGGCCCCAAGGCTGCCTCTCCAGCAGCTCTCCATCCTCCTTCCCCCACTGCACCTCCGTGCCTCAGGCGCTGGCCTGAAACCTGGCCCAGGGGAAGCTCCAGGCCCACCAGGCCCTGTGCTCCCCATGCCAAGCTCTCTCCAGGCCTCTCCCTGCCATGCTCAGGCCCTGCCACACGCACACCTCGGCACTGAGCGCTGTCTCGGGGGGCTTTGTCCTTTGCAGGCAACCGTGGTGATGTGGAAGATCCTCCAGGTGCCCTGTCTCCCACGGATCTTGAAGGTCTATTTCCCCCAACTATTTGTGCATCTGCTCTTCCAAGTCTTCTTCAGCACTCTGGATATGCCAGAGGAGATCAACACCTTCTGGAAGGAATGCCAAGAAGAGCACGGCCTTGCCACCACCCCAAACAGGTGCTCCATGCCACTCCTCCTGTCCCTGCCACGTGGCCTGCCAAGGAGCCAGTGCTGCCAGTGTGACCTGGGCTTTGCTCTGCACACAGGTTTGCAGTGCGCACCCTCAAGTCCCTGTTCTGCCTTCTCCGCTGCGAGGATGTGGTGGTGGCAATGGAACGCAGGTGTGCCTGGGACACGCTGCTCTCTGTTGACACTCACCACTTTGCCGTGGCTCTGCTTGCCAGGTGAGATCCCCTTCTCCCTACTGCCTCTGACATTGCTGCTCTCTGCCCAGGTGCCCCACAGAGTGCCCGAGGTCAATGGGCCAGAGGGCCTTGTCACTGAGGGATGGCCAAGCAGACTGGAAAAGGCTGGGAGAGGAGGGTGCCCATGAGCAACCAACTCCCAAATGGCCCACGTCCCCCATGCTGGAAGGGTGCTGGGGATAGCTGAGAACTCCATGAGTAACACCTGGGAGAGGTTTGCCTCACTGGCTCAAGGTCTTGTTTCCTTTTTCCCCTCTTCAGAGAAATTCACCGCTTAGCCATACACTTTTGTTCCGCCATTGCATTCTACCTGCTGGCCCTGCTCGGCAAAGAGATGCCGTACTGGGATTTCCCTGCCCTGGCATTCCTTGTGGAGGTGAGCCTCAAGGCCAGCACTGCCTGGCTCAGCTGCCTCCCAGCTCTCTGGCCTCTCGTAGCCACAGCTGCCAGGACAGTGCCCGTGCCCTGTGCTGCTGCCTGGGCCCGGCCCTGTGCGCTTATGGGCTCCTGCCGGCCGGCTCCCCTGTCACTGCCCTGTGCCTTTCAGGTCCTCGACTGCCTGGACCTGAGGGAATGCAGTGACAGTCTTCTGGAGATCCTAGCACAGAACCTGCACAGCGAGCACATAGCCAGGCGTTACTTGGCACTCCGAGGCCTCGTAGTGCTGGGCAAGGATCCCTTGATGGTGAGAAGGGGGCAGTGGCTGAAGCCGTGCAGGCAGCGTGGGGCTGGGCAACGCAGTGGCTTGGCCTTGCCTGGGCTTCGGCCGCTGGGGCAGCTGCTCCCAGCTCTCCTGCCTCCTGCTTCAGCTGCCCCAGTGCTTCAGGACAGGCCTTTGGCCTCTGGGCCCTGTGGCAGCAGGGCAGCCTTTCACAAAGTCGTGTTCCACACAGGCCGAAAAAATGCGGAGCCTGACTGAAAGTCTTGTGCAGCTCCTGGAGGAAAATGATAGCGACATGATCAGGATGACCATGCTTCTACTCAGATATTTGCTCCTGGATAATGGTGCCCCAATAGCCACCCCCATCGCCCTGCAGCTGGCTGAGGCGCTCCTGCCACTCTTTGACCACGTAAGGCTCTGTGCCCACAGCCACGGCCACTGGCTGCTGCCCGCACACTTGGTGCCCTGCGCAGATGCAGGCCTGTGCCCTGGCGGGCCTGAAGCAGCTGATGCTCAGGTCTTTTGCCCTTTCCTTTCATCCAGGATCATATCCAGGTGCAGCTGAGCTCCATGGCTGTCTTTCAAGAGATGCTGGACTTATCAATAGGAGAGGCAAGAAAGGCCCTCAAGTCCCACGTGCGCCAGAGCCTGCTCCCACTCTACTTCCACTGCCATGATGAGAATCACATTGTTGCTGAGGTGAGCACTTGTGGCCAGCTGCTGTCCCCTGACAGGGGCTTGTGCTGCCTCCTGCCCTGGCACCTTGCGGGCTGCAGCCTCCTCCAGCCTGTGGCACTGGGATGTTCCTGTGCCCTGGACTGTGGGGCCATCTGTGTGTCTCTGCTGCTCTCCAGGCCTCCCGGGAAACACTGCATTCTTCAGCCAGATTCCTGAAGAGGAGAGATATCGAAGAAATGCTACACGTGGATCAGAGCTTAGGAGAGTGCCTGGTAAGAGCAGCCGAGTCCCCCCAGCCTCAGGCCGGAGAAGGCCCTTGAAGGCGGTGCTCAGGGTGCGGGGCTGGCAGCTGTGCCCGCTGCTGCAGCCAGAGGCCGCGCGGGCTCTTCTCCAGGCTCCCGTGGGCCCGAGCTGGGTGCCCATGGAGCCCCGGCCCGGCGGGGCTGCGGGCCGGCACAGCGGCTCCCCGGGCAGCAGCCGGCCCTCTGCCCCCTCCCCTCGGGAGCCCTTGGCCAGCGGCTGCTGGCCGCGCCTCAGGGCTGTGCGGCCAGGGGAGGCCGGGGCTGGGTGCAAGCAGCGCCCGGCCCCGGGGTGAGCCCGCGCCAACCCTGCCCTCCTGTCGCTCTCCCCAGCTGGCAGAGGACAGGAGCCGAGCGGCCGAGCAACTGCACCAGGCCCTGCGCTACCTGCAGAGCCCACAGGAGCCCCTGCGAGCGGCGGCCGTCAGCTTCATGGGTGAGTGTCCCGAGCCCGGGCTCCCTCCCCGGGCCGCCGCAGCTCGGCCCCAGCGCCGCCTGCTGCCCCGGCAGCGCCAGCCGGGCCCGGCGCCGTGGAGCCCCGCCTGGCCTGGCCATTGCTGCTGCCGCCCTCTGGCAGCCGTGCCCTGGGCCGGCAGCGTGCGCCGAGGGCCCGGGCTGAGCCCTGCCGGGCCAGCAGCCCATGTGGCCGCAGCGCCGGCAGCGCCGCTGGCAGGGAGCTGTGCCGCTGGGGCCGTCACAGGCTCTGTGTTCACAGGCATGGCCGGGCGGCACCTGAGGGGGCAGCAGCAAGAGCTGCAGCTGATCTGCACTGGTGAGTGAGTGAGGACAGCGGGCTGACCGCGGGGGCTGGCGGGGGCAGCTGCAAGCGCTGCCCCGGCTGCGCAGGGCGCTGCTCCCGTAGGCAGAGCACACGGAGATTTCAGGGCCACGTGTGCCATTCGTGGCCAGCAGCTTCGGCCTGATCCCCTTGCTCCCTGCTCCCTGCGGGCCATGGCAAGAGCCGGCCGGGATGGCCCTGCCAGGGGGCTCTCCTCGGCTCCCTGCACATGCGGGATCTGACCTTGCCTCTGCTCCTCTCTCTTGCAGCCCTTGAAGAAATGGCACATGACAGCAGTCCAGCAATCAGAAATGCTGCCATTGAATCTTGTTTAGTTCTCCGGGCCATACAGAGAGCTCCCTACTCCCCATGGCATAAGCTGCGAGATCAGTTCCCCAGTGCATGGAGGAAACGGCCTCGTCTGTGCGGCACTGCCTTGCTGTTCTGCTGGAGCTCCCCGCAGAGATGATCTGAAAGACTCTGACTGCTGAGGCCATATGAGCCAGCAGGGATTTTCTTTTTGTTCTTCAGGATTTTTGTGTTTGTATTTTCCTTGTTGTTGAGTATGTAAATATAGAATATCTTAGAATACACAGAGTCTCAGGATCTTTCTTTTCCTGCACAGGGTTCGTAAGGCATAGGGGGAGAGTGGGAAAAGGGTGCTTGTGCTCAGGCAGCTGCCCAGGCGTGCAGTGTTGCAGGGAAAATGGCCAGAAGCCCCTTGGCCTTTGGTGGTTCTGCTGAAGCCTTTGTGCTGCCGACAGAGTGGCTGGGCAGGGGCCGGAGCTGCGGGGATCCCTGCCAGAGTGTTATGGTTTGTTTTGTTGGTGTGTTCTGCTGCCCCTCAGTTATGTTCGTATGTTCTGCTTCCCCTTTAGTTATGTTTGGCTATGGTTCTGCCCAAGTTCTTCTCCCTCCTTCAGTTAAATGTCAATCTCCGGACCCCTCCTCTGTTACCCCGATTACTAAGGTATCTTTTCCATTCCCCACCCCCGGCTACCTGCCAGTCACTCAGCCCTCCTGCCCCTCTTTCTAGAAGCTTCTCACCAGGGTGTCGAGTGATTGGTTAGGGGGCCGGGGCCCCTCCCTAAGCTCTTCCCCATTGGTTTTCCTTCCACGTCTGTCATTTTTGTAACACCCTTCCCTGGACTCCCATTTGTTCCTAAGTGTTGCCACCCCCTACCTCCCACTCCCTTTATAATGTGTTGTAGTCCCACCCCCTTGGCTCCTCAGATTTGGATCCCTTGGGAATAAAGCTGACCGTGCCAACCACTGAGGAGTCCCTCCTTCTTTCACCCACGGGCTGAAGGCAAACTGCGGCCCCGTCTCTCACAGCTGCAAGCGGGCTGGCGAGCTTGCCTGCCCGGCTTCACCAGAGCAGTGCCTGGAGATGGCCACAAGCCCTGTGCCGGGCAGGAAGGGCCATCCGTGTCCTCCTGCCCATGTGCTGCTGGCTGCATTGCTGAGGGCTCCCAGGTGCCTCTGGATGGGGCTGCTGTGGAGCTGCTGTGGGGCTGCGGCGCTGCTGCCGGGAAGCTTGGCCGGGCTGGGGGAGACCCTGAGGGGCTGAGGCACTGCTAAGCCCGGAGCAATTGGCTGTCAGAGGCCATAAGCAGCCCCCTGGCAGCCGCCTTGATCCTGACAGCCGGCTGCTCTGGCGCTTCCAGGTCGGTGGCCAGTTGGAGGGACCCCCTGGAATCAGGCGTGGAACCCTGCTCCTGGCTTTGCAGGGCTGTGAGGCCAGCAGCTGTGGGGCTGGGCGTGTGCCCTCCCTGTGCTCCAGACTGGAGCCCCCCGCCCCTCAGCCTTAGGCATTGAGCTCCACTGCCTGCTTGCCGAGTCTTGTTCCTGTGGCTGTGGGGGAGCCCGAGCTCTGTGGCTTTTGGCCCCATTGAGCCAGAAGAGCAGCAGCTTTGAGCCCACAGGAGCCACAGAAAGGCCCTCTTGGACTACGGGCATTCCTGTCCTTCCCAGGGCAGGGACACATGAGAGTGCAGCGGGCACCTTCAGGGTGCCATGCTGGCTTTGCACTGGGCCACCTTCCTGTGCTGTGCAGGGCTGGCTCTTTGCTTTGCTGCTCTCGGCCTTTTGTCGTCGTACTCCTTTGGCTGCCTGCAGCCAGGGGCAGCCCTAGAAGGAGGGTGAAAGGCCCCGTCTCCAACATCTCAAGGGGCAAATGGAGCTCTCCCGGCCTTCAGCCCACGCTGTAAGCAGAGCAGAGGCTTTACCCCAGCCCCAACGGCTTTCTGCCTGCTTCTGACCCCTGGCCTCCACGACCCACGGCGCTCGCTCTGAGTCACCCACAGCATGGCTGGTGCCTCTTGATTTGCTGACCCTGACATGTGAGGCTCACTGAGGGAAAGGTGGCTGTCCCAGTGCTGAGGGCACACGTGGGTCACTGAGCAGACTAGAGGCTTCCCCAGCAGCTTGCAGGTGCCTTATGGGTCATGTTGCTGTGCTTGCGCTCCTGCCTGTTCCTGTCCCTCTTCTCACCCTCACCCAACCCTGACCCTCTGACCGACCTTCAAGAAACCCTGTGGGATCAGACATGGTGTCAAGAGCCCTCCTTCGGCTGCCGGTCGAGTGCACAATACAACCTCCGGGCCTGAGAGCAAGGTGGGTGGGGGGAGCTGGTCTCTCAGACCAAGAGGGAACGGCTCTTGACAGCACCTGCCCATGCATGTTCCCTGCACCAAATAAAATCATCTCCAAGTTTAGCTAGTAAGGTAGAAACCATTAATTGCCTGGAAATCTGCCACTAGTCTCTACGTTCCATTACGTTTCTTTATTGCTAATCTAGCAATATTAAATCTTGACTCCCATTCTTCCAATAATCCTGATGTCAGGAATTTATTGATTGTTGGCTCTAATCCTTTCCTGGCTTATAATCTTCAAGGGTATTGCTTTCCGACTACTGGCCTAACTCTTGTCTGTAGCTCAATTTTCATAGGGTCTGCTCGTTTTCATTTTCCTGGGCTATCAGTATCCCATACTCTTGGGTGCCCCTGATTCAATATTTGCTCTAAATAGTAATTCTTGTTTGTTGGTCTTGTGTCAATTGTCAGTCCTACTGCTAAAACCCCTCATTTGTCTTCACGTACCTTGAATTTAAGTTTTCTTTTTCTAAACCCAACTGTTGCTCTTAAGTTTTCAAGCAAATCCCTGCCTAGGACAGATTTGGGTGAGTTTGGTAAATAAAGAAACTGATGTATTCCCATTTTCTTCTTGATTTGACATTGAAGTGGTTTCAGGAAGAATGCATTTTCTGGCTGGCCTATAGTGGCTCCTATTGCTTGAAGATGGTTTTCACTTTTGGGTATCAGTGCTTGATTCAAGAGTGAAAATGTGTCTCCATTATTTCTTAAAAATTCAACTTCTTTGTCATTCTTTAGCTGTATTTTACCCGGTGGCCTGCTAGGGTAAGAATTGCCAGTCTCGGTCATTTCTTATCATCTAGAGTGGCTGCAAGAGTTTTGTGTGCTTTGTCTGCTAACTCTGGGCACTGGCCTTATTTCCAGTGTCCTGATTTCTTACAAGATGCACACTGATTTGGCCCCAGCTTGGCCTGCGGCTGCTTTGAACCTCCTCTGCCTCTGGTATTGTTGCCCCTGCCTCTGCATCATCCACGCCCACGTCTGTCCTCTCCCTGGTGCTGATCCAGAGCTGCCACCATGGCTGCAGGGAGCTCTTTTTCTCTGTCTTGATTACCATACACTTTCTATGCTTCTCTCATTAATGCCTTTAAGTCTCTCTTTACAGGCTCTTTCAGCTTCTGAAGTTTCTGCCTGACATCTGGGCTAGATTGCCCTAACATCAGGGAAACCCACTGCTGCTTTCCCATCTCCAGCCAGGGATCCAGGGCTGCGCGTTTACGTGCAGCTGCTCAGAGCCTGTCCTCAAAGTCAGCGAGTGACTCGTGCTGTCCCTGAGTACCATTATCTATTACTGACCTATTTATTGCTTTTGGAATGGCATTTTTAATTCAAATTTGACTAGTTCCTGGTATCTGGTTAACATTGCACAGCTGCCTGCCTCGTTCGCGTCCCACAAGTGCTTACAATAGGACACAGCTGGTCCACTGTACCTTGTAAGGCTCCACTAGCAATTTGTCCCTGCACACGTGCTCTGGCTACCTTGATCACCAACTCTTTTGCTGGTTTGCTTAGCTCTGTCAACATGAAATCACTATCACCTCAGTCTGGCTCTTGATTCTTGACTATGAACTCCAGTCTTTTTGCTACTTTGCTTGGGTTTTCTCTATCCATTTTAACGTTTTCCCACCAGCTGTTCAGGTCACTAGTAGAAAAGCAGATGTTCAACCACATGGCTTCTCCTGGGGGACTCAAGACTTTACTTAAAGGGGTGACTAAAGGCAAAGCTTTCTTGGTTTTATTCCTTGTGTTTGTTGTCACTGGGGGTCTCTGAAATTGTCCCCTCACCTGGATTATTCATCTCATCCTCACTGCCATTTGGGTTTATTTGCAGTGTGATGTAATACCCTGCTTCAGCTATCCCAGTTCCTTTCCCAGCTGTTCCAATACTTTCTCCTTTCCCCTCCCCTTGCCTCCTGCTGAGAGCTGTCCATCAGTCTCGGTAGGCCAGCAAGGGCATCATCTGACTGGCGAAGTTCAAAAGATGCCCCTCAGCCCTGGGGACATTGGGCTATCTAGGTGCCACTTTTCTCCTGAGACTTCCCCCATCCTACCTGGCTGGTGGCATACCTACCCCTTCCCTCCCCCTGTCCCCAGGCTTAAAAGACACAGCGACCACGCGGTTCTTTGTTCTGTTGGAACTGTTGCAACATTCAGAGGTCTGTGACCTAGGAATAAAGCTCTGGATGAGAACCCTCCAGCAGGACCTGTCTCCTTTTCCTTCACCATCGCCTAAAGCCTTTCCACCAGAGGTAAAACTGAGTTCCTGCCTGCCTGGACTTGTCCAAGCGCCAGCTGCAATACCCAGCTAGCCAGGGGTGTCTCTGGGGTGAGACCACCACAGCTGCCGCCTTTGGTCCAGCAGCAAGGCCCAACGAGCCCAGGCACGTTTCATCCGGCAGTATTGGAACATATTCCAATAGGGATGGGTGTCCAGGGGAATCAGGGGGTTCCAGAGATGGGGTCCCTGAGCAATGGGGGTCCTGAAGAGGGGGAGTCACCTAGGATGGGGGGGGGAGCATGGAAATGGAGATCCCCAGGGCTGGGGAGACTCAGGGATGGGAATCCCAGGGGAACGTGGGCTCCAGGGATTTGGGGTCATGGCATCCGGGGGTTCTCCGGATGTGGATGATGGGGGAATGGGGGTCCTGAGAGAATGAAAGTCCTGGAGGAAGGGAGATTTCAGGGGATGGAATGAACAGGAGAGGGTTCCTTTGGAATGGGGTCCTGGGCCGCGGAGATCCTGGGGAATGTCAGTACAGGGATGGGGCTCCCAGGCAAGGTGGGACATACGGAATGGGGGTCCCATGGTTGGGTTCCCAGAGGAACGGAGGTGCCAGGGATGGGCAGTTGCTTGATGGACACAGGGATCTCAGCTCCTTCACATGGTGCCTCAGATTTTGGGGTGACTAAGGGCTTAGCACTTCCCCCGTGGGGTGCTCATTTCCTGTGCAGGCATCACATGGGGGTCCTGGGGAGCTCGCCCCTGTGCCCTCCACTGCCCTTGATATTTACCTCTTTATTTCTCGTTTTTCCTTATTTTTCTCACTTTTGTACCATGTCCCCTCAGCCCCACTTCCTGACTCAACTATCCCAGGAAGCACCTGAGCAGGGAAGGGGTTGGGGGGACCCAGGGGAAGGGGAATATGGGAAATGAGGGGTGCAGGGAAGTGTGGGGAGGCTGTGGGGGATGGAGGTGTTGGACTGCAGCCCCTACATTCTTTCACTTTCCTTTTCCTGGACAAGAAGGGAGAGGCCGTTTGTGCTGAGAGTCAGATGGGAAAGGGGGGGGCGGGGTTTCTGTCCTGGGGGAGCACATCCAGGGGGTTCCTGTCCTGGGAGGATCCTGTCCCAGGGGGTGACACATCCTCGCATGGGGGGGTCCTGTCCCCATGGGTGGCAGTTCCAGAAATGTCCCTGCACATTCCTGGCCGGGTGCCTGTCCCAGGGATGGCACATCCTGGGCACCCCTGTCAATGCAAGGCTGGGGCCCAGCCATGGCCCAGCCCCAATGCACAGGGATGGCCATTGCCCAGCCCTGCTCTGCCCAGCCCCAGGGGGCAGCCAGCACCTGAGGGTCCCCCCTGCCCCCTTGGCTTTGATTCTGGCAGCTTTAGAGCTGCTGCAGAGGTGAGAATTCTGTGGGGGAAAAAGGCCTGCCTGTGGTTTGCTCAGCCCTGCAAGAAGCACAAACCGCAAAGAGAGTCCAAGCAGTGGCTCTGGGAGGGCCTTTGATGGTTTTCAGAGCAGGGCTGGCTGGAAACCGCCCGTGCAGGGGCAGCTGTGAGGGAACCAGTCCAGAAAAGTAGCATTTGATCATTTTGTTCCTCTTGGTAAGGGACTGAGAGAGCCCCAGAACTACTGCAAATCCCTCAAGACTCTGATCAACAACCCAACCTGGACCTTCCTTCTTGAACAAAACCTGCAGCCCTCTGGAACCTCATGGAAAGAATGTTTTGCCTCAGGCTGTGGCCATCAAATAAAACAGAAAACTGTGGAAATAACGAGCAGGGGCTGTGGCCACGGCCATGGTGGGGCTGTGGGGAGTGACCCTGTGTGGATTCCAGGTGTCCCCAAAGCTGCTCCATCCCTGCCCTCCTCACCTGACTGAAAGGCTGAGGGTTTGCAGGAATTCTGGCATAAAGCCACCAGAGGTGCTGCTGTGGACCCGAGACCAGCTTGGGGTCAGGCGCTGCCTTCCTTCCATTCGGGATCATGGAGAGCGGTCGCGGGAGTTGTGCAGGGCGTGTGCCTGGCCCCGGGACACTGCTATGCTGCCAGTGGGCACTGGGATCCAACCTGCTGCCTTGGCGGCTTCTGCCCGCTGCCGCTGGTGGTGCCGGGACCGATTGGTGGCCGTGAGTTTGCAAAAGGAGCGATTTGCCCTCCTCCCTCCCGCCCGAGGCCGCCATGGCCCCTGAGGGGATGGAGCTGGAGCGGGGCGCCCCCTGCTGGCCGGGAGTGCTCCCTGCAGCGCCCCCTGCTGGCCGGGAGTGCTCCCTGCAGCGCCCCCTGCTGGCCGCGGTTATAACTGCCACAAAAACCAACAGCGCTGAGCGCGAGGGAAAGTTCTGGGTTTGTGTTGTTTGTTCTCTTCTGGTTTATAAATTTCCCAGGAAAGAGCTGTTATTTCTCTTCCTACACTTTGTTCTGGTAACCCCATAATCTTGGATATAAGAAAGAGTTTTAGGTATGGGTCTTCTTTCCATTCCAGGAACATTCCCCCTTTCCTTGGCACAAATTTTTCATTTAAAGGAGCTGCCAACTTCTGGGTTTCAGTGTGGATGGGACAGACACACTAAGAAAAGACAGGGTCATGGACTTGGTCCCCTTATGCTCTGCCCTTTAAGCCAGTTGGGCCACCAAGGGTCCTCTCCCCAGCTGGCACTTCTGGTCACGCAGCCACTCAGGAGCTGGCTTTGGCAGAGCATCACACTGTCCCCAGTGTGCCATGGCTGACAGACTGATGGACAGACAGGGCCCTGTCTCGACAAAAGCAAGGCCTGACCCACCCCTGTCGCACACAGCTGTTCCAAAATGTCTCCAGACATGAAACTGTTCCTGTCTCTGACACCCCACCCTGTGCCAAGGCCTGATCCTGACTGCCCTGTCAAAGGGGAGGCACTAGGATTCCCGCAAGGCCTTTGTCACATCCTAGTGTGATGATCATGGCAGAGGAGGGGTTTGGGACAGAGGAAAAGAGAGTCCAGAGCTTCCTGAAGGCCACTTTGGCCATCAGAGCAAGGAAGATCCAGGGCTCTGCCAGGTTCTTCTGGTGGAGGAATCATGCTGGAGGGAGCCTTTTGGGTTTGTTCCCTTTTTGTGGCTTTCCCTGGAAATCATTCCTTGTGTGACAATTTGATCTCTGCACTTTGTTGCTGTTGCTGTTGGTTTTATTCTCTTTCGTTGCTGTTTCAGGAAATTGTTCTTCTCTCAGCCCTTTGGGATCTTTGTGCCCCCACTGGGAGGGCGAGGGGCAGTTTTTAGTGGCAGCACACACACGAGTGGGTGCCCATGGGTGGGGACCCCCAGTGCCCCCCAGTTCCCCCCAGTGTCACAGCACATTCCCGTAGATGTCACCGGGTTCCCGCGGTCGCCCCTGGGGTCCCCGCAGCTCCGCGTAGGTCACCTGGGGATCCTGGAGGGTGGTGGCACGGGGGGACACTGCGAGAGACACGGGCTGTGGGATCTGGGTGGGGTGACACTCGTGGGTGACGTGTCCCTCTGCGTGTGTCCCCCCATACTCACCCCCTGCCCTCTTGGTGACCACGACGTGGTTGTACAGCACCTGCCCCTCCTCTGGGGGGGCCAGGGGGTCCGGGAGGGCCCTGAGGGAATAAAGGGGATGTGGGGGAGGGGACGGGAGGTTTGGGGGTTGGGGTAAAAGGGGCGAGTGTGGTTTGAGCCCTCCACTCACCTTTTCTGCTTCTTCCTGGCGGCTGCAGAGGAGAGAGGGGTGGGGTGACTGTGGAGTCTCAGGGCCCTGACCCCTCTCGGGATTCCTGAACTCTCATGAGAGCCTCAATTCCTCTCAGGACTTCCATGCATCCCTGAATCACCTCAGAATTCATGAACTTCCCCAGTGGCCCCAAACAACTCAGCCTCAAGAACCCCAAGGCCAGCAGGGACAGAGACCCCCCAAACACTCCCAGGGCCTCTGAAAGAACCCTCAACGTCCCTGCAAGACCCTCCAGCACCTCCCCAAACCCTACAGGACCCCCAGTCCAGGTCACAATTGAGGGCCTGTGAGTCGTTCCCTTTGGTTCCCCAATTCTGTGAACCTCTACAGCTCGCTGGGACCTGCCCTCCCCCCATTGTCACCCACCCACATGGTGCCACCGGTGCCAGGCCACAATGACAGCCATGAGCAGGAGCAGGAACAAAAGGGACCCACCGACCCCTGTGGCCACTGCAAGAAACAGAGGGGGACACATCAGGGTCACTCATCCCCCAGGGGTCCTGCACTCCCAGGTGACCCTACATGTGACCCCACCTGTGACCCCACCTGTGACCCAGGGTGAGCCGGGTGTCACCTCCAGGGCCAGCTCAGGGCTGAGTGCCCAGAACACGCGGTGCCCATCCTGTCCCAGCTGGTTGGTGGCCACACACTGGTAGGTGCCCGAATGTCCCACATCGATGTCCCTGAGCTCCAGGAGGGGACCCCGGGCCACCTCCTGCCCATTGTGCAGCCAGGAGAAGGTCACAGGGGCTGAGCCCACCTGCACTGAGCAACGCAGGATCACGGGGTCACCTGCACGCACCTGGTGTGCCAGGGGACCTGGGCTGATGGTGGCATTGGCCACGGGCACTGTGGGGACACAGACAGGGCTGGCACCAGGTGAGGTGGGATGGGGGTGCCATGGGTGGGGTCACCCCAAGCCCGAGGGTCCCGCTCACCCAGGACGGTGACATTCAAGGGGTCACTCTCAGCCACGCTGTCCCCGTTGGTGACCCGGCACCGGTACTGGCCGCTGTCATTGTCCCCAACGTGGCACAGCTCCAGGTGGGGGCCGCTGCCCAGCATTGCCCCTGAGCCCTCCCGGTACCAGGAAAAGGACAGGGGACCTGTCCCCATGGCCACTGTGCAGCTCAGCACCAGGTGGTCCCCGAGTGCCACCTGTCCCCCGGGGGGCTGCACTGACAGGGACACCCCCGAGGGTGGGACCCCTGCGGGAGAGGGAAACACCAGGGGACAGTGAGGGACACAGGGGTTTGGAGATGGGCAGGGGAACTCCAGTGAGGGAAAGGGGTGGCAGAGATTGGGGTGATGGGTTTTATAAAGGAACCCCGAGGGATGATGGGGGGGTTAAGGGAGGGAACCCCTGAAGAGGAAGGTGGGAAACAGCAGGAAGGGTATGGGGACCCAGGGAGGGGATGGTGGGACCTGGGGAATGTGTGAAGACCTCAGAGAGGGGTGAAGGGACCCAGTGAGGGATGAGGGGACCCCAATATGAGATAGAGGGAAACATGAGCCAGGAATGGGGGGACCTTGATAGGGACCCGGGGCAGCGATGGCAGGACACGGAAAAGGTGTCAGGGAAGGATGGGGGTACCCATGTAGGGGTTGTGGGGACCCGGTAAGGGACCCGAGAAAAGATGGTGAGACCCAAGGAGGGATCTGGGAAAGGTTGGATACCCCAGAGCAGGTATCAGGGAGGGCTGGGGGATGCCAGGCAGTGTGGGGGACCTGAGGAATCTGTGGGGTCTCCCCGTGCCCATCCCCGCACTCACTGCGCACAGTGACACGGAGCCGGGCGCTGCTCTTCCGCACGGCCCCACCCTCGGAGCGCACCTGGCAGCTGTAATTCCCCGAGTGGGAGACCCCCACGGCGGGCACCAGCAGCTGCGGGGACCCCTGCGGGCCCCCCACCACCTGCCCGTCCCGGTAGAACACGTGCAGGAGGGGGGCTCGGGGCCGCAGGGGGCTGGGGGTGCTGAGGCAGCTGAGAGTCAGGGGGGACCCCACAGTGAGCTCGGGGGGACCCTCCAGCACCAGCACAGGGGAGAGCTCTGGGAAGGAGAAGGGAGGTGAGGACTGTGACTCTGAGTCCACTGGGATGGGGCTTTGGGGTTGTCAGGAGATTGGAGTTCCAGCCGTGGGGGTGCTCACCGTGCACTGTCACTGTCACTGCTGCTGACTGTGACATAAAGGATCCCACCAAGCCCTCACATCGGTAGCGGCCGCTGTGGTGCAGCTGCAGGGGGGACAGGGACAGCACGGTCCCCCTGAGGGATGCCCCGAGATTCTTCTCATCCCGGTAAAATCCCACCCTGCTGAGATGGCTGTCCTGCCGGCACCGGCAGCGCAGTGTCACCGTGTCCCCCTCCAGTAGTGCCTGCGCTGGAACCTGCAGCACCAGGGGGTCTGTGGGACAGGAAGGTCACATCTCACTGATGAGACCATTCTGAGGTGGGTGCCCATAGCACCGGGGACATCTGGGTGCTCCGGAGTGCACTGGGGTGCTCTGGGATGTCCCTGTGTGCAGGGCACAGGATCTCGCCACACGAGGGGTGTGAGACCATGGCATGACTGGAGGCCACCCTGACCTGTCAGGAGCCACCCTCATCAATTAAGATCCCCCTCACCATCTAGAACTGACACTGGGGGGCTGCGCCCGGTTCCACGTCTGTCACACGTGTAGGTGCCGCTCTCAGTGACAGTGAAGTGGTCAGGTCCCTCCCGCCCCCAGCGCTGTCTGTCCTTGTACCAGGTGGTGGCACCGGTGCTCCCCAAGCCCTGGCAGGTCAGTGTCACCCGGTCCCACAGCACCGCCGGCCTCCAGGGGGGCTCCACCAGGATCTGGGTGGTCTGGGCACCTGCGGGTGACAGGGGACACCAGCCTGCCAGGGCCAGCGTGGGGCTGGGGACAGCAGGGCGGGGCCATGGCATCCCCTGAGGACTCACCAGCGAGGCCGAGGGTCTGGGCTGGAAGGGAGAAGGGACAGGGCTGTGTGGGGGTGGCACTGCAGGGACAGTGCCACCAGGGTATGGCGTGCGGTGGCTGTCCCCAAACTGCCCCCGTAGGGACAGCAGTTCTTGTGGGAAAGTGTGTGTGGATGGTCCCAAAAGGTTTTGGAGAGACAGGGGGCCATGTCTGTGTCACAGCCACCCACGCACCACATCCCTGTGGCACAGACACCTTGGGAACAGGGACACCAGGGCCACCCTGGGCTGAGGCAGAACATGGGGACACCACGGACATCTCAGGCACAACGACACCACGGACACAGCCCCTGCTGGCCCAGGTCACCCCCACCAGCTCATGATCCCATCCCCATGATCCCATCCCCATGGCCACATCCTCACTGTTCTTGTCCCCTTCTGTCCCTGCATCCCAGTTCCCTTGTCCCTATGCCCAGAACTACCTGAGCCCAAAGGTGCCAGTCCCCACATTCCTGTCCCCACATCCCCATCCCCAAATTCCTGACCCCTCTTCCTGTCCCCAAAGCCACCCAACATCCCCAGTCCCACCCAGGTCCATTGTGGGTAACATGGACTGCCACTGCTGGCATTGGGGACCTCACGGGACCCCTCAGCCCCGCTGTGCTCCCTCCCCTCCCCATCCCCAGGGTGTCAGGCCCATGCCCGGGGCACTCACCCCACAGGAGCAGCGCCACCTTCCCGGCCATCCCGCTGTCCCCAGCCATGTGCACTGGCTGTCACTCGCTGCTGTGGCCACCGCTCCCCTGGCTGGTGGCTCTTGGGATGAAGGGGAAGGAAGCGAGGTCACGTCCGTCCCCACGTGTAGGTGGCCCTTGGTGGGGGCAGGGTGGGGACAGGATGGGGACACGGGTGGGTGGGACACAGTGGAACATGAGGCTCCCAGGAGTGGGGGGCTCGGTGGGTTTGGGGAGGCAGGAATGGGGTCCCTGGGTAATGGGGGTGGTGAGGAGGGTGAATGTCCGGCCATGGGGGTGCCATGGGAATGGGTGTCCCCATAGCTGGGTGGACTGAGGGATTGGAGTTGATGGGATGGGGGAATGGTGGGTCCTAGGAGGATTTCAGGAGATGGAATGAACAGGAGGGGTTCCTTGGGAATGGGGTCCTGGGCCATGGAGATCCTGGGGAATGTCAGTACCGGGGTGGGGGTTGCAGAGAGGGTGGGATATAAGGAATGGGGGTCCCATATTTCAGTTCTCAGGGAAATGGGGCTGCCAGGGATGGGCAGTGGCCGGGTGAGCCCATGGGTCAAAGCTCCTTCCCTGGGTGCCTCAGATTTTGGGGTGAACCAGAGCCAGCACAGCCCGCACAAGGTGCCGGTGGCCTGGGGGTCACCCCAGACAGATTCTGAGGGGCCCTGGGTCTGTGCCCCACAGCCTCCAGTGACTTTTCCCTCTCTTTATTCTGTTTCCTTCATTTTACCCCTCAATTTCACAAGCGCCCAGTTCGTGCCTTGATGGTCCTGGGGGACACCACAACAGGGAATGGGTTGGGGGAAGCCCAGGGTGGGGGGAAGCAGGGGTGAGGGGTCTGCAGGGAGGGCTGGGGAGGCTGTGGGGGATGGGGGTGTCTGACAGTGCCCCCCAACACTTTCACTTTCTCTCTGCTGCAGAAGAAGGAAGAGGCCGACTGTGCTGAGTGTCAGACAAGGGCAGAGGGAGGCGAGGGGTCTGTCCTGGGGGGGGCAAATCCAGGGGGCTCCTGTCCTGGGGGGATCCTGTCCCAGGGGGGACAAATGCTGGACAAGGGGCTCCTGTCCTGGTTCATGGCAGATCCGGGGGCTCCAGACTTCTCCATTCTTGCTCATCCCCTGCAGGATCTGAGCGAGCAAGAGCAGCTGGGGAATGGAACCCCAAACTCTTGCTCCTTGAAGCCAGTGGCCATCCAAGGGTGGGGCCCAGCCATGGCCCAGCCCCACTGCACAGGGATGGCCATTGCCCAGCCTTGCTCTGCCCAGCCCCAGGGGGCAGCCAGCACCTGAGGGTTCCCCCTGCCCCCTTGGCTTTGATTCTGGCAGCTTTAGATCTGCTGCAGAGGTGAGAATTCTGTGGGTGGAAAAAGGCCTGGCTGTGGTTTGCTCAGCCCTGCAAGATGCACAAACCCCAAAGAGAGCCCAAGCAGTGGCTCTGTGAGGGCCTTTGATGGTTTTCAGAGCAAGGCTGGCTGGAAACCCCCCTGCAGGGGCAGCTGAGAGGGAACCAGTCGGGAAATGCTGCAATTGATCATTTTGTGCCCTTGCCGAAGGGACTGAGAAAAACACAAAATTACTGCAAAGACAACAACAATCTGCTCAACAGCCTGACCTGCACTCTCCTTCTTGAACAAAACCTGCAGCCCTTTGGAACTTTCCAGAGAGAATGTTTGGCCTCTGGATGCGCACACCAGAAGAGAGGGAAAAGTGTGGAAATATTGAGCAGGGGCTGCACATGAGGGGCTGGGGAACAGGGGTGTCACAGCAGGAGCAGGGAGTGCCCAGGCAGGGGAATTCAGGGCAGGCTGGAGTGGATTTACCAGGCAATCAGACCCTGAGGCACACACGGGCATTTCCACAGATTCCTGTGCACTGTCCCAAGGATGGACAGAGCTTCTCCTCTTCCTCCATGGGAAGTCAATCAAATTTCATGGGGGAATGAGAAAAATGGGGAGAGTTCCTAAATATGGCCCAAGAAAAGGCTTCCTTAGGGGCTGGGTTGCTGCCCAGCAGGCAGGGAGCAATTCCATGGAGCTGTTGGACACTCAGGGAGATTCCACACTCTCTGCTATCCACAAGCAAACACTGCTGGGGAATACACCAAGGGGCTTCTAAAGGGAACAAAATGTCTCATTTCATTGGGGTTTGTTTGTGTTTTTCTTGGAAGTGACTTGTTGGAAAAGAAATGGCTTCCACAAACCAGAGCATTTTGTACCTTGTCAGTTTGGTTTTTGCTGAGTTTGTTCTGAAGTGGGAAAATAATGGTGCGGGAAGATTTTTGCTTTTATTCTATGGATGTGTAATTTTGTCTGAACCAACTGGGCATCAAGTGTTGCCTGGGATGGCTGAGCCAGGAAAGTGGAGGAGACCTGGCCCAGGGGTGTGTGGGGCAGGGACACAGAGCCTCCCAGGACAGCCCTGGGGTGCCCAGTGTGGGGGTTTGTCTTGGCCTCCCCTCCCTGGGGACCCCCCATCCCAGTACTGCCATTGCCCAGCACCACCATGGCCTTGATCCCATCCCATGGGCTCCTCCTTCCCCCAGAACCCCTATTCCCGAGGGTCCCCTTTTTCCCCCTGCACCCCCAACCCTAGCACCCACATGCCGTGACCCCAAATCCCTGGGGACCCTGTTCCCACAGCACCCCCATCCCTGAATGGCCCCAGGCATGGAGACCCCAATTCCCCTGGACCCTCATTCTCCTGGACACCCAGCCTTGGCTGCCCACATCCCCTGAGGCCCCCACTCCTGGCAACAGCCACCCCCACCATGTCCCCAGACTATCCCAGACTGTCCCCAGCCTGTGCCCAGCTTGTGGCCACCCTGCCCCCACCAAGGGCCACCTACACGTGGGGACAGACGTGACCTCGCTTCCTTCCCCTTCATCCCAAGAGCCACCAGCCAGGGGAGCGGTGGCCACAGCAGCGAGTGACAGCCAGTGCACATGGCTGGGGACAGCGGGATGGCCGGGAAGGTGGCGCTGCTCCTGTGGGGTGAGTGCCCCGGGCACGGGCCTGACACCCTGGGGATGGGGAGGGGAGGGGGCACAGGGGGGCTGAGGGGTCCCCTGAGGTCCCCAATGCCAGCAGTGCCAGTCCATGTTACCCACAGTGGACCTGGGTGGGACTGGGCATGTAGGGTGGCTTTGGGGACAGGAAGAGTGGTCAGGAATTTGGGGATGGGGATGTGGGGACAGGGATGTGGGGACTGGCACCTTTGGGCTCGGGTAGCTCTGGGCATAGGGACAAGGGAACTGGGATGCAGGGACAGAAGGGGACAAGAACAGTGAGGATGTGGCCATGGGGATGGGATCATGGGGATGGGATCATGAGCTGGTGGGGGTGACCTGGGCCAGCAGGGGCTGTGTCCGTGGTGTCCTCGTGCCTGGGATGTCCACAGTGTCCCCATGTTCTGCCTCAGCCCAGGGTGTCCTTGGGGTCCCTGTTCCCAAGGTGTCTGTGCCACAGGGATGTGGTGCATGGGTGGCTGTGACACAGACATGGCCCCCTCCCTTGCCAAATTATTTGGGGACCACCCAGACACATTTTCCCACAAGAATTGCTGTCCCCATAAGGACAGATTAGGAACAGCCCCCACACCCTTTGCCACCATGCTCCTGTCCCTGCAGTGCCACCCCCACCCAGCCCTGTCCTTCTCCCCTCCAGCCCAGACCCTCGGCCTCACTGGTGAGTCCTCGGGGGATGCCATGGCCCCACCCCGCTGTCCCCAGCCCCACGCTGGCCCTGGCAGGCTGGTGTCCCCTGTCACCCGCAGGTGCCCAGACCACCCAGCTCCTGGTGGAGCCCCCCTGGAGGCCGGCGGTGCTGTGGGACCGGGTGACACTGACCTGCCAGGGCTTGGGGAGCACCGGTGCCACCACCTGGTACAAGGACGGGCAGCGCTGGGGGCAGCAGGGACGGGACTGACTCACTGTCACCGATAGTGGCACCTACACGTGTGACAGACCCGGAACCAGGCGCAGCCCCCCCATGACAGTCTCAAATGGTGAGGTGGGATCTTTAATGTTCAGGGTGGCCCCTGACAGGTTTGGGTGGACTCCACTCCGTGGGCGACCTCACACCCCCCATGTGACAAGAAATTGTGCCCTGCACACAGGGACGTCCCAGTGCACCCCAGTGCACTCAGATGTCCCTTGTGCCATGGGCACCCACCTTGCACCTGTCTTAACCCCTCACTTAGATGGGATCCTCCTATCCCACAGATGATCTGGTGCTGCAGGCGCCAGCACGGGCACTGCTGGAGGGGGACACGGTGACACTGCGCTGCCGGGGCCGGTGGAACAGCGCGGTCACCAGGGTGCGATTTTACCGGAACGAGAATGATCTGACAGGGCCCCTCAATAGGACCGAGCTGTCCCTGTCCCCTCTGCAGTTGAACCACAGCGGCAGCTACAGCTGCAGGGGCTTGGTGAGGTCCTTTATCTCACGGTCAGCAGCAGTGACAGTGACAGTGCACGGTGAGCACCCCCACGGCTGGAACTCCAATCTCCTGACACACCCAAAGCCCCTTCCCAACGGACTCAGAGTCACAGTCCTCACCTCCCCTCTCCTTCCCTGAGCTCTCCCCTGTACCAGTGCTGGAGGGTCCCCCCAAGCCCACCCAGGGGTCGCCCCTGGCTCTCAGCTGCCTCAGCACCCCCAGCCCCCTGCGGCCCCGAGCCCCCCTCCTGCACGTGTTCTACCGGGACGGGCAGGTGGTGGGGGGCCCGCAGGGGTCCCTGCAGCTGCTGGTGCCCGCCATGGGGGTCTCCAACTCGGGGAATTGCAGCTGCCAGGTGCGCTCCGAGGGCGGGGCCGTGCGGAAGAGCAGCACCCGGCTCCGTGTCACGGTGCACAGTGAGTGCGGGGATGGGCACGGGGAGCCCCCATGGCCTGCTTGGGTCCCCTGGTTGGGCACCTCCATGTCCCCCTGACACATTTCTTGGGTCCTTCGATCACTCCCCATGTCTCCTCACGCCCACTGTGATTTGAACCCATCTCTGACATCCCCCACCACACCCATACCCCCTGTCCCTATCCTCCCACACCGGCTGCCAGCCCCTCCATGCAGCCGCAGCCCTGTCTGTGTCCCCACAGTGCCCGTGGCCAATGCCACCATCACCCCCGGTCCCCTGGCACACCAGGTGCACACAGGTGACCCCGTGACCCTGCACTGCTCGGTGCAGGTGGGCTCAGCCCCTGTCTCCTTCACCTGGCTGCACAATGGGCAGGAGGTGGCCCGGGGTCCCCTCCTGGAGCTCTGGGACATCGATGTGGGACATTCGGGCACCTACCAGTGCGTGGCCACCAACCAGCTGGGACAGGACGGGCACCGCGTGTTCCAGGCACTCAGCCCTCAGCTGCCCCTGGAGGTGACACCACGGGGTCAAGGAGCACACGGGGACACAGGTGGGTTCATGCGGGGTTACCAGGGAGTGCAGGACCCCTGAGGGATGAGTGACCCTGATGTGTCCCCCTCTGTTTCTTGCAGTGGCCGCAGGGGTCGGTGGGGCCTTTTTATTCCTGCTCCTGCTCCTGGGTGTCATTGTGGCCTGGCACCGGTGGCACCGTGTGGGTGGGTGACAATGGGGGGAGATGGGGTTGCCAGGGAGATGTAGAGGTTCATAGAATTGGGGAGAGATAGGGCAGCACCCACAGCCCAAGAACTGTCACCATGTCTGGGGGGTCCTGTAGAGTATGGGATGGTGTTGGAAGGTCCTGCAGGGATGTTGGGGGTTCTTTCCAGGACCCTGGGGGTGATGAGGTTTTTCTGTCCCTGGCAGGCTTTGGGTTCTTGAGGCTGCCTTGGTCGGGAGTTTGGAGATATTCATGATTTCTGGAGGGCTTCAGGGATGCTTGGGGGTCCCATGAGAGTTCAGGCATCCTGAGAGGTTTCAGGGCTCTGTCCACTTCTTCCTTTGATGCTACCAGGAAGCACCAGGAAAGGTGAGTGGGGGGCTCAAACCACACTCGCCCCTTTTACCCCAACCCCCAAGCCCTCCCATCCCCTCCCCCACATCCCCTTTATTCCCTCAGGGCCCCCCCGGATCCCCCGGCCCCCCCAGAGGAGGGGGAGGTGCTGTACACCCACGTCGTGGTCACCAAGAGGGCAGGGGGTGAGTACAGGGGGGACACACGCAGAGGGACACGTCACCCACGAGTGTCACCACACCCAGATCCCACAGCCCGTGTCTCTCGCAGTGTCCCCCCGTGCCACCACCCTCCAGGATCCCCAGGTGGCCTACGTGGAACTGCGGGGACCCCAGGGGTGACCGCGGGAACCCGGTGACATCTACGGGAATGTGCTGTGACACTGGGGGGAACTGGGGGGCACTGGGGGTCCCCACCCATGGGCACCCACTCGTGTGTGTGCTGCCACTAAAAACTGCCCCTCTCCCTCCCTGTGGAGGCACAAAGATCCCAAAGGGCTGAGAGAAGAACAATTTCCTGAAACAGCAACGAGAGAGAATAAAACCAACAGCAACAGCAACACGGTTCACAGTCCAAATGGTCACACATGGACCCATTTCCTGTGAAAGCCACAATAAGGAACAAACTGCAGACAGTGTCCCCAACACATTTCCTATACCAGAGGAGCCTGACAAGGCCCTGGATCTTCACTGCTCTGATGGCTAAAGTGGCCTTCAGGAGGCTCTGGATTCTCTTTTCCCCTGTCCCAAACTCCTCCTCTGCCATGTTCCTCACACGAGGATGTCACAAATGTCCTGTAAGGATTCTGGAGCCTCCCCCTTTGCCAGCCCCCGCTTTGCTGGGATCACGCCATGGCACAGGGTCGGGTGTTGGAGACAGGAACAGTTTCATGTCTGGAGACATTTTGGAACAGCTGTGTGCGACAGGGGTGAGTCAGGCCTTGCTTTTGTCGAGACAGGGCCCTGTCTGTCCATCAGTCTGTCAGCCATGGCACACTGGGGACAGTGTGATGCTCTGCCAAAGCCAGCTCCTGAGTGGCTGCATGACCAGAAGTGCCACCTGGGGAGAGGGCCCTTGGTAGCCCAACTGGCTTAAAAGGCAGAGCATGAGGTGGCCAGGTCCCTGACAGTATCTGCACATGGGGTATCTCTCCCATCCAAACTGGAACCCAGGATTTGGCATCTCATTTAAATGAAAAATATCTGCCAAGGGAAGTGGGAACCTTCCTGGAATGGAAAGAAGACCCATGCCTAAAACTTTTTTTAATTTCAACAATGATGGGACTTCCAGGCCCAAGTACAAGAAAAGGAATAACAGTTCCTTACTGAGAAATTTATAAGGCAGAAGAGAACAAACAACACAAACCCAGAACTTTCCCTCCCGCTCAGCGCTGTTGGTTTTTGTGGCAGTTATAACCGCGGCCTGCAGGGGGCGCTGCAGGGAGCACTCCCGGCCAGCAGGGGACGCTGCAGGGAGCACTCCCGGCCAGCAGGGGGCGCCCCGCTCCAGCTCCAGCCCCTCAGGGACCATGGCGGCCTCGGGCGGGAGGGATGAGGGGAAATCGCTCCTTTTGCAAACTCACGGCCACCAATCGGTCTCGGCACCACCAGCAGCAGCGGGCAGAAGCCACCAAGGCAGCAGGTTGGATCCCAGTGCCCACTGGCAGCGTAGCAGTGTCCCAGGGCCAGGCACACGCCCTGCACAACACCTACAACCACTCTCCATGATCCCGAATGGAAGGAAGGCAGCGCCTGACCCCAGGCTGGTCTCGTGCGGGAACTCAGCACATCACTCTGGATGTCCAGAGTCACCAAGGGAACTCTTGCAGGGCTCGGAGGTCGTGGAATGTTGCCAGAAATTCCTGGTGGCTTGACTTTGAACCCTTCTAGGGATGTGTATGAAGACATGAGAATCACTTGGGTTTGAATGGTGCAGGAATGACACATTTACAGGGTGAAATATATATTTTGGGGTTTTGGTACAGGGGGTTATGGAGACAAGATGGAGGAATCGGGGTGTGTCTCATGCTTCTTCTTTCTTCTTCTTGTCGTCCATCTTCTATGGTGATATTGGCACCTGGGGATTGGTTTTTGGTGAAGGTGCACTTGTTAACAAGGGTGAAAAGTATTGGGAATAAAAGGTAAATATTATGTCTGTAGTTTTTCCTATAAAAAGACACGACCGGCCCGTGAGTGGTCAGAGTGCCCTTGGCTGCCTTGCTGGTCAGATCCCGGCTGGGCAGAAAGAAAATTCTGTACATAAGAAATAGTCAACAATCCAAAGACTGAAATACCGGAGTGCAGACTTGTCCCTTGAAGCGCGGGCGTCCCCAGAACCATCCTACGCGTGTCCCGGCAGAGACAGAAGCCGAAACCGGACAGTCTCGGGTCCACAGCAGCACCTCTGGTGGCTTCATGCCAGAATTCCGGCAAACCCTCAGCCTTTCACTCAGGTGAGGAGGGCAGGGATGGAGCAGCTTTGGAGACACCTGGAATGCACACAGGGTCACTCCCCACAGCCCCACCACGGCCATGGGCAGAGCCTCTGACCTATATTTCCACACATTTCTCTCTAATTTTGTGGCCAAAGTCAGAATCCGAGCATTCTTTCCATGTGGTTCCTCAAGGCTGCAGATTTTGTTCAAGAAGGAGTGTCCAGGTCAGCTTGTTCAGCAGATTGTTGTTGTCTTTGCAGTAGTTCTGGGGCTCTCTCAGTCCCTTACCAAGAGGAACAAATGATCAACTGCTGGACTGGTCCCTCTCAGCCGCACCTGCAGGGAGGGTTTCCAGCCAGCCCTGCTCTGAAAACCATCAAAGGCCCTCTCAGAGCCACTGCTTGGGCTCCCTTTGTGGTTTGTGCTTCTTGCAGGGCTGAGCAAACCAGAGCTAGGCCTTTTTCCCCCACACAATTCTCACCTCTGCAGCAGCTCTAAAGCTGCCAGAATCAAAGCCAAGGGGGCAGGGGGGAGCCTCAGGTGCTGGCTGCCACCTGGGGCTGGGCAGAGCAGGGCTGGGCAATGGCCATCCCTGTGCAGTGGGGCTGGGCCATGGCTGGGCCCCACCCTTGCATGGCCACTGGCTTCAAGGAGCAGGAGTTTGGGGCTCCATTCCCCAGCTGCTCTTGCTGGCTCAGATCCTGCAGGGGATGAGCAGGAATGGAGATGTCTGGAGCCCCTTGGAGCTGCCATGCGCCAGGACAGGAGCCCCTTGTCCAGCATTTGTCCCCCCTGGGACAGGATCCCCCCAAGACAGGAGCCCCCTGGATGTGCCCCCCCAGGACAGACTCCTCAACCCCCCCCCCCCCCCGCCCTTGTCTGACACTCAGCACAATTGCCCTCTTCCTTCTTCTGCAGCAGAGAGAAAGTGAAAGTGTTGGGGGGGCACTGTCAGACACCCCCATCCCCCACAGCCTCCCCAGCCCTCCCTGCAGACCCCTCACCCCTGCTTCCCCCACCCTGGGCTTCCCCCAACCCATTCCCTGCTCTGGTGTCCCCCAGGACCATCAAGCCACGAAATGGGGGCTTGTGAAATTGAGGGGTAAAATGAAGGAAATGGAATAAAGAGAGGGAAAAGTCACAGGAGGCTGTGGGGCACAGACCCAGGGCCCCTCAGAATCTGTCTGGGGTGACCCCCAGGCCACCGGCACCTTGTGCGGGCTGTGCTGGCTCTGGTTCACCCCAAAATCTGAGGCACCCAGGAAAGGAGCTTTGACCCATGGGCTCACCAAACCACTGGCCAGCCCTGGCAGCCCCATTCCCCTGAGAACCGAAATATGGGACCCCCATTCCTTATATCCCACCCTCTCTGCAACCCCCATCCCGGTGCTGACATTCCCCAGGATCTCCATGGCCCAGGACCCCATTCCCAAGGAACCCCTCCTGTTCATTCCATCCCCTGAAATCCTCCTAGGACCCAGCATTCCCCAATCCCATCAACTCAAATCCCTCAGTCCACCCAGCTATGGGAACACCCATTCCCATGGCACCCCCATGGCCGGACATTCACCCTCCTCACCACCCCCCTTCCCCAGGGACCCCATTCCTGCCTCCCCAAACCCACCGAGCCCCCCACTCCTGGGAGCCTCATGTTCCACTGTGTCCCACCCACCCGTGTCCCCATCCTGTCCCCACCCTGCCCCCACCAAGGGCCACCTACACATGGGGACGGACGTGACCTCGCTTCCTTCCCCTTCATCCCAAGAGCCACCAGCCAGGGGAGCGGTGGCCACAGCAGCGAGTGACAGCCAGTGCACATGGCTGGGGACAGCGGGATGGCCGGGAAGGTGGCGCTGCTCCTGTGGGGTGAGTGCCCCGGGCACGGGCCTGACACCCTGGGGATGGGGAGGGGAGGGGGCACAGTGGGGCTGTGGGGTCCCCTGAGGTCCCCAATGCCAGCAGTGCCAGTCCATGTTACCCACAGTGGACCTGGGTGGGACTGGGGATGTTGGGTGGCTTTGGGGACAGGAAGAGGGGTCAGGAATTTGGGGATGGAGATGTGGGGACAGGAATGTGGGGACTGGCACCTTTGGGCTCAGGCAGCTCTGGGGACAGGGACAAGGGAACTGGGATGCAGGGACAGAAGGGGACAAGAACAGTGAGGATGTGGCCATGGGGATGGGATCATGGGGATGGGATCATGAGCTGGTGGGGGTGACCTGGGCCAGCAGGGGCTGTGTCCGTGGTGTCGTCATGCCTGAGATGTCCGTGGTGTCCCCATGTTCTGCCTCAGCCCAGGGTGGCCCTGGTGTCCCTGTTCCCAAGGTGTCTGTGCCACAGGGATGTGGTGCATGGGTGGCTGTGACACAGACATGGCCCCCTGTCTCTCCAAAACCTTTTGGGACCATCCACACACACTTTTCCACAAAAACTGCTGTCCCTACGGGGGCAGTTTGGGGACAGCCACCACACCCCATACCCTGGTGGCACTGACCCTGCAGTGCCGCCCCCACCCAGCCCTGTCCCTTCTCCCTTCCAGCCCAGACCCTCGGCCTCACTGGTGAGTCCTCAGGGGATGCCATGGCCCCATCCTGCTGTCCCCAGCCCCACGCTGGCCCTGGCAGGCTGGTGTCCCCTGTCACCCACAGGTGCCCAGACCACCCATCTCCTGGTGGAGCCCCTCTGGAGGCCGGCGGTGCTGTGGGACCGGGTGACACTGACCTGCCAGGGCTTGGGGAGCACCGGTGCCACCACCTGGTACAAGGACGGGCAGCGCTGGTGGCAGGAGGGACCTGACCACTTCACTGTCACTGAGAGCGGCACCTACACGTGTGACAGACATGGAACTGGGCGCAGCCCCCCAGTGTCAGTTCTAGATGGTGAGGGGGATCTTAATTGATGAGGGTGGCTCCTGACAGGTCAGGGTGGCCTCCAGTCATGCCATGGTCTCACACCCCTCGTGTGGCGAGATCCTGTGCCCTGCACACAGGGACATCCCAGAGCACCCCAGTGCACTCCAGAGCACCCAAATGTCCCCGGTGCTATGGGCACCCACCTCAGAATGGTCTCATCAGTGAGATGTGACCTTCCTGTCCCACAGACCCACTGGTGCTGCAGGTGCCAGCGCAGGCACTGCTGGAGGGGGACACGGTGACACTGCGCTGCCGGTGCCGGCAGGACAGCCATCTCAGCAGGGTGCGATTTTACCGGGATGAGAAGAATCTCGGGGGGTCCCTCAGGGGGACCGTGCTGTCCCTGTCCCCCCTGCAGCTGCACCACAGCGGCCGCTACCGACGTGAGGGCTTGGTGGAATCCTTTATGTCACAGTCAGCAGCAGTGACAGTGACAGTGCACGGTGAGCACCCCCACGGCTGGAACTCCAATCTCCTGACAACCCCAAAGCCCCATCCCAGTGGACTCAGAGTCACAGTCCTCACCTCCCTTCTCCTTCCCAGAGCTCTCCCCTGTGCTGGTGCTGGAGGGTCCCCCCGAGCTCACTGTGGGGTCCCCCCTGACTCTCAGCTGCCTCAGCACCCCTAGCCCCCTGCGGCCCCGAGCCCCCCTCCTGCACGTGTTCTACCGGGACGGGCAGGTGGTGGGGGGCCCGCAGGGGTCCCTGCAGCTGCTGGTGCCCGCCGTGGGGGTCTCCCACTCGGGGAATTACAGCTGCCAGGTGCGCTCAGAGGGTGGGGCCGTGCGGAAGAGCAGCACCCGGCTCCGTGTCACGGTGCACAGTGAGTGCGGGGATGGGCACGGGGAGCCCCCACAGATTCCTCAGGTCCCCCACACTGCCTGGCATCCCCCAGCCCTCCCTGATACCTGCTCTGGGGTATCCAACCTTTCCCAGATCCCTCCTTGGGTCTCACCATCTTTTCTCGGGTCCCTTACCGGGTCCCCACAACCCCTACATGGGTACCCCCATCCTTCCCTGACACCTTTTCCGTGTCCTGCCATCGCTGCCCCGGGTCCCTATCAAGGTCCCCCCATTCCTGGCTCATGTTTCCCTCTATCTCATATTGGGGTCCCCTCATCCCTCACTGGGTCCCTTCACCCCTCTCTGAGGTCTTCACACATTCCCCAGGTCCCACCATCCCCTCCCTGGGTCCCCATACCCTTCCTGCTGTTTCCCACCTTCCTCTTCAGGGGTTCCCTCCCTTAACCCCCCCATCATCCCTCGGGGTTCCTTTATAAAACCCATCACCCCAATCTCTGCCACCCCTCTCCCTCACTGGAGTTCCCCTGCCCATCTCCAAACCCCTGTGTCCCTCACTGTCCCCTGGTGTTTCCCTCTCCCGCAGGGGTCCCACCCTCGGGGGTGTCCCTGTCAGTGCAGCCCGCCGGGGGACAGGTGGCACTCGGGGACTGCCTGGTGCTGAGCTGCACAGTGGCCATGGGGACAGGTCCCCTGTCCTTTTCCTGGTACCGGGAGGGCTCAGGGGCAATGCTGGGCAGCGGCCCCCACCTGGAGCTGCGTCACGTTGGGGACAATGACACCGGCCAGTACCGGTGCTGGGTCACCAACGGGGACAGCGTGGCTGAGAGTGACCCCCTGAATGTCACCGTCCTGGGTGAGCGGGACCCTCGGGCTTGGGGTGACCCCACCCATGGCACCCCCATCCCACCTCACCTGGTGCCAGCCCTGTCTGTGTCCCCACAGTGCCCGTGGCCAATGCCACCATCAGCCCAGGTCCCCTGTCACACCAGGTGCGTGCAGGTGACCCCGTGACCCTGCGCTGCTCGGTGCAGGTGGGCTCAGCCCCTGTCACCTTCACCTGGCTGCACAATGGGCAGGAGGTGGCCCGGGGTCCCCTCCTGGAGCTCTGGGACATCGATGTGGGACATTCGGGCACCTACCAGTGCGTGGCCACCAACCAGCTGGGACAGGACGGGCACCGCGTGTTCCGGGCACTCAGCCCTGAGCTGGCCCTGGAGGTGACACCTGGCTCACCCTGGGTCACAGGTGGGGTCACATGGGGTCCCTGGGGTGTTCAGGACCCCCACGGTTCAGGGTGACCCCGATGTGTCCCCTCTGTCCCCAGCAGTGGCTGTGAATGTCGGCAGGACCCTCCTGTTCCTGCTCCTGCTCCTGGCTCTCATCGCGGGCTGTCACTGGTGGCACCATCGGGGTGGGTGACAACGGGAGGGATGGGGGTCCTGGAGTGTGGGGAAGCCCCCAGAGTGGGGGCAGAGATCAGCAGCACCCAGGGCCCCTGAGCTGAGGGACACTGAGCCTGCAGTGACCTCGGCTGGGGGTCCTGGGGGATTTGGGGGGAATTAGGAGAGTCTTGGTTGGACCCCAGGGTCATCCCTGAGTGTGCTTTGAGGAACATTGGGGTGGTACTGGGAGCTCCTGGAGGGCTGTGCAGGGATGTTGGGGGATCTTTCTGGGGTCCTGGGGGAGTTTGGGGGTACCCCTCCCTGCCAGGCTTGGGGTTCTGGAGGCTCAAAGGGTTGCAGACACCGGGGGAACTGGGGGCCCTGCAGTGGTGCAGAAGTTCCGGGCGGGTTCAGGGGTGCTCAGAGTGTCCGGGGTGAATCAGGGGTTCATTGGGAATTGGGGCTGCCGTTGGGATTTGGGGGTCCCGTGGGTGGTTTGAGCTCTGAGGTCCCAGGAAGGTGCAGGGGTCCTGGTGTCCCCTCAGTCACCCCCTCCCCTTTCCCTTGCAGAAACCAGGAAGCTCCAGGACAGGTGAGTGGGGGGCTCGGGCTTTCCCCCTCCCCAGACTACTGAGACCCCCCCTGATCCCCGCAGGACCCTCCCAGAGGAGGGGGCTGTGTTGGCCCCCCACATTGTGGGCATAGAGTGGGCAGTGGGAGAATTTGGGGGGGGACAAGGACACGTCATCCAGGGGTGTCACCCCCAACCAGGTCCCCACAACAGGGGTCACCCTCACAGTCCCCACGGGTGTCCCTCGGTCCTGCCCCACCTCGGGATCCACAAGTGACCAACACGGAGCTGTCGGGACCCCACGAGGGACAGCGGGACCCCGTGACTATGAGAACGTGCTGTGACACTGGGGGCACTGGGGGCACTGGGGGCACTGGGGGTCCCTGCCCCAGGGCACCCCCCGTGTGTCCCCCCCGGATCCCATGCTTCTGTGGCCGGGGGGTGGCAACGAGTGGGGGGTCCCATGTGGGGCTGCCCAGAGCTCCCCGTTCCAGTGCTCCCAGTGCTCCCAGTACCCCCAGGGGCTCCCCATTCCCTCCCCCAGTGCCAGGGGGCACAGCACCCCTGTCCCTCTCATTGGACCCAAAATGCAGCTTTGCGATTAAACTGGGAGAAATGGTTTTTGTTTGTTCAGCTCTGCCTGGCCAGCTCGGCATTGAGGAGAGTCCCGGTCAGGTTGTTGAGCAGATCCTTGTGGGATTTGCAGGATTTTTTGGGCTCCCTCAGTCCGTTGGGGACAGGGACAAAATGATCAATTGCTGCATTTCCGAACTGGTTTCCTCTCAGCTGCCCCGCAGCGGGGAAGGAGCTGCCGCTGTTTGTCCCCTCTCGGTGACACCGGCCAAAGGCTCGGGCACCTGCGGCGGTGCCGCCCCGTCACCTCGGGCACCGATCCGGCAGCTGCCGAGCCCCTCGGGCCCAGCCCAGCTCAGCCCATCCCCGCCCGCTGCCCAAAGCCCGCAGCCGGCGCTCCCCGAGCGGTGTCTGAGCCCCGCAGCTGCTGCGGAGCCCCGGCCGGGGGCACCGGGAGGGCGGAGGGCACCGGGCACCCCGGGGAGGAGCCCCCGGCGCTGCGGGAGCGGAGTCCCGGCCTCGGCTCACTGTCGCCGCTCGCGGCTGCCATCGCACCGCGACAGCCGGGACTGTCCCGGCCTGCGGGGACCGACGCTGTCGCTGTGTCCCGAGGGAGGATTTTGGGCTCTCACCCCGTCCTTTCCAGGACCCCCCGATCCCCCGTGCCCCCGCGGCACCGGGGCTCTTGGGGACCTTGGGGACAGCGCCGCTCGCGCCGGGGGCCGTTGGGGACATCTCGCGACAGCCGCTGCCGCTGCCCACGGCCGGGCCTGGCGACAATCGCGACATCCGCATCCGCCAATGGCGACACGCGACAGCCGCCCCTGCCCGGGATCCGCCTCCCTCCGTCCCGGGGACACCCCGGGCTCCCGGCTCCCCAACCCCGGCGGCTCCCGTGTCCCCCAAACGCTCCTGGGGACACCTCGGTCCCCCCTGACCCCCCCGGTCCCTCCCGTCCCCCCCGGGCTCGGCGGAGGCTCCGCAGAAGCTCCGGGGCTCGGAGCCCGCCCGGGGAGCGCCGGGTGCGGGGCCGGGCACCGAAGGGGCACCGGGAGGGGAACCGGGCAGGGCTGGGGAGGGGGGATCTGGGCACCGGAGGGATTTTGGGAAGACTTGGGGAGGTTTTAGGGTGATTTGGGGGATTTGGAGGGCATTTTGAGGTGATTTGGGATTATTTTGGGGGGCATTTGCGGGATTTTTGGAAGGGGGGGGGAAGGGGGGGGGGGTGGGGTTGATTTTAAGAGATTTCGGGGGTGATTCAGAGGTGATTTTGAGGAAGTCTTGTGAGATTTGTGATGATTTTGGGCAGGTTTTGGAGAGTTTGTGGTGATTTAGGGGAATTTAGAGGATATTTGGATATTTTGTGCAGAATTTGGAGGATGTTGGGGTGATTTGGAGGATTTTGGGGGCTTTAGGTATGATTTGGGGGAATTTTGGGGCAATTTGGGCATAGGGATTTTGAGGAGTTTCGGGCATTCGGGGTTGATTTTGGTGGATATTCAGGGGATTTTTATGGTATTTAGGGGGCGATTTTTATAGTTTTTAGTGGGATTTTGGGAGAATTTGGGGAGGATTTTGGGGTCTCACCCCATCCTTTCCTGCAGCCCGAGGGCCGCTCCAACCCCCATCGTGCTGCTCCACGATGTCACCAATGTCACCGCTGCCCCTGGAGTGCTGTCCTCGCTCCAGGACAAACCCAAAACCATCCGAGTCATCACCAGGGACCTGATCCAGGAGCTCATGTGAGGCTCCCAATATCTGCCACTTTTGCGCCAAAATCTGCAATTTTGCCGCACCAAAATCTTCCATTTCACGCCCCCCCCCCCACCCCCCCACCCCCCCCCGCACAGATCCGGGATTTTTTGCCCGAAAATTCATGATTCTTTGACTGTTAATTCAGGATTTTTCCTCCCAAAGTTCAAGATTTTTTACCCAAAATTCAGGAATTTTGCCATTGTAAAGTCAGGGGTTTTTCCTCCAAAATTCAGGATATTAAAAAAAAAAAAAACACCAGGATTTTTTTGCTGAAAATCTGGTGGTTTTTCCCCCCAAAATCTGGGAGATTTTGCCCTGTCCCTGATCCCAGTCCGTGTCCTCCAAAATTCACAGGGAGCAACCTCCGGCCTCGCTCATCATCAGCACCGAGGAATTCCAGAGGATCCAGGAGGAGGCTCAGCCTCCGCGGCAGCTCGCGGATCGGCTGCGGATCCTCAAATCCCGCCAGGACGCGGCTTTTGTGCCCCAATTTCCCAAACCCAAATTTGCTGATCCCAAATTTCCCGATCCCAAGTTTCCCAATCCCACGTTTCCTGATCCTGATTTTCCCGATCCCACTATTCCTGGTCCCCAATTTCCTGAGCCTGATTTTCCCTATCCCAAATTTCCCAATCTCAATATTCCCAATCCCAAATTTTCTGATTCCTCTGTTTCCGATCCTGCTTTTCTTGACTCCGCTTTCCCTGACCCCACTCTCCCTGATGCCACTTTTCTGATCCCAATTTTATCAATCCCAATTTTCCCAATCCCACTTTTCCTGATCCTGATTTTCTGGATCCCGTTGTTCCTGATCCTGATTTTACTGATCCAGGGAATGCCCCGGGATGTCCCCAGGAATGTCGCCAGGAATGGCTCTGGGAATGTCCCCGGGAATGCCTCGGGATGTCCCAGGGATGTCCCCAAAATGTCCACGGGCTGTCCCGGGGATCTCCCTGGGAATGACCCCCAGGAAGACGCCGGCAATGCCCTGGGCTGTCCCTGCCATGTCCCCGGGCTCTATTAACATTGTTTGTCATTCTCTTTATGTTACAGGAATCAGTGAGAGAATTCAGCACTCATTCCTGAAGGAAGTCTCTAACAAAGTTCTTTTTCTGTTATTAACCTCTCTGTACAACTTCTCACTTCACAGCTCTCAGCAATACAACCTTCTGCACTTTAGATCACACACCCCTCTGCCTGCACCTGCACTGGAAGGTGATGTGAAGGCGGATGCCCTCGCCATGACAGTCACTACAGCACAAAAGTCAGGGCAGGCCAAACTTTCTCATGATGTCTGCCATCAAAATGCCCGAGCACTGGGAAAACAATTCCATCTGACTTTGCCACAAGCACGGCATGCAGTGAATCCTCGCTCACAGTGTCAGCAGACTCTTTCTTTGCCACAAATGTTAGGTACAAACTCACAAGGGTTGAAACCTAATGACATCTGGCAAACAGATGTAACACACTTTTCCAGCTTTGAGACTTTTAAATATGTCCATGTGTCTCCTGATGCCTTTTCTGGATTCATAGTAGCAACAGTACACAAGGGTGAGAAATCCATGGGAATTTGATGGGAATTTCCCATTCCACAGGAATTTGATAGAAATTTGGGAGGGGAACTGAAGGATTCTAAATGCCTGGAATACTTTCCTTCCTTGGGAATATTGGAGGGGGGCTGCAGGATTCAAAATTCCCTACATCCAGAATGCCAGTATTCCATGGGAGTTCCATGGGGAATTTGGGAAGGGAGCTGAAGCATTCGAAATTCCTGATGCCCAGAATGCAATTATTGCATAGTTTTGGTGGGAATCTGGGAGGAGAACTGGAGCATTCTAAATACCCGACACCCAGAATACCCTTATTCCTTGGGAATTTGAGAGGGGAACTGAAGAATTCCAAATTCCCAATGCCCAGAGAGCAATTATTCCATAGTTTGGGGGGAATTTTGGATGGGAACTGGAGGATCTGAAATTCTCAATGCCTGGAATGCAATTATTTCATGGGAATTTGGGAAGGGAACTGGACGATTCTCAATTTCCCATGCTTGGAATGCAATTATTCTATGGGAATTTGGAAAGGGAACAGAAGGATTCAAACTTCCTGATGGCCGGAATGCCGTTTTTCCATGGGAAATTGAGAGGGGAGCTGGAGGATTTGGAATTGCTGGTGCCAGAATGCAGTCATTCCATTTTCCATTTTTGGTGGGAATATGACATTGGAGCTGGAGGATTCAAACTTCCTGACACCCAGAATGCTCTTACTCCATGGGAATTTGGTGGGAATTCGGGAGAGGAGCAGGAGGATTTGAAATTCCCAACACGTTGAATGCCATTATTCCATGGGCATTTGGGAGGGGAGCTGGAGCATTTAAAATTTCCAATGCCCAGAATGCCATTATTCCATAGTTTTGGGGGGAATTTTGCAGGGGAACTGGAGGATTTGAATTTCCTGATGCCTGGAATGCCATTATTCCATAGTTTTGAGGGGAAATTTGCAGGGGAGCTGGAGGATTTCATGCCTGGAATGCCATTATTCCATGGGAATTTGGAGGGAGAGCTGGAGGATTCAAATTTCTTCATGGCCAAAAAGCCATTATTCCATGGGAATTGGGGAGAGCAGATGGAGCATTCAAAATTCCCAATGCCTGGAATGCCATTATTCCATGAGAATCTGGAAGGTAAATGGCAGGATTGAAAATTGCTGACGTCTGTGCCTCTCATGTGCCTTTGCAGCTGCCAGAAGGTGCAGTTTGGATCTGTGCTGATCATGCTTGTGCCAAACATTGGCACCACTGCTTGTGCATTTTGATGGAAAAAAGCATGACTCAGTTTTGCTTGTTCAAAATGTTTGGCAAAGTGTTTGAAAAAAACCATTGTCAGTTTGTCAGCTCTCGCATTTCCTTCTGCCACGAATCCTGGAAGCGAGGAATGAGCCCTGATATGAGAGAAAAATATTGGTTAGTTCTGAGTGTCAAAATTACAGAAAGACATGAAAGCCAATGATATAATTTGTAACATCCTTTAAAACTGATCCGTCTATTCTTTTAACAATACTAGACACATAAGATAAATCTGTCATTAAATTCAAAAGTTCTGAAAAGAGCTGAAATGCTCTAAACTACTGCAGCCAGTTCAACAATCTGAGGAGAGCCCTCTATTGTTTGAACATCTGACTGCCATGTTTTGGTTGTTTGATTTTGCCATACTATTATTGATTTCTGTGTTTTCCCTGCTCAATCAGTGAAGACAGTTATAGCACTTAAAGGCTCTTCATTTAGCATGGCTTTTTCTCTAAAACTTCATTTAGCTTGTAACAATTTGTGGCCTGGGTAATGAATAGAACAATCACCTGAATAATTTAGCAATGCAATTTGCAAGTCTAAATTTTGCAAAGCCCAATCAACCCTTTTCACAGGAAAATAAATAATTACAAAGTCTTGGCCTGCCATAGTTAGCAATCTCGTTCTGGCTCTAATTATGATTTCAGATGTCATCTCCATGGTTGTAAAAATTGGTTTTGGAAACCTATAAGAAAAACCCACTGTGTGATTAACAAAGGATCTTTTTCAGAAGTGTTCCATTGAAAAAGGAGACCACAAAGTTGCCTTTTTTCTCCTAACACTGCAAGAAATGCAGTGGCTATAGAATTCTACAAGATTCCCTCACTTTTATTTCTAGTTTTACAAGAAAAGAGTAAGATGTGGGAGTCAACCCAACTAAGACATAAGGTCAGCTGGACTTCACACCAAACAAACCAAAGTGATCTTCAAGGTCTGGGACACGTTCATCTAAATCAGGGCAAGCCTCAGATCTCCTCCCAAAAGCCTTTGCAGTAGTTATGTTCATTAGTCCAAGTTCCACTCCCCTATTGGCTATATGTGTTCCATATATAGTATGGTTTCTAGAATGTTCCACCTCCAAGACTATATCTTGTTACCACTTCCTTGTTTCTGGCCCTTGGAGCTTCTCCCTATGTTGTGTTCTGTTCCTATGCATAGTTTCCATTTTTATTTCCCATTAAAAGTAATTTCCTGCTTGGGCACTCCGTTGCTCCCTCTCCTTCTCTCCTATTTTGCACCACGTTCACCCTGAAGTCAGGGGACCCAAAGGTTTGTCACAGCCACCCTCACTGCGACAGCCAGTGCCCGCAGCGCTGTCAGGCAGTGCCGGGATCCCGGCTGTGCTTCTGCTCCCCACAAGGGAGGAATGGCAGCCCCAGGCTCAGAGCCAGGCAGAAAGCCAACCAAGGGAGAGCAGAGGGAGGGCACCCTTCCAGTCTCTCTGGGCCATGGCCGCAAAACAGCCCCTGCTGCTTCTTCCTCCGCCGATGTTTGGGCAGAGCCAGCCAAGTTGTGCTTTGTGTTCCAAAGCCTGTTGGGAGCGGGCATGAAAAGCGCTGTGTGCACAGCACAGAGTCCTGGAAGGTGCTGGCCAGAGCCTCCTGCAGGAACAGGGCTCTGGTCCCTGGCCAGGAACAGCCTGGTTTTGGTGCTGTGAGCGCAGGCAGGAGCTGAAGCAGGTGAAGAGGCAGCGGGCAGCTTGTGTTTGTAGAGGGCCTGGGGCTGCACCTCTGAACCTGCACCTGGAAACTCACTTGGGGGAATAGGAGCTAGAGCTGGAGTGCCTGTCCTGAAAGGATCTGAAGTCATTCAGCCTTGCCAGCATTTCTTAAGGGTGTGTTGGTGTTCTCCAGGAAAGCCACATATTTGGGGAAACACCTTTGGAGGAAAGGGGCTTGCTTCTCAAGGAAAGTGCTTCCCAGGGAGCAACCAGTGAGGCAGGTGTGAGTGTCCCCCTTTGGCTCTCTTTGCTCAAGTGAGTCTTTGGGGCCCGTTGCACTTGGCAGATGGGCAGGGGAAGGGAGAAAGCAGTGAAGAATGAGAAAATAATTCACACATGGAGTCAGAGCTTCTGACAGAGATCAAGTGTTGCCAGCAGTTTCTCCAGGTGCTCCTGCCATCAGCCCCTGCAGGAAGGAGCACAGCCCCCAATGCACGTGGGCTTTGGCTCCCTCTGGCACAGAAGCCTCCCGGGGGCACAGGTCTCTGGGGCAGGAGATGGGCACCAGCACTGCCAGGGCTCAGGGGGTGGCAGGTCTGCTTGGCCGGGGACTCTGCCACAGCTGCTGATGTCAGCGCTCCCCGGGCCGCAGGCCTCAGAGCAGCATTGGTGCCCGGGCCCACACGTTCCTTGTGCGTGTCACACCGGCGGGTTTAGGACGGCCACCAGCCGGGACGTGTCCCAAGGAGGCCGTGCCAGCTTCCCTGGAAGGCCCCGTGCCCTTCCCAGCGCGGCTGTGTCGGCAGCCCTGGGGGCTCCTTCTGCTGCCCTGAGCCCGCAGAGCAGGGCAGCGTTTGCGGATGCTCTGAGCCCTTCCTAAAGATCCTGTCGGCCTGGCTTAGACACCTGGGGCCAGGCATTCCTTCCAACCTGGGCCACTTTGGGTGGGCTGGGGATGGCCCCAAGGCAGGCAGCAGTGTGTGCAAGTGCTCTTGGTGACACAGTGCAGCACGGTCACCGTGGCACAGAATGGAACCGGGTGTCCAAGGGCCCTTTGTGACACGTGGTGACAAAGGAACCGGCAGCGACAAGAGCACCCCACAGTGCTTGGAGCACACCACGGGACAGGACAGGACAGGACAGAGCGGTGCTGTGAGGAACCCCCGCACAGCGCGCTCGTTCGCGTCCCACTCGGAGCTTTTCTGAAGCGTTCCTGCAGCTGAGCTCGAGGCCAGACCACAGGATTTGCTGATCCGTGGTCTCTTTGAGGCTTCTCTTCTGTAGGTGCCCTCAAGGACATCACTGCAGGACTTGGAGACTTGGAGCTTTTCCAAGGCATCTCTCCTGCAAATATCCACAGATTCAGTCCGAGACATGGAGCAGACACCCCCGAAAGTGCCCAAGCTGGCCTGGGTGGAGGAGGAGGAAGAAGGCCCTGGAGCTGCCCCGGCACAGCAGACTGAAGAGGTGGTGCCATTCCAGTCACCACAGGAGGGTGAGTGGCAGAGCTGGGCCACAGCACTGGTGCCTGCTGCCAGCTTGGCCCCATGCCATGCCGTGCCGTGCCGTGCCATCCTATCCCCTGGGGACATGCCCATGGACAGTAACGGAAGAGGGGCCGGGCAGACACCCCACAGTGGCCGTGCTCCATCCCTTGGGGCATCCCGGGGCTCTCTCTGCCTGGGCAGTGCAGGGCTGGCCCATGTTCTCCAGCCTCTCCCACAGCCCCTCATCTCTGGCTGCGCTCGCTCTTTGCCAGATGCAGCCCTGGAGCGCACACAAGAGCAGGAGTCCAGCCGTGGCCGCTTCCGCAGCACAGCGCAGGTACCTGCAGCCACCCCCACCTGGGCTGGGCCTGCTGTCCCTGCTCAGCCCAGCACCGTGTGTGGACACCTCCACGCAACATCCCCGGCTTCTTGCCCTTCTCCTACAGTTCGTTTGTAACTTCCTCAAGAGAATTGAGGAGGAAGAGACCATCGCCATTGGCGCAGGCCTCAGACCACACTCGCCCACCTTACAAAGCAAGGCCAGTGCTGCCCTGCTGTCTATGCTTGTGGAGGAAGATTTTTACAATCCAAAGCAAGTAAGCAGCCTGTGGCCAGCCTTTGATCCTCCCACCAATTGCTTGGCCTCCCAAGCCATGCATGCTGCTTGCACTGAGCCTTTCAGGCCACATGGCAGCGTGGTGGGAAGGGAAGCACTTCTCTGGGCAAGCTGGGAACATTGCTCCCTCTGGCAGCTTTCCAAGTCTCCCCATGCCTTCTCCAGGTGCCTGCCATGGTGAGCTCCATCCACCAGTGGCTCATGGCCAATGATTCTGCTGAGCACAGGCTGGACAAGACCCTGCTGGATCTCACCGAAGCACATCCAAATGACGCAGTCATGACGCTCCTGCGTGTGGCCCCGTCCTGTGACAGGTATGCGGCCCACCTGCCCAGAGGGCTCAGGGCACCCCAGCCCATCACCCTGTACAGCCTGCCCCAGGTGTCTCAGCAACAGAGAGTTCCAGGGCCCTCTGGCTGCTGCCTTTCCCAGCCCTGGCACGTCAGCCCCTGAGCCTGCTGCCATGCTCCCTTGCCGCCTCTCAGGGCTCTGTCCCCACAGGGCTGGGCTGTCCAGGTGCTGCTGGCAGGGGGACAGTGGGCACAGGCAGAACTGGTAGCCAGCTCAGCTCCTCCTGCTGCTGTGACTGAGACCCCCCTGAGACACAGCTCTAACCCCACAGAGCTGCCATGGCCATGTGGAAGACCATCATGGGCTCAGCCAGGACTGCGGAGCTGGCGCAGCTGATCCTCCTGGATGTGCTGGGGAGCTGGCCAGAGCACAGCACCTGCACCTCCGATGGCAACGAAACGGGTGTCTTTGCCCTGGCTGTGAGTTTCTGCAAGTGGCCTTTGCTGGCCCCAAGGCTGCCTCTCCAGCAGTTCTCCATCCTCCTTCCCCCACTGCATCTCCCTGCCTCAGGCACTGGCCTGAAACCTGGCCCAGGGGCAGCTCCAGGCCCACCAGGCCCTGTGCTCCCCCAGCCAAGCTCTCTCCAGGCTTCTCCCTGCCACGCTCAGGCCCTGCCACACGCACATCTCAGCACTGAGCACTGTCTTGGGGGACTTTGTCCTTTGCAGGCAACCGTGGTGATGTGGAAAATCCTCCAGGTGCCCTGTCTCCCACGGATCTTGAAGGTCTATTTCCCCCACCTATTTGTGCATCTGCTCTTCCAAGTCTTCTTCAGCACTCTGGATATGCCACAGGAGGTCGACACCTTCTGGAAGGGATGCCAGGAAGAGCACGGCCTTGACACCAGCCCCAACAGGTGCTCCATGCCACTCCTCCTGTCCCTGCCACGTGGCCTGCCAAGGAGCCAGTGCTGCCAGTGTGACCTGGGCTTTGCTCTGCACACAGGTTTGCAGTGCGCACCCTCAAGTCCCTGCTCTGCCTTCTCCGCTGCGAGGATGTGGTGGTGGCAATGGAACGCAGGTGTGCCTGGGACACGCTGCTCTCTGTTGACACTCACCACTTTGCCGTGGCTCTGCTTGCCAGGTGAGATCCCCTTCTCCCTACTGCCTCTGACATTGGTGCTCTCTGCCCAGGTAACCCACAGAGTGCCCGTGGTCAATGGGTCAGAGGGCCTTGTCATTGAGGGACGGACAAGCAGACTGGAAAAGGCTGGGAGAGGAGGGTGCCCATGAGCAACCAACTCCCAAATGGCCCAGGTCCCCCTGCTGGAAGGGTGCTGGGGAAAGATGAGAACTCCATGAGTCATGCCTGGGAGAGGTTTGCCTCACTGGCTCAAGGTCTTGTTTCCTTTTTCCCCTCTTCAGAGAAGTTCGCCACTTAGCCATACACTTTTGTTCCGCCATTGCATTCTACCTGCTGGCCCTGCTTGGCAAAGAGATGCCATACTGGGATTTCCCTGCCCTGGCATTCCTTGTGGAGGTGAGTCTCAAGGCCAGCACTGCCTGGCTCAGCTGCCTCCCAGCTCTCTGGCCTCTCGTAGCCACAGCTGCCAGGACAGTGTCCGCGCCCTGTGCTGCTGCCTGGGCCCGGCCCTGTGCACTTCTGGGCGCCTGCCGGCCGGCTCCCCTGTCACTGCCCTGTGCCTTTCAGGTCCTCGACTGCCTGGACCTGAGGGAATGCAGTGACAGTCTTCTGGAGATCCTGGCACAGAACCTGCACAGCGAGCACATAGCCAGGCGTTACTTGGCACTCCGAGGCCTCGTAGTGCTGGGCAAGGATCCCTTGATGGTGAGAAGGGGGCAGGGGCTGAAGCCGTGCAGGCAGCGTGGGGCTGGGCAACGCAGTGGCTTGGCCTTGCCTGGGCTTCGGCCGCTGGGGCACCTGCTCCCAGCTCTCCTGCCTCCCGCTTCAGCTGCCCCAGTGCTTCGGGACAGGCCTTTGGCCTCTGGGCCTGGCGGCAGCAGGGCGGCCTTTCACAAAGTCGTGTTCCACACAGGCCGAAAAAATGCGGAGCCTGACTGAAAGTCTTGTGGAGCTCCTGGAGGAAAATGATAGCGACATGATCAGGATGACCATGCTTCTACTCAGATATTTGATCCTGGATAATGGTGTCCCAATAGCCACCCGCATCGCCCTGCAGCTGGCTGAGGCGCTCCTGCCACTCTTTGACTGCGTAAGGCTCTGTGCCCACAGCCACAGCCACTGGCTGCTGCCCGCACACTTGGTGCCCTGCGCAGATGCAGGCCTGTGCCCTGGTGGGCCTGAAGCAGCTGATGCTCAGGTCTTTTGCCCTTTCCTTTCATCCAGGATGATATCCAGGTGCAGCTGAGCTCCATGGCTGTCTTTCAAGAGATGCTGGACTTATCAACAGGAGAGGCAAGAAAGGCCCTCAAGTCCCACGTGCGCCACAGCCTGCTCCCACTCTACTTCCACTGCCATGATGAGAATCACATTGTTGCTGAGGTGAGCACTTGTGGCCAGCTGCTGTTCCCCTGACAGGGGCTTGTGCTGCCTCCTGCCCTGGCACCTTGCGGGCTGCAGCCTCCTCCAGCCTGTGGCACTGGGATGTTCCTGTGCCCTGGACTGTGGGGCCATCTGTGTGTCTCTGCTGCTCTCCAGGCCTCCCGGGAAACACTGCATTCTTCAGCCAGATTCCTGAAGAGGAGGGATATCGAAGAAATGCTACACATGGATCAGAGCTTAGGAGAGTGCCTGGTAAGAGCAGCCGAGACCCCCCAGCTTCAGGCCGGAGAAGGCCCCTGAGGGCGGTGCTCAGGGTGCGGGGCTGGCAGCTGTGCCCGCTGCTGCAGCCAGAGGCCGCGCGGGCTCTTCTCCAGGCTCCCGTGGGCCCGAGCTGGGTGCCCATGGAGCCCCGGCCCGGCGGGGCTGCGGGCCGGCACCGCGGCTCCCCGGGCAGCAGCCGGCCCTCTGCCCCCTCCCCTCGGGAGCCCTTGGCCAGCGGCTGCTGGCCGCGCCTCAGGGCTGTGCGGGCAGGGGCGGCCGGGGCTGGGCGCAGGCAGCGCCCGGCCCAGGGGTGAGCCCGCGCCAACCCTGCCCTCCTGTCGCTCTCTCCAGCTGGCAGAGGAAAGGAGCCGAGCGGCCGAGCACCTGCACCAGGCCCTGCGCTACCTGCAGAGCCCACAGGAGCCCCTGCGAGCGGCGGCCGTCAGTTTCATGGGTGAGTCCCGAGCCCGGGCTCCCTCCCCGGGCCGCCGCAGCTCGGCCCCAGCCCCGCCTGCTGCCCCGGCAGCGCCAGCCGGGCCCGGCGCCGTGGAGCCCCGCCTGGCCTGGCCACTGCTGCTGCCGCCCTCTGGCAGCCGTGCCCTGGGCCGGCAGCGTGCGCCGAGGGCCCGGGCTGAGCCCTGCCGGGCCAGCAGCCCGTGTGGCCGCAGCGCCGGCAGCGCCGCTGGCAGGGAGCTGTGCCGCTGGGGCCGTGACAGGCTCTGTGTTCACAGGCATGGCCGGGCGGCACCTGAGGGGGCAGCAGCAAGAGCTGCAGCTGATCTGCACTGGTGAGTGAGTGAGGGCAGCGGGCTGACCGCGGGGCTGGCGGGGGCAGCTGCAAGCCCTGCCCCGGCTGCGCAGGGCGCTGCTCCCGTGGGCAGAGCACACGGAGATTTCAGGGCCACGTGTGCCATTCGTGGCCAGCAGCTTCGGCCTGATCCCCTTGCTCCCTGCTCCCTGCGGGCCATGGCAAGAGCCGGCCGGGATGGCCCTGCCAGGGGGCTCTCCTCGGCTCCCTGCACATGCGGGATCTGACCTTGCCTCTGTTCCTCTCTCTTGCAGCCCTTGAAGAAATGGCACATGACAGCAGTCCAGCAATCAGAAATGCTGCCATTGAATCTTGTTTAGTTCTCCGGGCCGTACAGAGAGCTCCCTACTCCCCATGGCATAAGCTGCGAGATCAGTTCCGCAGTGCATGGAGGAAACGGCCTCGTCTGTGCGGCGCTGCCTTGCTGTTCTGCTGGAGCTCCCCGCAGAGATGATCTGAAAGACTCTGACTGCTGAGGCCATTTGAGCCAGCAGGGATTTTCTTTTTCTTCTTCAAGATTTTTGTGTTTGTGTTTTCGTTGTTGTTGAGTATGGAAATATAGAATATCTTAGAATACACAGAGTCCCAGGATCTTTCTTTTCCTGCGCAGGGTTCTTAAGGCATAGGGGGAGAGTGGGAAAAGGGTGCTTGTGCTCAGCCAGCTGCCCAGGCATGCAGTGTTGCAGGGAAAACGGCCAGAAGCCCCTTGGCCTTTGGTAGTTCTGCTGAAGCCTTTGTGCTGCCGACAGAGTGGCTGGGCAGGGGCCGGAGATGCAGGGATCCCTGCCACAGTGTTATGGTTTGTTTTGTTGGTGTGTTCTGCTCCCCCTCAGTTATGTTGGTATGTTCTGCTTCCCCTTTAGTTATGTTTGGCTATGGTTCTGCCCAAGTTCTTCTCCCTCCTTCAGTTAAATGTCAATCTCCGGACCCCTCCTCTGTTACCCCGATTACTAATGTATCTTTTCCATTCCCCACCCCCGGCGACCTGCCAGTCACTCGGCCCTCCTGCCCCTCTTTCTAGAAGCTTCTCACCAGGGTGTCGAGTGATTGGTTAGGGGGCCGGGGCCCCTCCCTAAGTTCTTCCCCATTGGTTTTCCTTCCATGTCTGTCATTTTTGTAACACCCTTCCCTGGACTCCCATTTGTTCCTAAGTGTTGCCACCCCCTACCTCCCACTCCCTTTATAATGTGTTGTAGTCCCACCCCCTTGGCTCCTTAGTTTTGGATCCCTTGGGAATAAACCTGGCCGTGCCAACCACTGAGGAGTCCCTTCTTCTTTCACCCACGGGCTGAAGCCAAACTGCGGCCCCGTCTCTCACAGCTGCAAGCGGGCTGGCGAGCTTGCCGGACGTCTACCATCGGCCTGCCCGGCTTCACCAGAGCAGTGCCTGGAGATGGCCACAAGCCCTGTGCCGGGCAGGAAGGGCCATCCGTGTCCTCCTGCCCATCTGCTGCTGGCTGCATTGCTGAGGGCTTCCAGGTGCCTCTGGATGGGGCTGCTGTGGAGCTGCTGTGGGGCTGCGGCGCTGCTGCCGGGAAGCTTGGCCGGGCTGGGGGAGACCCTGAGGGGCTGAGGCACTGCTAAGCCCTGAGCAATTGGCTGTCAGAGGCCATAAGCAGCCCTCTGGCAGCCGCCTTGATCCTGACAGCCGGCTGCTCTGGCGCGTCCAGGTCGGTGGCCAGTTGGAGGGACCCCCTGGAATCAGGCGTGGAACCCTGCTCCTGGCCTTTCAGGGCTGTGAGGCCAGCAGCTGTGGGGCTGGGCGTGTGCCCTCCCTGTGCTCCAGACTGGAACCCCCCGCCCCTCAGCCTTAGGCATTGAGCTCCACTGCCTGCTTGCCGAGTCTTGTTCCTGTGGCTGTGGGGGAGCCCGAGCTCTGTGGCTTTAGGCCCCGTTGAGCCAGAAGAGCAGCAGCTTTGAGCCCACAGGAGCCACAGAAAGGCCCTCTTGGACCACGGGCATTCCTGTCCTTCCCAGGGCAGGGACACATGAGAGTGCAGCGGGCACCTTCAGGGTGCAATGCTGGCTTTGCACTGGGCCACCTCCCTGTGCTGTGCAGGGCTGGCTCTTTGCTTTGCTGCTCTCGGCCTTTTGTCGTCGTACTCCTTTGGCTGCCTGCAGCCAGGGGCAGCCCTAGAAGGAGGGTGAAAGGCCCCGTCTCCAACATCTCAAGGGGCAAATGGAGCTCTCCCGGCCTTCAGCCCACGCTGTAAGCAGAGCAGAGGCTTTACCCCTGGCCTGACGGCTTTCTGCCTGCTTCTGGCCCCTGGCCACCATGACCCACGGCACTTGCTCTGAGTCACCTACAGCATGGCTGGTGCCTCTTGATTTGCTGACCCTGGCATGTGAGGTTCACTGAGGGAAAGGTGGCTGTCCCAGTGCTGAGGGCACACGTGGGTCGCTGAGCAGACTAGAGGCTTCCCCAGCAGCTTGCAGGTGCCTTATGGGTCATGTTGCTGTGCTTGTGCTCCTGCCTGTACCTGTCCCTCTTCTCACCCCCACCCAACCTGGACCCTCTGACCAACCTTCAAGAAACCCTGTGGGATCAGACATGGTGTCAAGAGCCCTCCTTCGGCTGCCGGTCGAGTGCACAATACAACCTCCGGGCCTGAGAGCAAGGTGGGCGGGGGGAGCTGGTCTCTCAGACCAAGAGGGAACGGCTCTCGACAGCACCTGCCCATGCATGTTCCCTGCACCAAATGAAATCATCTCCAAGTTTAGCTAGTAAGGTAGAAACCATTAATTGCCTGGAAATCTGGCACTAGTCTCTTAAGTTCCATTACGTTTCTTTATTGCTAATTTAGCAATATTAAATCTTGACTCCCATTCTTCCAATAATCCTGATATCAGGAATTTATTGATTGTCGGCTCTAATCCTTTCCTGGCTTATAATCTTCAAGGGTATTGCTTTCCGACTACTGGCCTAACTCTTGTCTGTAGCTCAATTTTCATAGGGTCTGCTCGTTTTCATTTTCCTGGGCTATCAGTATCCCATACTCTTGGGTACGCCTGATTCAATACTTGCTCTAAATAGTAATTCTTGTTTGTTGGTCTTGTGTCAATTGTCAGTCCTACTGCTAAAACCCCTCATTTGTCTTCACGTACCTTCCATTTAAGTTTTCTTTTTCTAAACCCAACTGTTGCTTTTAAATTTTCAAGCAAATCCCTGCCTAGGACAGATTTGGGTGAGTTTGGTAAATAAAGAAACTGATGGATTCCCATTTTCTTCTTGATTTGACATGGAAGTGGTTTCAGGAAGAATGCATTTTCTGGCTGGCCTATAGTGGCTCCTATTGCTTGAAGATGGTTTTCACTTTTGGGTATCAGTGCTTGATTCAAGAGTGAAAATGTGTCTCCACTATTTCTTAAAAATTCAACTTCTTTATCATTCTTTAGCTGTATTTTAACCGGTGGCCTGCTAGGGTAAGAATTGCCAGTCTCGGTCATTTCCTATCATCCAGAGTGGCTGCAAGAGTTTTGTGTACTTTGTCTGCTAACTCTGGGCACTGGCCTTATTTCCAGTGTCCTGATTTCTTACAAGATGCACACTGATTTGGCCCCAGCTTGGCCTGCGGCTGCCTTAAACCTCCTCTGCCTCTGGTATTGTCGCCCCTGCCTCTGCATCATCCACGCCCACGTCTGTCCTCTCCCTGGTGCTGATCTAGAGCTGCCACCATGGCTGCAGGGAGCTCTTTTTCTTTTTCTCTGTCTTGATTACCATACACTTTCTATGCTTTTCTCATTAATGCCTTTAAGTCTCTCTTTACAGGCTCTTTCAGCTTCTGAAGTTTCTGCCTGACATCTGGGCTAGATTGCCCTAACATCAGGGAAACCCACTGCTGCTTTCCCATCTCTGACCAGGGATCCAGGGCTGCGCGTTTACGTGCAGCTGCTCAGAGCCTGTCCACAAAGTCAGCGGGTGACTCGTGCTGTCCCTGAGTACCATTATCTATTACTGACCTATTTATTGCTTTTGGAATGGCATTTTTAATTCAAATTTGACTAGTTCCTGGTATCTGGTTAACATTGCACAGCTGCCTGCATCGTCCGCGTCCCACAAGTGCTTACAATAGGACACAGCTGGTCCACTGTACCTTGTAAGGCTCCACTAGCAATTTGTCCCTGCACACGTGCTCTGGCTACCTTGATCACCAACTCTTTTGCTGGTTTGCTTAGCTCTGTCAACATGAAATCACTATCACCTCAGTCTGGCTCTTGATTCTTGACTATGAACTCCAGTCTTTTTGCTACTTTGCTTGGGTTTTCTCTATCCATTTTAACGTTTTCCCACCAGCCATTCAGGTCACTAGTAGAAAAGCAGATGTTCAACCACATGGCTTCTCCTGGGGGACACAAGACTTGCCTTAAGGGGGTGACTAAAGGCAAAGCTTTCTTGGTTTTATTCCTTGTGTTGGTTGTCACTGGAGGACTCTGAAATTGTCCCCTCACCTGGATTATTCATCTCATTCTCACTGCCATTTGGGTTTATTTGCAGTGTGATGTAATACCCTGCTTCAGCTATCCCAGTTCCTTTCCCAGCTGTTCCAATACTTTCTCCTTTCCCCTCCCCTTGCCTCCTGCTGAGAGCTGTCCGTCAGTCTCGGTAGGCCAGCAAGGGCATCGTCTGACTGGCGAAGTTCAAAAGATGCCCCTCAGCCCTGGGGACATTGGGCTATCTAGGTGCCACTTTTCTCCTGACACTTCCCCCGTCCTACCTGGTTGGTGGCATACCTACCCCTTCCCTCCCCCTGTCCCCAGGCTTAAAAGACACAGCGACCACGCGGTTCTTCGTTCTGTTGGAACTGTTGCAATATTCAGAGGTCTGTGACCTAGGAATAAAGCTCTGGATGAAAACCCTCCAGCAGGACCTGTCTCCTTTTCCTTCACCATCGCCTAAAGCCTTTCCACCAGAGGTAAAACTGAGTTCCTGCCTGCCTGGACTTGTCCAAGCGCCAGCTGCAATACCCAGCTAGCCAGGGGTGTCTCTGGGGTGAGACCACCACAGCTGCCGCCTTTGGTCCAGCAGCAAGGCCCGACGAGCCCAGGCACGTTTCATCCGGCAGTATTGGAGCATATTCCAATAGGGATGGGTGTCCAGGGGAATCGGGGGGTTCCAGGGATGGATTCCCTGAGCAATGGGGGTCCTGAAGAGGGGGAGTCACCTAGGATGGGGGGGGAGCATGGAAATGGAGATCCCCAGGGCTGGGGAGACTCAGGGATGGGAATCCCAGGGAACGTGGGCTCCAGGGATTTGGGGTCATGGCATGGGGGTCCTCCGGATGTGGATGATGGGGGAATGGGGGTCCTGAGAGAATGAAAGTCCTGAGGGAAGGGAGATTTCAGGGGATGGAATGAAGAGGAGAGGGTTCCTTGGGAATGGGGTCCTGAGCCATGGAGATCCTGGGGAATGTCAGTACAGGGATGGGGCTCCCAGGCAAGGTGGGACATACGGAATGGGGGTCCCATGGTTGGGTTCCCAGGGGAACGGAGGTGCCAGGGATGGGCAGTTGCTTGATGGACACAGGGATCTTTACTCCTTCTCTGGGTGCCTCATATTTTGGGGTGACTAAGGGCCCAGCACTTCCCCCTGGGGTGCTCATTTCCTGTGCAGGCATCCTGTTCAGGTAACCCCATAATCTTGGATATAAAAAAGAGTTTTAGGTATGGGTGTTCTTTCCATTCCAGGAATGTTCCCACTTTCCTTGGCACACATTTCTCATTTAATGGAGTTGCGAACTTCTGGATTCCAGTGTGGATGGGACAGACACCCCAAGAGGCGCCCACAGTCAGGTATTTGGCCACCTCATGCTCGGCCCTTTAAGCCAGTTTGGCCACCAAGGGCCCTCTCCCCAGGTGACACTTCTGGTCACACAGCCACTCAGGAGCTGGCTTTAGCAGAGCATCACACTGTCCCCAGTGTTCCGTGGCTGACAGACTGATGGACAGACAGGGCTCTGTCTCACCAAAAGCAAGGCCTGACCCACCCCTGCCACACACAGGTTTTCCAAAATGTCTCCAGACATCAAACTTTTCCTGTCTCTGACACCCCACCCTGTGCCAAGGGCTGATCCTGACTGCCCTGGCAAAGGGGGAGGTTCCAGAACCCCCACAGGGCTTTTGTGAGATCCTCATGTGGGGAACACGACAGAGAAGAGGTTTGGGACAGGGGAGAAGAGAATCCTGAGTCTCCTGAAGGCCACTTTGGCCATTAGAATGAGGAAGGTCCTGGGCCCTACCGGGTTCCTCTGCGGGAATCATCTGGGATTTTCCTCTGTTTTGGGGGATTTCCCAGGAAATAATTCCTTTGTGATCCTCTGGACTCTCAAAATTGTTGCTGTTTCTGTTGGTTTTATTCTCTCTCGTTGCTCTTTCAGGAAATTGTTCTTCTCTCAGCTCCTTGGGATCTTTGTGCCCCCACGATAAGGGTGAGGGTCAGTTTTAGAGGCAGCACACACACGAGTGGGTGCCCATGGGTGGGGACCCCCAGTGCCCCCCAGTTCCCCCCAGTATCATGGCACAATCTCATTGATGTCACTGCACTCCCGTGGTCGCCCCTGGGGTCCCCGCAGCTCCGCGTAGGTCACCCGAGGTGCCTGAGGGACAGTGATGCGGGGGAGCCCTGCAAGACACACCGGCTGTGGAGACCAAAGTGGGGGGTGGGTGACAGCAGTGGGTGACGGGTCACTGTCCCCCCATCCACAGTACTCACGCTGCCCCTGTTTGCTGCTCACAACGTGGGTGTACAGAACCTCCCCCTCCTGTGGAGGGGCCAGGGACTCAGGGGGGGCCCTGTGGGGATAAAGGGGATGTGTGGGAGGGGATGGAGAGTTGTGGGGTGGGGGAGTAATGGCTGGACACCCCCACTCACCTTTCCTGGTGCTTCCTGGCAGCTGCAAACGAAAGAGGGGAGGGGTGACTGTGGGGTCCCCAGGGCCCTGATGCCTCTCAGAATTCCTGACCCCTACAGACCCTCAATTTCCCTCAGGAGCCCCAAGAATCTCTGCAGCCCCCAGAATTCATGAAGCTCCCCAGTGCCCCTGACCAACTCAGCACCCAGAACCCAAAGCCCAGCAGGGACAGAGACCCCCCCAGAAGCCCCCAGGGCCCCTGAAAGAACCCCCAACATCCCTGCAGGACCTTCCATCACCTCCCCAACCCCTACAGGGCCCCTAGACAAGGTCTGAATTCTGGGTCTGTTGGTGCCACCCTATTGCTCCCCTTCTCTGGGGGCCTCTACAGCTCCAAGAGACCCCGGTGCCCCCATTGTCACCCACCCACACGGTGCCACCTGTGCCAGGCCATAATGACACCCATGAGCAGGAGCAGGAAGAAAAGGGTCCAACCAACCCCTGCAGCCACTGCAAGGAACAGAGGGGGACACATCAGGGTTACCCATCACCCTGGGGGTCCTGCACTCCCAGGTGGCCCTGTGTAACCTCACCTGTATCCCTGTGTCCCCATGGAGTCACCTTCAGTGCCAGCTCTGGGCTGAGTGCCTGGTGCCCATCCAGCTGGTTGGTGGCCACACACTGGTAGGTGCCTGAGTGTCCTTCATCAATGGCCCCGAGTTGCAGAAGGGGACCCCAGCCCACCTCCTGCCCGTTGTGCAGCCAGGTGAAAGTGACAGGGGCTGAGCCCACCTGCACTGAGCAGTGCAGGGTGATGGAGTCACCTGGGTGCAGCTGGTGTGACAGGGGAATGAGGGTGATGGTGGCATTGGCCACAGGCACTGTGGGGACACAGAGAGGGCTGAGGCTGGAAGGAGGGGCTGGTAGCCAGTATGAGAATAGGGATGAAAGGGGATGGGTGTGATGGGGGATGTCACAGATGGGGTCACACCACAGAGAGGTGAGGGAACAAAGGACAGAGGCCGGGGAACAAAGAAAGGTGTCAGGGGGACATGGAGGTACCCAGGCATGGGAGCCGAGGAGGCTGTGGGGGCTCCCCGTGTCCATCCCCGCACTCACTGCGCACCGTGACGCGGAGCCGGGCGCTGCTCTTCCGCACGGCCCCACCCTCGGAGCGCACCTGGCAGCTGTAATTCCCCGAGTGGGAGACCCCCACGGCGGGCACCAGCAGCTGCAGGGACCCCTGCGGGCCCCCCACCACCTGCCCGTCCCGGTAGAACACGTGCAGGAGGGGGGCTCGGGGCCGCAGGGGGCTGGGGGTGCTGAGGCAGCTGAGAGTCAGGGGGGACCCCTGGGTGGGCTTGGGGGGACCCTCCAGCACTGGCACCCAGATTAGCTCAGGGCAGGAGATGGGGGACTGTGGGAACGGTGATCCCGAGTCCCTGGTGAGGGGCTGTGGGCGTGACAGGGTGGCGGCTGGGGGGTGCTCACCGTGCACTGTCACTGTCATCGGCGCTGATTCCTCCACTTGCTGTGGTACACTGTTGTTCGCCCAGACCTTACAGTGGTAGCGGCCTCTGTGGTTCAGCCGCAGAGGGGACAGGGACAGCTCGGTCCCATTTTGGAGCCCCCCCAGTTCTGTCTCCTCGTGGTAGAAGTACACCCAAGTGACCAACTTGTCCCGCCTGTACCGGCAGCGCAGTGTCAGCGTGTCCCCCTCCAGCAGTGCCCGCGCCGGCACCTGCAGCACCACCTGGTCTGGGGGGCAGAGGGGTGCCGTCACATCACAGGGGTCTGGAGGGTCCTGCTGTCACCGGGACCCCCATATTGGGTCTCAGCCAATGCACCAGGCTTCCCCAATTTCAACACGAGGCTCTCACCACACTGGGATACTCTGGGATGTCCCTGTGGGTAGGGCATGGGCTCTGGTCACACCAGAGGGTGACCCATGGAGTGGAGCCCCCCAGAGTCCTCGGGGTTCCCTGCAGGTGCCAGGCTGGGGACACAAACCGCCCTCACCGTTTGAGACAATCACGGGGTGGCTGAGCCCACTGCCAGGTCTCTCACACGTGTAGGTGCCACTCTCGGTGACAGTGAAGTTGTTGCCTCCTTCCTGCCTCCAGCGCTGCCCGTCCTTGTACCAGGTGGTGGCACCGGCGGTCCCCGAGCCCTGGCAGGTCAGTGTCACCCGGTCCCACAGCACCGCCGGCCTCCAGGGGGGCTCCACCAGGAGCTGGGTGGTCTGGGCACCTGTGGGTGACAGGGGACACCAGCCTGCCAGGGCCAGTGTGGGGCTGGGGACAGCGGGGTGGGGCCATGGCATCCCCTGAGGACTCACCAGCGAGGCCGAGGGTCTGGGCTGGAAGGGAGAAGGGACAGGGCTGGGTGAGGGTCATGGGGACACTGTGGACACCCCATGTTTGCACTGGCCACCTCCACCAGCCCTACAGCAGCTGTGCCCATGGCCACAACCCCATGGCCCTGTGCCCATGATTCTATTCCAATGGCACCTGTCCTCCCGGCCCATCCCCATGCTATGTGGCCCTTGTCCCTGTCCCTGCATCCCTGCTCCCCTGTCCGTGTCCCCACAGCTAATCAAGCCCCAATCAAGCCACATCCTTGTCCCCACATCTCTATCCCCCTGTGCCCGTCCCCACGTCCCAGTTCCGCTGTTTCTTTCCCTAAAGCCACCCCAAATCTCTGGTCACACTGGGCTCCATGCCCTGCTGGCATTGGGGACCTCAGGGGACCCCACAGCCCCCCTGTGCCCCCTCCCCTCCCCATCCCCAGGGTGTCAGGCCCGTGCCCGGGGCACTCACCCCACAGGAGCAGCGCCACCTTCCCGGCCATCCCGCTGTCCCCAGCCATGTGCACTGGCTGTCACTCGCTGCTGTGGCCACCGCTCCCCTGGCTGGCGGCTCTTGGGATGAAGGGGAAGGAAGCGAGGTCACGTCCGTCCCCACATGTAGGTGGCCCTTGGTGGGGGCAGGGTGGGGACAGGATGGGGACATGGGTGGGTGGGACACAGTGGAACATGAGGCTCCCAGGAGTGGGGGGCTCGGTGGGTTTGGGGAGGCAGGAATGGGGTCCCTGGGGAATGGGGGTGGTGAGGAGGGTGAATGTCCGGCCATAGGGGTGCCATGGGAATGGGTGTCCCCATAGCTGGGTGGACTGAGGGATTGAAGTTGATGGGATGGGGGAATGGTGGGTCCTAGGAGGATTTCAGGAGATGGAATGAATGGGAGGGGTTCCTTGGGAATGGGGTCCTGGGCCATGGAATCCCGTGGAATGTCAGTACCAGGGTGGGGGTTGCAGAGAGGGTGGGATATAAGGAATGGGGGTCCCATATTTCCGTTCTCAGGGGAATGGGGGTGCCAGGGATGGGCAGTGGCTGGGTGAGCCCGTGGGTCAAAGCTCCTTCCCTGGGTGCCTCAGATTTTGGGGTGAACCAGAGCCAGCACAGCCCCACAAGGTGCCGGTGGCCGGGGGGTCACCCCAGACAGATTCTGAGCTGCTCTGAGTCTGTGCCCCACAGCCTCCAGTGACTTTTCCCTCTCTTTATTCCATTTCCATCCTTTTACCCCTCAATTTCACAAGCCCCCATTTCGTGCCTTGATGGTCCTGGGGGGCACCAGAGCAGGGAATGGGTTGGGGGAAGCCCAGGGTGGGGGAAGCAGGGGTGAGGGGTCTGCAGGGAGGGCTGGGGAGGCTGTGGGGGATGGGGGTGTCCAGCTGTGCCCCCCAACACTTTCACTTTCTCTCTGCTGCAGAAGAAGGAAGAGGCCGATTGTGCTGAGTGTCAGACAAGGGGGGGGGGGGGGGGGGGCAGGTTCTGTCCTGGGGGGGCACATCCAGGGGGCTCCTGTCCTGGGGGGATCCTGTCCCAGGGGGGACAAATGCTGGACAAGGGGCTCCTGTCCTGGTTCATGGCAGCTCCGGGGGACTCCAGACATCTCCATTCTTGCTCATCCCCTGCAGGATGTGAGCCAGCAAGAGCAGCTGGGGAATGGAGCCCCAAACTCCTGCTCCTTGAAGCCAGTGGCCATCCAAGGCTGGGGCCCAGCCATGGCCCAGCCCCACTGCACAGGGATGGCCATTGCCCAGCCCTGCTCTGCCCAGCCTCAGGGGGCAGCCAGCACCTGAGGGTCCCCCCTGCCCCCTTGGCTTTGATTCTGGCAGCTTTAGAGCTGCTGCAGAGGTGAGAATTCTGTGGGTGGAAAAAGGCCTGGCTGTGGTTTGCTCAGCCCTGCAAGAAGCACAAACCACAAAGAGAGCCCAAGCAGTGGCTCTGAGAGGGCCTTGGATGGTTTTCAGAGCAGGGCTGGCTGGAAACCCTCCCTGCAGGGGCAGCTGAAAGGGAACCTGTCCGGAAATGCTGCAATTGATCATTTTGTGCCTTTGCCGAAGGGACTGAGAAAAACACAAAACTACTGCAAAGACAACAACAATCTGCTCAACAGCCTGACCTGCACTTTCCTTCTTGAACAAAACCTGCAGCCCTTTGGAACTTTCCAGAGAGAATGTTTGGGTTCTGGATGTGCACACCAGAAGAGAGGGAAAAGTGTGGAAATATTGAGCAGGGGCTGCACATGAGGGTCTGGTGAACAGGGGTGTCACAGCAGGAGCAGGGAGTGCCCAGGCAGGGGAATTCAGGGCAGGCTGGAGTGGATTTACCAGGCAATCAGACCCTGAGGCACACACGGGCATTTCCACAGATTCCTGTGCACTGTCCCAAGGATGGACAGAGCTTCTCCTCCTCCTCAATGGGAAGTCAATAAAATTTCATGGGGGAATGAGAAAAATGGGGAGAGTTCCTAAATATGGCCCAAGAAAAGGCTTCCTTAGGGGATGGGTTGCTGCCCAGCAGGCAGGGAGCAATTCCATGGAGCTGTTGGACACTCAGGGAGATTCCACTCTCTGCTATCAACAAGCAAACGCTGCTGGGGAATGCACCAAGGGGCTTCTAAAGGGAACAAAATGTCTCATTTCATTGGGATTTGCTTGTGTTTTTCTTGGAAGTGACTTGTTGGGAAAGAAATGGCTTCCACAAACCAGAGCATTTTGTACCTTGTCAGTTTGGTTTTTGCTGAGTTTGTTCTGAAGTGGGAAAATAATGGTGCGGGAAGATTTTTGCTTTTATTCTATGGATGTGTAATTTTGTCTGAACCAACTGGGCATCAAGTGTTGCCTGGGATGGCTGAGCCAGGAAAGTGGGGGAGACCTGGCCCAGGGGTGTGTGGGGCAGGGACACAGAGACTCCCAGGACAGCCCTGGGGTGCCCCAGTCTGGGGGTTTGTCTTGGCCTCCCCTCCCTGGGGACCCCCCATCCCAGGACTGCCATTGCCCAGCACCACCATGGCCTTGACCCCATCCCATGGGCTGCTCCTTCCCCCAGAACCCCTATTCCCGAGGGTCCCCTTTTACCCCTGCACCCCCAATCCTAGCACCCACATGCCATGACCCCAAATCCCCGGTTACCCTGTTCCCACAGCACCCCCATCCCTGAATGGCCCCAGGCACGGAGTTCCCAATTCCCCTGGACCCTCATTCTCCTGGACACCCATCCTTGGTTCCCCACATCCCCTGAGCCCCCCACTCCTGGCAACAGCCTCCCCCACCATGTCCCCAGACTATCCCAGAATGTCCCCAGCCTGTGCCCAGCTTGTGGCCACCCTGCCCCCACCAAGGGCCACCTACACGTGGGGACGGATGTGACCTCGCTTCCTTCCCCTTCATCCCAAGAGCCGCCAGCCAGGGGAGCGGTGGCCACAGCAGCGAGTGACAGCCAGTGCACATGGCTGGGGACAGCGGGATGGCCGGGAAGGTGGCGCTGCTCCTGTGGGGTGAGTGCCCCGGGCACGGGCCTGACACCCTGGGGCTGGGGAGGGGAGGGGGCACAGGGGGGCTGTGGGGTCCCCTGAGGTCCCCGAGGCCAGCCGTGCCAGACCATGTTACCCACAGTGGACCTGGGTGGGACTGGGGATGTTGGGTGGCTTTGGGGACAGGAAGAGGGGTCAGGAATTTGGGGATGGGGATGTGGGGACAGGAATGTGGGGACTGGCACCTTTGGGCTCAGGTAGCTCTGGGCATAGGGACAAGGGAACTGGGATGCAGGGACAGAAGGGGACAAGAACAGTGAGGATGTGGCCATGGGGATGGGATCATGGGGATGGGATCATGAGCTGGTGGGGGTGACCTGGGCCAGCATGGGCTGTGTCCCTGGTGTCATCATGCCCGAGATGTCCGTGGTGTCCCCATGTTCTGCCTCAGCCCAGGGTGGCCCTGGTGTCCCTGTTCCCAAGGTGTCTGTGCCACAGGGATGTGGTGCATGGGTGGCTGTGACAAAGACATGGCCCCCTGCCAAGACAAATTATTTGGGGACCACCCAGACACCCTTTCCCACACGAACTGCTATCCCCATGTGGACAGTTTGGGGACAGCCCCCACACTCCGTGCCCCTGTCCCTGCAGTGCCACCCTCACCCAGCCCTGTCCCTTCCCCCTTCCAGCCCAGACCCTCGGCCTCGCTGGTGAGTCTTCAGGGGATGCCATGGCCCCACCCTGCTGTCCCCAGCGCCACACTGGGGCTGGTGTCCCCTGTCACCTACAGGTGCCCAGACCACCCAGCTCCTGGTGGAGCCCCCCTGGAGGCCGGCGGTGCTGTGGGACCGGGTGACACTGACCTGCCAGGGCTTGGGGACCGCTGCTGCCACCACCTGGTACAAGGACGGGCAGCGCTGGGGGCAGCAGGGACGGGACCACTTCACCGTCAGCGTGAAAGGCACCTACAGCTGTGAGAGACCAAGCATTGGGCTCAGCGCCTCCATGAGCCTCTTAGATGGTGAGGGGGTTCTCGCTGTCCCCAGCCTGGCACTCGCAGGGACCCTGAGATGTCTGGGTGGGCTCTGCTCCATGGGTCACCTCCTGGTGTGACCAGAGCCTGTCCCCAGAGTATCCCAGAAATGGATAACTCTGTGTTGGAAGTGGGGACCCCTGTTGCGCTGGGTGTGACCTAGTGGGGGGTCCTGGTGCCATCGGGTGTGACAGGACTCCTCTGTCCCCCAGATCCCTGGTGCTGCAGGTGCCAGCGCGGGCGCTGCTGGAGGGGGACACGGTGACACTGCGCTGCCGGTGCTGGCATAACCGCATGCTCGAGTCGGTGTCCTTCTACCACGAGGGGAAGAGACTGGAGGAGCTCCGTGATGGGACCGAGCTCTCCCTGTTCCCCCTGCAGCTGAAGCACAACGGCAACTACCACTGTAAGGCCTGGGTGAAGTCCTGGTGGTGGAAGGAGTCAGTGCTCGTGACAGTGAAAGTGCACGGTGAGCATCCCAGAGCACCCCAGGGTGGGGGGAGCCCCGTGTTGGAAGTTGGGACCCCTGGTGTGCTGGGTGTGACCCAATGAGGGGATACCCATGAAAATGGGACACCTGGTGTGACCGCACCTCTCTGTTCCCCAGCCCGGTTAGTGCTGCAGGTGCCAGCGTGGGACCTGCTGGAGGGGGACACGGTGACACTGCGCTGCCGGCGCTGGCGGGACATGTCGGTCACTGGAGTGCGATTCTACCATGGGGACAAGGAGGTGGAGAGGTCCCTCAGAGGGACCGAGTTGTCCCTGTCCCCTCTGCAGCTGAACCACAGCGGTCACTACAGCTGTGGGGGCTGGGTGGATTCTGAAGTGTCACCGTGGGCACAGTTGGCACCAGTGACAGTGACAGTGCACGGTGAGCACTCCCACGGCTGGAACTCCAATCTCCTGACACACCCAAAGCCACCTCCCAACGGACTCAGAGTCACAGTCCTCACCTCCCCTCTCCTTCCCAGAACTCTTCACGGTTCCAGTGCTGGAGGGTCCCCCCGAGCCCACCCAGGGGTCCCCCCTGACTCTCAGCTGCCTCAGCACCCCCAGCCCCCTGCGGCCCCGAGCCCCCCTCCTGCACGTGTTCTACCGGGACGGGCAGGTGGGGGGGGGCCCGCAGGGGTCCCTGCAGCTGCTGGTGCCCGCCGTGGGGGTCTCCCACTCGGGGAATTACAGCTGCCAGGTGCGCTCCGACGGCGGGGCCGTGCGGAAGAGCAGCGCCCGGCTCCGTGTCACGGTGCACAGTGAGTGCGGGGATGGGCACGGGGAGCCCCCACAGCGTCCCTGGGTTCCCTGGTTGGGCACCTCCAGGTCCTCCTGACACCTTTCTTATGCCCCCCCATCTCTGCCCTGTGTTCCCTCACCCCTCCCATATGTGACCCTATCCCCAACATCCCCCATCACAGCCATCCCCCCTTATCCCTATCCCCCCAATCTGGCATCCAGCCTCTCCCTTTGGCGTCAGCCCTGTCTGTGTCCCCACAGTGCCCGTGACCAATGCCACCATCACCCCCGGTCCCCTGGCACACCAGGTGTGTGCAGGTGACCCCGTGATCCTGCGTTACTCAGTGCAGGTGGGCTCAGCCCCTGTCACCTTCACCTGGCTGCACAATGGGCAGGAGGTGGCCCGGGGTTCCCTCCTGGAGCTCAGGGACATCGATGTGGGACATTCGGGCACCTACCAGTGCGTGGCCACCAACCAGCTGGGACAGGACGGGCACCGCGTGTTCCGGGCACTCAGCCCTGAGCTGGCTCTGGAGGTGACACCTGGCTCACCCTGGGTCACAGGTGGGGTCACACAAGGTCACCGGGGTGTTCAGGATAACTGTGTTGATATGTGACCCTGATGTGTCCCCCTCTGTTTCTTCCAGTGGCCACAGGGGTTAGCGGGACCCTTTTGTCCCTGCTCCTGCTCATGGCAGTCATTGTGGCCTGGCACTGGTGGCACTGTGTGGGTGGGTGACCATGGGGGGACAGGGGGTCCAAGGGAGCTATAGAGGTCCCCAGAGTTAGGGAGTGATATACCAGCATCCACAGCTCCAGAATTGTGACCATGCCTGAGGGTCCTGTATGGTTTGGGGATGTGCTGGAGGGTTCTGCAGGGATGTTGGGGGTTCTTTCAGAGGTCCTGGGGGTGTTTGAGGGGTCTCTGTCCCTGCTGGGCTTTGGGTTCTGGTTGCTGAGTTGGTTGGGGACACTGGTGAGGGTCATGAATTCTGGGGGGCTGTGCAGAGATTCTTGGGGGGCCTGAGGAGAATTGAGGGTCCCATGGGGGTTCAGGAATTATGAGAGGGTTCGGGGCCCTGGGACCCCACAGTCACCCCTCTTCTGCTTCCATTGTAGCTGCCAGGAAGCACCAAGAAAGGTGAGTGCGGGGCTCAAACCACACTCTCCCTTTTTACCCCAACCCCCAAGCCCTCCCATTCCCTCCCCCACATCCCCTTTATTCCCTCAGGGCCCCCCCGGATCCCCCGGCCCCCCCAGAGGAGGGGGAGGTGCTGTACACCCACGTCGTGGTCACCAAGAGGGCAGGGGGTGAGTACGGGGGGACACACGCAGAGGGACATGTCACCCACGAGTGTCACCCCACCGAGATCCCACAGCCCGTGTCTCTCGCAGTGTCCCCCCGTGCCACCACCCTCCAGGATCCCCAGGTGACCTACGCGGAGCTGCGGGGACCCCAGGGACGACCATGGGAACCCGGTGACATCTGCGGGAATGTGCTGTGACACTGGGGGGAACTGAGGGGCACTGGGGGTCCCCACCCATGGGCACCCACTCGTGTGTGTGCAGCCACTAAAAACTGCCCCTCTCACTCCCTGTGGGGGCACAAAGATCCCAAAGGGCTGAGAGAAGAACAATTTCCTGAAACAGCAACCAGAGAGAATAAAACCAACAGCAGCAGCAACAAGGAGCAGAGACCAAATTGTCACCCAAGCAAGGATTTCCAGGGAAGCCACTAAAGAGGAAGAAATCCTGAACTCCCCCCGTGGCATGTTTCCTCCACCAGAGGAACCTGGCAGGGCCCTAGTGCTTCCTTCCTCTGATGCCCAAAGTGGCTTTCAAGAGGCTCTGGATTCTCTTGTCCCCTGTCCCAAACTCCTCCTCTGCCGTGTTCCACACGTGGGCCCTGTGGGGGTCCCAGAGCCTCCCCCTTTACCCAGGCCAGTTGGGACTAGGCCATGGCAAAGGGTGAGGTGTCAGAGACAGGAACAGTTTCATATATGCAGACATTTTGGAACACCTGTGTGTGGCAGGGTGGGTGAGGCCTTGCTTTTGGTGAGACAGGTCGCTGTCTGTCCATCAGTCTGTCAACCATAGCACACTGGGGACAGTGTGATGCTCTGCCAAAACCAGCTTCTGAGTGGCCTTGTGACCAGAAGTGCCACCTGGGGAGAGCGCCCTTGGTGGTCCAACTGGCTTAAAAGGCAGAGCATGAGGTGGCCAAGTCCCTGACCCTGCCTTCTGTTTGGTTGTCTGTCTCATCAGCGCTGGAACCCAGGAGTTGGCAAGTCATTTAAATGAGCAATATCTGCCAAGGAAAGTGGGAGAATTCCTCCAATGGAAAGAAGATCAATCTCTAAAACTCTTTTTAATTTCAATGATTATGGGGCTTCCAGAAAAAAAGTGCAGGAAAAAGAATAACAGCTCATTACTGGGAAAATTAAAAACCAGAAGAGAACAAACAACACAAACCCAGAACTTTTCCCTCCCGCTCAGCGCTGTTGGTTTTTGTGGCAGTTATAACCGCGGCCAGCAGGGGGCGCTGCAGGGAGCACTCCCGGCCAGCAGGGGGCGCTGCAGGGAGCACTCCCGGCCAGCAGGGGGCGCCCCGCTCCAGCTCCATCCCCTCAGGGGCCATGGCGGCCTCGGGCGGGAGGGAGGAGGGCAAATCGCTCCTTTTGCAAACTCACGGCCACCAATCGGTCCCGGCACCACCAGCGGCAGCGGGCAGAAGCCGCCAAGGCAGCAGGTTGGATCCCAGTGCCCACTGGCAGCGTAGCAGTGCCCCAGGGGCAGGCACACGCCCTGCACAACACCCGCGACCGCTCTCCATGATCCCAAATGGAAGGAAGGCAGCGCCTGACCCCAGGCAGGTCTCGGGTCCACAGCAGCACCTCTGGTGGCTTTACACCACAATTCCTGCAAACCCTCAGCCTTTCACTCAGGTGATGAGGGCAGGGATGGAGCAGCTTTGGGGACGCCTGCAATCCACGCAGGGTCACTCGCCATAGCCCCACCATGGCCGTGGCCAGAGCCCCTGCTTGGTATTTTCACACTTTTCCCTCTTATTTGGCGGACACATCTGGAACCCAAACATTCTTTCCATGAGGTTCCAGAAGGCTGCAGGTTTTTTTGAAGAAGGAAGGTCCAGGTCAGGTTGTTGAGCTGAGTGTTGTGGGCTGTACAGTAGTTTTGTGGTTCTCTCTGTCCCTTACCAAGAGGAACAAATGAACAATTGCTGCATTTCCAGGCTCATTCCCTCTCAGCTGCCCCTGCAGGGGGGTTTCCAGCCAGCCCTGCTCTGAAAACCATAAAAGGCCCTCCCAGAGCCGCTGCTTGGGCTCGCTTTGTGTTTTGTGCTTCTTGCAGGGCTGAGCACACCACAGCCAGGCCTTTTTCCACCCATAGAATTCTCACCTCTGCAGCAGCTCCACTAACCCAGAGCCCCTTGGAATCTGTCTTGGGGGACACCCAGTCTGCCAGCAAATTCTGGGGGCTGTGCTGAGCCCTTGCTCCTTGGTCACCCCAAAATCTGAGGCACTCAGAGTAGGAGCTGGGACCTACGGGCCCATCCAGCCACTGCCCATCCCTGGCACCTCCATTCCCCTGGAAATCAATTCAAGGGACCCCCATTTCTTATGCCCCACCTTGCCTGGGACCCCCATCCCAGTATTGACATTCCCCAGGATCTCCATGGCCCAGCACCCCATTCCCAAGGAACTCTCTCCTGTTTATTCCATCCCCTGAAGTCCTCCTTCCCCCAAGACCTTGATTCTCCCAGGACCCCCATTCCTACGGGATCCCTCATTTCCACAGCATCCCCATCCTACAACCCCAAATCCCTGGAGCCCACGTTCCCCTGGGACTCCCATCCCTGAGCCCCCCCATCCCTGGGGACCCCCATTCCCATGGCAACCCCTTCGCCAGTGACTGTCCCCCTTCAGCACCCCCATTGCCCTCGGACTCCCATCACTGGGACCCCCCATTCCCCTGGACACCCAGCCCTGGCTCCGAAAACTCTCTGAGCCCCTCACTCCTGGGAACCCCATGTCCCACTGTGTCCCACCCAGCCTTGTTCCCACCATGTCCCCACCCAGCCCACAGCCTGCGCCCAGATTGTGGCCACCCTGCCCCCACCAGGTGCTACCTATGCGTGGGGATGAGACCTGACCTCGCTTCCTTCCCCTTCATCCCAAGAGCCGCCAGCCAGGGGAGCGGTGGCCACAGCAGCGAGTGACAGCCAGTGCACATGGCTGGGGACAGCGGGATGGCCGGGAAGGTGGCGCTGCTCCTGTGGGGTGAGTGCCCCGGGCACGGGCCTGACACCCTGGGGATGGGGAGGGGAGGGGGCACAGGAGGGCTGAGGGGTCCCCTGAGGTCCCCAATGCCAGCAGTGCCAGTCCATGTTACCCACAGTGGACCTTGGTGGGACTGGGGATGTGGGGTGGCTTTGGGGACAGGAAGAGGGGTCAGGAATTTGGGGATGGGGATGTGGGGACAGGAATGTGGGGACTGGCACCTTTGGGCTCAGGTAGCTCTGGGCATAGGGACAAGGGAACTGGGATGCAGGGACAGAAGGGGACAAGAACAGTGAGGATGTGGCCATGGGGATGGGATCATGGGGATGGGATCATGAGCTGGTGGGGGTGACCTGGGCCAGCATGGGCTGTGTCCCTGGTGTCATCATGCCCGAGATGTCCGTGGTGTCCCCATGTTCTGCCTCAGCCCAGGGTGGCTTCGGGGTCCCTGTTCCCAAGGTGTCTGTGCCACAGGGATGTGGTGCATGGGTGGCTGTGACACAGACATGTCTCTCTGCCTCTCCAAATCTTTTGGGGACCACCCGCACACAATTTCTCAGAAGAATTGCTGTCCCCACGGGGACAGTGTGGGGAACAGCCACCACAGCCTGTACCCTGGTGGCGCTGTCCCCATGGAACCACCCCCACCCAGCCCTGTCCCTTCTCCCTTCCAGCCCAGACCCTTGGCCTCGCTGGTGAGTCCTCGGGGGATGCCATGGCCCCACCCCGCTGTCCCCAGCGCCACACTGGCCCTGGCAGGCTGGTGTCCCCTGTCACCCACAGGTGCCCAGACCACCCAGCTCCTGGTGGAGCCCCCCTGGAGGCCGGCGGTGCTGTGGGACCGGGTGACACTGACCTGCCAGGGCTCGGGGACCGCCGGTGCCACCACCTGGTACAAGGACGGACAGCGCTGGTGGCGGGAGGGACACGACCGACTCATTGTCACCGAGAGTGGCACCTACACATGTGAGAGACCCGGAACCAGACGCAGCCCCCCCATGACAGTCTCAAATGGTGAGGTGGGATCTTTAATGATCAGGATGGCCCCTGACAGGTTTGGGTTGGCTCCACTAAGTGGGGGACCTCTCACCCCCCATGTGACAAGAAACTGTGCCCTGCACACAGGGACGTCCAAGTTCACCCCAGTGCACCCAGATGTCCCTGGTGCCATGGGCACCCACCTTGGACCTGTCTTGACCCCTCACTTAGATGGGACCCTCCTGTCCCGCAGATGCTCTGGTGCTGCAGGCGCCAGCGCGGGCGCTGCCGGAGGGGGACACGGTGACACTGCGCTGCCGGGGCTGGTGGAACAGCGCGGTCACCTGGGTGCGATTCTACCGGGACGAAAAGGATCTGACAGGGCCCCTCAATAGGACCGAACTGTCCCTGTCCCCTCTGCAGTTGAACCACAGCGGCAGCTACAGCTGCAGGGGCTTGGTGAGGTCCTTTATCTCACGGTCAGCAGCAGTGACAGTGACAGTGCACGGTGAGCACTCCCACGGCTGGAACTCCAATCTCCTGACACACCCAAAGCCACCTCCCAACGGACTCAGAGTCACAGTCCTCACCTCCCCTCTCCTTCCCAGAACTCTTCACGGTTCCAGTGCTGGAGGGTCCCCCCGAGCCCACCCAGGGGTCCCCCCTGACTCTCAGCTGCCTCAGCACCCCCAGCCCCCTGCGGCCCCGAGCCCCCCTCCTGCACGTGTTCTACCGGGACGGGCAGGTGCTGGGGGGCCCGCAGGGGTCCCTGCAGCTGCTGGTGCCCGCCGTGGGGGTCTCCCACTCGGGGAATTACAGCTGCCAGGTGCACTCCGAGGGTGGGGCCGTGCAGAAGAGGAGCGCCCGGCTCTGTGTCACGGTGCGCAGTGAGTGCGGGGATGGGCACGGGGAGCCCCCATGGCCTGCTTGGGTCCCCTGGTTGGGCACCTCCATGTCCACCCTGACACATTTCTTGGGTCCTTCCATCACTCCTCGTGTCCCCTCACACCCTCCGTGGTTTGACCCCATCTCTGACATCCCCCACCACACCCATACCCCCTGTCCCTATCCTCCCACACCGGCTGCCAGCCCCTCCGTGCGGCCGCAGCCCTGTCTGTGTCCCCACAGTGCCCGTGGCCGATGCCACCATCACCCCCGGTCCCCTGTCACACCAGGTGCGTGCAGGTGACCCCGTGACCCTGCGCTGCTCGGTGCGGGTGGGCTCAGCCCCTGTCACCTTCACCTGGCTGCACAATGGGCAGGAGGTGGCCCGGGGTCCCCTCCTGGAGCTCAGGGACATTGATGTGGGACATTCAGGCACCTACCAGTGCATGGCCACCAACCAGCTGGGACAGGACGGGCACCGCGTGTTCCGGGCACTCAGCCCTGAGCTGGCCATGGAGGTGACACCTGGCTCACCCTGGGTCACAGGTGGGGTCACACAGGGTCACCAGGGAGTGTAGGACCCCTGGGATGATCGGTGACCCTTATGTGTCCCCCTCTGTTTCTTGCAGGGGCCCCAGGGGTTGGTGGGGCCCTTTTGTTCCTTCTCCTGCTCATGGCTGTCATTGTGGCCTGGCACCAGTGGCACCGTGTGGGTGGGTGACAATGGGGGGATGGGGGGTCCCAGGGAGATGTAGAGGCCCCCAGAACTGGGGAGCAATTCGGCAGCACCCGCAGCCTCAGAACTGTGACCTTGTCTGGGGGTCCTGTGGGGTTTTGGGATGTGCTGGAGGGTTCTGCAGGGATGTTGGGGGTTCTTTCAGGGGCCCTGAAGGTGTTTGGGGGGTCTCTGATCTTGCTGGGTTTGGGTTCTTGAGGCTGAGTTGTTTGGGGGCACTGGGGAGGTTCATGAATTCTGGGGGGGCTCCAGAGATTCTTGTTGGTCCTGAGGGGAATTGATGGCCCAGTAGGGGTTCAGGAATCCTGAGAGGGGTCAGGGCCCTGGGACCCCACAGTCACCCCTGCCCTCTTTCCTCTGCAGCTGCCAGGAAGCAGCAGGAAAGGTGAGTGGGGGGCTCAAACCACACTCTCCCCGTTTACCCCAACCCCCAAGCCCTCCCATTCCCTCCCCCACATCCCCTTTATTCCCTCAGGGCCCCCCCGGATCCCCCGGGACCCCCAGAGGAGGGGGAGGTGCTGTACACCCACGTCGTGGTCACCAAGAGGGCAGGGGGTGAGTACGGGGGGGACACACGCAGAGGGACACGTCACCCACGAGTGTCACCCCACCCAGATCCCACAGCCCGTGTCTCTCGCAGTGTCCCCCCGTGCCACCACCCTCCAGGATCCCCAGGTGACCTACGCGGAGCTGCGGGGACCCCAGGGGCGACCGCGGGAACCCGGTGACATCTACGGGAATGTGCTGTGACACTGGGGGGAACTGGGGGGCACTGGGGGTCCCCACCCATGGGCACCCACTCGTGTGTGTGCTGCCACTAAAAACTGCCCCTCGCCCTCCCAGTGGGGGCACAAAGATCCCAAAGGGCTGAGAGAAGAACAATTTCCTGAAACAGCAACCAGAGAGAATAAAACCAACAGCAGCAGCAACAAGGAGCAGAGACCAAATTGTCACACAAGGAAAGATGTCCAAGGAGAGCCATAACAAGGAACAAACCACAGGCAGTGCCCCCAGCACGTTTCCTTCACCAGAGGAACCTGGCAGAGCCCTGGACCTTCCTTCCTCTGATGGCCAAAGCGGCCTTCAGGAGGCTCTGGATTCTCTTCTCCCCTGTCCCAAGTCCCTCCTCTGCCGTGTTCCCCACATGAGGATGACACAAAGGGCCTGTGGGGGTTCTGGAGCCTCCCCCTTTCCAGGGCAGTCAGGATCAGGCCATGGCACAGTTTAGGGTGTCAGAGACAGGAAACATTTGATGTCTGGAGACATTTTAGAAACCCTATGTGTGTCAGGGGTGGGTCAGGCCTTGCTTTTGGTGAGATGGGGCTCCGTCTGTCCATCAGTCTGTCAGGCATGGCACACTGGGGACAGTGTGACACTCTGCCAAAGCCAGCTCCTGAGTGTCCATGTGACCAGAAGTGCCACCTGGGGAAAGGGCCCTTGGTGGTCCAACTGGCTTAAAAGGCACAGCCTGAGGTGGCCAAGTCCCTGACTCTGGGTGCCTCGTGGGGTGTCTGTCCCATCCATACTGGAACCCAGGACTTGGCAAGTCATTTAAACAAGAAATGTCGGCCAAGGAAAGTGGGAAGTTTCCTGGAATGGAAAGAAGACCCACGTCTAAAATTTGTTTTAATTTCAAAGAATGTGGGGTTTTTATGCAGAACTGCATTAAAATGAATAACAGCTCTTTCCTGGGAAATTTATAAACCAGAAGAGAACAAACAACACAAACCCAGAACTTTCTCTCCCGCTCAGCGCTGTTGGTTTTTGTGGCAGTTATAACCGCGGCCAGCAGGGGGCGCTGCAGGGAGCACTCCCGGCCAGCAGGGGGCGCTGCAGGGAGCACTCCCGGCCAGCAGGGGGCGCCCCGCTCCAGCTCCATCCCCTCAGGGGCCATGGCGGCCTCGGGCAGGAGGGATGAGGGCAAATCGCTCCTTTTGCAAACTCACGGCCACCAATCGGTCCCGGCACCACCAGCGGCAGCGGGCAGAAGCCGCCAAGGCAGCAGGTTGGATCCCAGTGCCCACTGGCAGCGTAGCAGTGTCCCGGGACCAGGCACACGCCCTGCCCAACACCCGTGACCGCTCTCCATGATCCCAAATGGAAGGAAGGCAGCACCTTACCCCAGGCAGGTCTCGGGTCCACAGCAGCACCTCTGGTGTCTTTACACCCCAATTCCTGCAAACCCTCAGCCTTTCAGTCAGGCAAGGAGGGCAGGGATGGAGCAGCTTTGGGGACGCCTGCAATCCACACAGGGTCACTCCCCACAGCCCCACCATGGCCGTCGCCAGAGCCCCTGCTTGGTATTTTCACACTTTTCCCTCTTATTTGGCAGACACATCTGGAACCCAAACATTCTTTCCATGAGGTTCCAGAAGGCTGCAGGTTTTTTTGAAGAAGGAAGGTCCAGGTCAGGTTGTTGAGCTGAGTGTTGTGGGCTGTACAGTAGTTTTGTGGTTCTCTCTGTCCCTTACCAAGAGGAACAAATGAACAATTGCTGCATTTCCAGGCTCATTCCCTCTCAGCTGCCCCTGCAGGGGGGGTTTCCAGCCAGTTCTGCTCTGAAAACCATAAAAGGCCCTCCCAGAGCCACTGCTTGGGCTCGCTTTGTGTTTTGTGCTTCTTGGAGGGCTGAGCACACCACAGCCAGGCCTTTTTCCACCCACAGAATTCTCACCTCTGCAGCAACTCCACAGACCCAGAGCCCATCGGAATCTGTCTGGGGTGAGCCCCAGGCCACCAGCAACTCGTGGGGGTTGTGCTTAGCCCTGGATCACCCCAAAATCTGAGGCACTCAGGGAAGGAGCTGGGACCTACGTGCCCATCCAGCCACTGCCCGTCCCTGGCACCTCCATTCCCCTGGAAATCAAATCATGGGTACCCCATTTCTTGTGTCCCCCTCTCTCTGGAACCGTATCCCAGTATTGACATTCCCCAGGATCTCCATGGCCCAGCACTCCATTCCCAAGGAACCCTCTCCTATTCATTCCATCCTCTGAAATCTCTCTTCCCCTAGAACCTTGATTGTCCCAGCACCCCCATTCCCACTGGATCCCCCATTCCCCCAGCATCCCCATCCTACAACCCCAAATCCCTGGTGCCCACGTTCCCCTGGGACTCCCATCCCTGACTGCCCCCATCCCTGGGGACCCCCATTCCCAGTGCCTCCCCCTCCTCAGCACCCCCATTGCCCTCGGACTCCCATCCCTAGGACCCCCCATTCCCGTGGACAACCATCCCCACATCCCCAAACCCCCTGAGCCCCTCACTCCTGGGAACCCCATGTCCCACTGTGTCCCACCCAGCCATGTCCCCATCCTGTCCCCACCCTGCCCACGGCCTGTGCCCAGCTTGTGGCCACCCTGCCCCCACCAAGGGCCACCTACACGTGGGGACGGACGTGACCTCGCTTCCTTCCCCTTCATCCCAAGAGCCACCAGCCAGGGGAGCGGTGGCCACAGCAGCGAGTGACAGCCAGTGCACATGGCTGGGGACAGCGGGATGGCCGGGAAGGTGGCGCTGCTCCTGTGGGGTGAGTGCCCCGGGCACGGGCCTGACACCCTGGGGATGGGGAGGGGAGGGGGCACAGGGGGGCTGAGGGGTCCCTTGAGGTCCCCAATGCCAGCAGGGCATGGAGCCCAGTGTGACCAGAGGTAGCTCTGGGGACAGAAACAGGAGACAGAAATGTGAGGACAAGGACAGGGGGATGAAGATGTGGGGACAAGAATGTGGCAGAAGGAACCTTGGGGCTGGGGCAGCTGTGAGAACAGGGACAGGAACACAGGAAAGCAGGGACAGCGACAAGGGGACAAGCACCATGTTGATGGGCCATGGGGACAGGTGCCATCAGAAATGGACCATGGGCACAGGGCCATGGGGATGTGTCTGTGGGGCTGGCAGGGGTGACTTGTGCCAGCACAGGGTCCCCATGCAAGAGTTGGCTGCTGTGTCCCTGTCCTCGAGACATCTGTGCCACATCAGTGCCCCCAGAGAGACCTTTTAGGGACAGCTCCCACACCCTGTAGCCCTGGTGCCTCTGTCTCCGCAGTGCCACCCCCACCCAGCCCTGTCCCTTCGCCCTTCCAGCCCAGACCCTCGGCCTCGCTGGTGAGTCCTCAGGGGATGCCATGGCCCCACCCTGCTGTCCCCAGCCCCACGCTGGCCCTGGCAGGCTGGTGTCCCCTGTCACCCACAGGTGCCCAGACCACCCAGCTCCTGGTGGAGCCCCCCTGGAGGCCGGCGGTGCTGTGGGACCGGGTGACACTGACCTGCCAGGGCTCGGGGACCGCCGGTGCCACCACCTGGTACAAGGTCAGGCAGAACTGGTGGCAAGAAGGAGGCAACAACTTCACTGTCACAGGTGGGGTCACATGGGGTCACCAGGGTGTTCATGACCCCTGGGGTTCAGGGTCACTTCAGTGTGTCCCCTCTGTCCCCAGCAGTGGCTGTGAATGTCGGCAGGACCCTCCTGTTCCTGCTCCTGCTCCTGGCTGTCATCGGGGGCTGTCACTGGTGGCACCGCTGGGGTGGGTGACAATGGGGGGGATGGGGGCCCTAGAGGAAGTGGAGGGAAGCCCCACACACTGGGGGGGCATTGGGGCATCACCCAAAGCCCCTGACCGGGAGGAAGCTGAGCCCCCAGTGACCTTTGCTTGGGGTGCTCACAGGTTTGGGGCATTTCGGAGGGTCCTGGGCTGTCCCTGGAAGGGCTGTGAGGAATATTGGGGTGACTCTGGGATCTCCTGGGGGCTTTTAGGGAGGTGTTGGAGAGTTGTGCAGAGATGTTGAGAGCTCTCCAGGGAGCCTGGAGCAGTTTGGAGGCTTCCCTGCACTCCATTCTTGGGGTTCCTGGGGGCTTGAGGAGTGTTCAGGGGCCGTGTGTAGAATTAGGGTCCTGAGGCAGTTCAGGGGTCCTGGGGAGGGGGTTGGAGTATCTGGGTGGCTCAGGTGTTCTGGGGCTTCTCAGGGGTGGTTTGGGGTGCAGGGGCCTGGGAGTCCTGTAGAAATCAGTGTCTGGTGGGGACTCAGGGGTCCAGTGGGCATTTAAAGGACCCAGGTGGGGTTGAGGCCCAGGACACCCCATGGTCACCCCATCCCCTTATTCTTGCAGCTCTCAGGAAATCCCAGGACAGGTGAGTGGGGAGCTCCAGCCATGGCTCTCCTTGGCCCCCTCCCCTGACACCACTCAGACCCCCCCTTATCCCTGCAGGGCCCCCCCAGAACCCCCTGATCCCCTGGAGGAGGGGGAGGGGCTGGACAGCGAGGGGGCAGGGGGTGAGTATGGGGGATGGGTGGGGACAGGGACGTGTCACCCATGGGTGTCACCCCAAGCCAGGTGTCTCTTACTGTTCCCCCCAAGGACCCCCAGGTGACCCACGCAGAGCTGCCAGGACCACATGGGCGACTGCAGGACACCAGTGACATCCATGGGAACGTGCTGTGACACTGGGGCACACTGGGAGTCCCCATCCCATGGCTCCCATGGCTTTTGCATTTATGTATTGGCTTTTGCATGTTGTTATTGATCATAAGTATTTAGATGTGGTACCAATTATAACTTTTTTTAGATATAATACAATATAATATAATATAATTTAATATAATATATTATATACTATTTTATATTATATTTATTTATATTATTTATACTATAAATATATACTATATATACATATACTATAAATATAAAGTATATATACTATACTATACTATACTATATATACTATATATATTTATTTATACTATTTATATTATATTCTATACTAAACTATACTATGCTATCATATTATATCATATTATATTATATTATATTATATTATATTATATTATATTATATTATATTATATTATATTATATTATTATATATTACATTATATTATATTATTATATATTATATCGTTATTATATTCTATATTATATTTATAATAACATACTATTATATACTATTATATTATACTATATTATATATTACATATATTATAATATATAATATATATAAATTACATATATAATATATATTATTTTATTATATACTGTTATATTATATACTATTTTTATATATTATATATAATATATACTATTTTATTATATTATATATATAAAATATACTATTATATTTTACTTATTATATTATATTATTAATATATCACTATAAGTATGCACTCTTTTGCTCATAGAAATAGCAGTGTAATCAGTATAATATCTATGTATCACTTATAGAAATAATCGTGTGATGAACATATTTTACCATAGACCTTAGAAAAACATAAGATGTGAAAAGAGTTTTGTGTAACTAAAAAAACACCTAAGGCTATCCACTAGATGGCATGTAATCCCTGCCATATTACTCCACACAGAGAAAATTATTTTAAGCTTTTTCGTTGCTCTTTGTCTTTTTCTCAAAAGCACTCCAGCGCTGGAAATATTGTCCTTTTTTTCTCCTCTTATTAAGCTTTTAAAACTTCTAAGTAGTGATCTCTGTTTTTCTAAGTAGTGATCTCTGTTTTTCAGAGTCACTCAGAATTTCTTGGATTTTTTTGTCCTTTATATTTTCCGTGGAATAGGATTGCCACCTGCTGTTCAATATTCTGAATTACAGTGCTTATTTTGGGTGTTTTACCTCGATTTTATACAGTTCTATCATTGTCATCATCACATCCTTTGGCGATGGCATTTTTTGGGTTTGATTTTAGGGTAACCCCCTCTTTTCATCATGTTAAGGTTTAAAATGAGGGAGAAATCCTGTTGCCTTCCCTTATTAAGGGTTTAAACTGAGAAAATCCCCCTTTCCCCATCATTTGAGAGATTTAAATTAAGGGAAATGCCTCTTTTTCCCATATTTTAGGAGATTAAATTGGTTAGGAGAACCCCTTTATTTGTCATTTTATTGGTTCGAGATCAACACCCAAACTCTGCTTTATCCTTTGGCTGAACCTTCACACTGGCAGGTTTGAGCTCCTACACAATCCTCCTGTGCTTTGTCCATTCCTTGTCCTGGCACCGGAGGCGAGACCCAGGAATTTTCCATCTTTCATATTTATTTGGTGTTCTGAAGGCTTTAGGTCATGGGAATCAAGCCACAGCTGGCGAGTTTTGCTCATTTTACCTGTCCTTCATTATCAATAACAAACATCCAAGGATTGCTCCCAGACAAAATGGTTTTGGCTACCCTTGGAATCCCGGGGACCATGTCTCAGCTGCTCCCAAGAAATGGGGATGGAATTCTTTCCTTTCTCTGTGTCTTGGTTTGAAAGACAAATATCTGCCAAGGAGGGCAGGAATGGAAAATAAGCCCCTTCCCTTCAAACTATTATAACTTCAAAAATACGAACTTTCAGGGAAAAGTGTAGAAAAAGGAATAACAGCTCTTTAGTAGAAAATAAACAGAACAGAACAAACACCACAAAACCAGAAGTTTCCCACCTGCTCAGGGGGAAAAAAATCTGGGTTTTCTTATTTGGTGCAGTCGTAACTGCGGCCAGCAGGGGGCGCTGCAAGGAGCGCTCCCGGCCAGCAGGGGCGCTGCAGCGATCAATGCCGGCCAGCAGGGGGCGCTGCCACACAGCAATAAGTCAGCCCCGCCCCTCTCGTTGCCCCGCCCCTTCGCTCTTGCCCCGCCCATTACCCCTGACCCCGCCCCTTGGCCATGGCCCCGCCCCTCCACACGGCCATGGGGTCTCTGCACCCCCAGACCAGGCTCTCGCCTTGTAACCCAGGAGGAGCCCCCTGCCCGCCCCCAGCACCAAATCACGACCATCCAGGCCTGGAAAGAAGAGGATCCGTTTATTGGGGCTCAGGGGTCGCTCCCCAGCACGCTGGAGGGGCCCTCCAGCAGCCCCCAAGGCACTGCGGGGCGGTGGGGTGGGCACAGCGGCACCGCACCCACCCAACCAAATAATATTAATAAAAAATTACTTTGGTCCTGACAAAACTGGGGCCGGGGGGCACCCGGCTGGTCCACGGCGGCGGTTAAGGCAGTTTGGGGGGGCCCTGGCAGGCAGAGGCCTGGGGCGTCCAGAGGGGCTCAGAGGATCTGGCGGGGCATCCCATAGCCCGTCATGCCAGCCTGCGAGGCGCCCCGGTTGGTGCCCATCTGCAGCCCGATGACGCTCTGCCCCTCCTTCAGCTTGTCCTCGGAGAAGACCCGCCGGTTCTCCTGTGACTTCCTGCGGGCACAGCGGGTGTCAGCATCCCCAAGGGACCCCACAGCCCAGCCTCCGGCCCCTCCAGCACCCCAGCACCTACTTGGGGAACCAATTGGGGTCTCCCACGAAGAGCCCGTCACCCTTGGCCACGGCCAGGCTGCCCAGGTTCATCAGGGTCCTCTGCACGCACGCCATGTTCTTCCCTGGAGGACCCACAGCAAGCTCAGCTCTGTCTCCATTCCCATCTCCGTCCCACCCCACGGCCTCCGGGTCACTCACCCTCCCAGAGATCCACGGTCTGGAAGATGTCGGTGGCGGCGATGCCGTAGCGCTCGGCCGCCTGCAGGAACTGCGAGATCTGCTCCATCTGCTTGAAGGCCATGGCGGACGCCTGGATTTTGGCCACGGGCGCCTGTCCCCGCGGGTGGAGGCTGTTGATGAGCCGGCACAGCACCTGCAGGCAGGGGCAGGGACAGGGTTAGGCTCAGGTGTGCGGCACGGTCACTCCCTGCCTGGCTGGCCCCGGGGCTACTCACCGTGCCATCCTTCAGCCACTGCTGGAAGCCGTCCCTGCCGGGCGCCGGCTGTGCCACCGCGCTGCCGCCGTCACCGCCGCACTGCGCCAGGATCCAGCGCACCAGCACCTGCTCCAGCTCGGGGTCGTACTGCCGGTCGATCTTCTGCTGCACCTCCCGGCTCAGCCCGTACGAGGGGCCCCGGTTTGCCATGCTGACGGCAGGGGGGTCTGCGGGGGTGGCACCCGTCAGTGGCTCTGCTGGCACCCACCCCGTGAGCCCCATCCTGCCTGGACATCCGGCGTGGAGCTTTATCACCCATGCCAGGCGCTGCCCAGGCTCTGCCCTCTTCCTGCCCAGCTGGCCGGGAGCAGGCGCTGGCTCTGTGCCTACCCAAGGGCCAGCAGGGTGGGCAGCACCCTCTGTGCCACCGTGAGCATCGCCATCCCGTGGCCCGGCCCCGCACGGGCTTGGCAGCCACCGGGGGCCGGTCAGAGCTTGTTTGCAGATCTCGCCCGTTTGCTCGGGCCCACAGCCAGATCCGGGACTGGCACAGGAGCGTGGGGCCAGGGCTGATGGCGGCCGTGTCCCCACCCCGGCGGGGCAGCCAGACCCCACCCCTGGCCAGGTGCTGTGCCAAGGTGCCGCTGGAGCGGTGCCACCCATGCTGGAGATAATGCCCACGGGGAACATGAGCAGAGTGGCCCTGCCCGTACAGCCAGGGCGTCCCGAGCCCCCAGGGTCTCTCCATGCCCTCTGCCCACCAGTGCCGTGGTGGGCACGAGAGGCTGCCCACCTGTTCATTGCCCCCATGCCCTGTCCTGCCCCACTGGCATTTGGGGGCACCGAGAAGCCAGAACACGTGCAGGCAGCCCTGCGTGCCCGGTGTCCCTGTGCCAGCCGGGCACATGTGGCAGTTGCTGCCTAGGGAGTGCCCAGCCCACACTCGGGGGCCCGGGGGTGCCAGGCTGAGCTCACCCCTGTCACACACCCGGCTCGGGGGTCCCGTCACCAGGAGCAGCCCCAGGACATGCTGCTCTCAGGGACAGGAGGAAAACCGAGCCCAGCCGGGTGTGCCCCCAGAGCCAAAGCCTTGGGCCACCGCGGGGGTCTCCAGGGCCAGGCCTGGGGCACGGGGACGCCGCGGGGAGTGGCGTGGGGAGCGGCCGGCCGGGGGCCAAGGCGTTGGGAAACAAAGAGGAGCTGGAACTGGGATCATTTCCCGACCCAGCCGGAGCTTGCCCAGGCGGGATGGGGACACACCCGGACCCAGCCCCGCTGCCCCGGCGACCTCCGGACTCCGCGGGGGGAGGACAGCGCCCAACCCGGCTGGGCTGGGGACCCTCCGGCCATCGTGGGGGCAGCGAAGGTCCCGGGTATGGGGCAGCCACCCGGGGGTCTCCAGGGACAGCCTGGGCGCCCCGAGCTCTCTCCTAGGACTGGCAGGGAAAGCGCTGTACCCAGCCCCGCTGGGACCGAGCCACCCTGGGGACCCCCGAGACCCTCCAGTGCCAACAGGGAGGGGACCCCAACCCGCACGGGGCCACCCTGGGGACCCCGACACACCCCGGGGACAGCAGGGACAGGCTGCACCCAGGGCTCGACCACCCTGGGGTGCCCAGAGCCCCCCGGGAGCAGCGGGGAGGGGACACCGGGGGGACACGGCCACCCCGGCGGCGGCGGGGAGGGGACCGGAGGCGGCCCCGCGGGCGCGCCCCGGGGCTCCCCGCACGGCGGGGCCGGAAGCCGCACCCCGGTCCCGCTTCCCGGGCGCGGCCGCGTGTCCCGGCGGCTCCGCGGGCGCGGTCCGGCCGCAACCGCTACCGGGGCGGGGGGGAAGAGCACCCCGGGGGACACCGGGCGCTCCCCGAGGACTGGTGGCCGGTCCCGAGCCGGTCCCCATCTCCGCCCCTGTCGCCGTCCCCGTTCGCATCTCCTTCCCGGTGCCCGCGCCGCTCCCGGTGCCGTCCCCATCCATCACGTGCCCACCTGCGCCCGGTGCCCGGTGCCCGGTGCCAGCCCCTCCCTACCTGCGGCGCCGGTCCCGCGCTCCCGGGGCGGCAGTGCCGGATGCCGCCGCCCGCGCCCTTTTCACGGCTGATGTCACCGGCGCCGCCCGGCCCCGCCCGCCCCCGGGGCGGGATCCACGGCCAGGGCTGGGACCGAGCCCGCGCCGCGCCCGGGGCGGCCCCGCCCCGCCATAGGGACACGGGGGGGCGCGGGGACAGGGTGGCCGTGGTGGGGACAGGGTGATCATGGTGGGGACAGGGTGATCATGGTGGGGACAGGGTGGCCGTGATGGGGACACGGTGGCTGTGGTGGTCAAGATGAGGGCAGGGTGGCCGTGGTGGCAAATGGACAGAGGGGTTGCGTGGGGACAGTGTGGCTGTGGTGGCCGAGGTGAAGATGGGGTGGTCGTGGTGGGGACGGGACAGGGTGGCCCTGGTGGCAGGGGGATACAGTGGCTGTGTGGGGACAGAGTGGCTGTGGTGACCATGCTGGGGACAGGGTGGTCACAGAGGGGATACAGGCATTGTGGGAGGAACAGGGTGGCTGTCCTGGGGACAGGGTGACCATGGTGGCAGGGATTGTGACAAGGACAGAGTGGCTGTGGTGACAGGGGGACACAGGGAAACAGAGTGGCTGTGGTGGCAGAGGTCAGGATGGGGGTAACTGCGGTGATCGGTGTCACACACGGCAGTGGCTGTGGTGGCTGAGGTGAGGACAGCGTGGCTGTGGTGACAGTGCCACACAGGGGGACTGTGGTGGCTGAGGTGACAATGTGGTGGCTGTTGTAGTGACACAGTGGTGACAGGCAGACAGGGCTGTGTGAGGACAGTGTGGCTGTGGTGGCTGACATGAGGATGGGGTGGGGCCTGAATGGCTGCAGTGGGGACAGGGGGGACACAGGGGACACAGGGACAGTGTGGCTGGGTGGGGACAGTGTGGCTGCAGTAGCAGGGACAATGACCATGATGGGGACAGGCTGGGCACAACCCCCCTGAAGATTTTGGTGGGGGCAGTGCTGTGGTGACAAAACCTCTCCTGGTGGCTGTGATGGGGACAATCCCCACAGTGGCACTGGTGGGTGCCAGGACCCTGCTGTGACGATGATGGGGACAAGCAGGGCCTGGCTGTGGTGGCAGGGGGACAGCTGAGGCTCGGGGGGAGGACGTGGCCTCCGCAGCACCCGCAGTGTCCCCGGTGGCGCCGGCACAGCCGGTGGCGTTGGCACCGCTCCCGTCTCCATGGCGAGCGCCACCAAAACAACAAACACAGCCCGGGCTCGAGGCCGCCGGCCGCCTCCAGAACGGGGACAGGGCCACTGCTGCAGGGTCCCCGTCACCCCACGCCCCCTCAGCACCCAGCTCAGCACCCACCGTGCCCAGCTCGGCTGGGGTGCCACCACTGGGATGGCACTGTCACTCTGTGGTGTCACCAGAGCTCAGCTGGGATGGCACTGTCACTCTCTGGTGTCACTAGAGCTCAGCTGGAATATCACTGTCACTCTGTTCTGCCATCAGAGCTCAGCTGTGAAGGCACTGTCACTCTCTGGTGCCACCATAGCTTGGCTGGGATGGCACTGTCACTCTCTGGTGCCACCAGAGCTCGGTTGGGATGACACTATCACTCTCTGGTGCCACCAGAGCTCAGCTGGGATGGCACTGTCACTCTCTGGTGCCACCACAGCTCAGCAGGGATGGCACTGTCACTCTCTGGTGCCACCAGAGCTTGGCTGGGATGGCACTGTCACACTCTGGTGTCACCAGAGCTCGGCAGGGATGGCACTGTCACTCTCTGGTGCCACCAGAGCTCAGCTGTGATGGCACTGTCACTCTGTGGACCAGCCCAGAAGTGTCCCCCTGCCCTCCCTGGGTCCCTCCCGCACCCTTGGGTGCCACAGGGTGGGGTGGCTGTAACCCTCTAAGGGCTGTGGGTGTCCCCTGGGGATTTTGGGTGGTGTTTCCTGTGGCTTTGGGGACATGGGTGGAGGAGGGGAGCAGGGCAGGGAGTGACACATGGGTGACCCTTGGGACAGGGGGAACAAGGTCAGGGGGTGACAGAGAGGTGCAGGAACAGGGGTGGGGTTAGGGGTGACATGGGGTACAGGACCCAGGGGTGACAAAGCAGGAGATTTAGGGGTGACATGGGGGGCAGGACACAGGGGTGATTTAGGGGTGACATGGGGGGCAGGACCCACGGGGGTGTGGCCCAGGGTGACAAAGAGCAGCAGCAGGAGGGTCCCAAGGGACCAGGGTGACAGGAACAGTGACACTGGGACAGGATCCTGGAAGGGCCCCGCCAGGGGACACAGGGGGTGATTTGGGGACAGGACCCCAGAGGGCACAGCGGGGGTGGAAGGGGAGGGGACCTTGGGGACAAACTCAGGGACAGAGGGCAGGATGAGGGGCACACAAGGGCAGAGCAGGGGCACGGTGTGATGTGGGGAGGGCCAGGGGACAATGGGCAGCAGGCAGGGGGACATGGGAGGGACATCATGGGGGGACACCAAGGGACAGGGGTGGATGTGACAGGGGGACACGATGGCAGTACGGGGGGACATGAAGTGGGCGGGGCAAGGGGACACGGGAGGAACTAACGGGGGACAGGGGGTGGGCGTGGCAGGGGGACACAGGAGGAAGAGATGGGTGACATGGAGGGGACATGGGGTGGGTGTGGCAGGGGGACACAGGAGGAACTAATGGGGGGCCGTGGCAGGAGGACACAAGGGGACATGAGGGGACATGGGGTGGGGGTAGTAGGAGGACATAAGAGGACATGGGGGGACATGGGGTGGGTGTGGCAGGGGGACACAAGAGGACATGGGGGGACATGGGGTGGGTGTGGCAGGGGGACACAAGAGGACATGGGGGGACATGGGGTGGGTGTGGCAGGGGGACACAAGAGGACATGGGGTGGGTGTGGTGGGGGGACAAAGGGGGACGCCATGTGGGGCCGGGGGGGGCGGGGGGGTGACCAACATCCGTGACCCGACGCGACCCGCGCCGGAGCCCACGCGCGACCCCCCGGTGATGTCATCCCTGTCCCCGCCCCCTCGGTGACGCGCTCCCGCGCCGTGGCCATATAAGGGCATGAGAGCGCAGGCCACTCCCTTCCCGCGCGCTCGGGGCCGCCGCCAGGCCCCGCCCTCTCCCCAGGGAGGGGGAGAACCGAGGGAGGGACACCGGAACCGGGGGGGGGGCTGAGGAAAGCGGGAGGGGACAGGGACATTGGAGAGGGGACAGGAATGGCGGGCACCCGGATAGGATGGGGAGGGCAGGATGAGATGGCGGGAAAATCCCATTGGGGGGGGGGGGGAGGAACACGGAGAAAATGGGGAGGGGCAGCGAGAAGATGGAGGGGACACCCCAAGGGAGGAAGATGAGCGGACTCATGAGGAGGGACTATGAGGAAAACGGGGGGACAGAGCAATTTGTGGGGGGACACGAGAAGATGGGGGGGCACCAGAAAGATGGAGAGGGGCGAGATTTTGGTGGGGGGGGCGGGAAGATGCGAGTGGGGAAGGGCAAACTGTGCCCAGGGGATGGGGAAGATGGGGCCACAGGAGAATGGGGGAGCCTGCACAAGGCACGGAGAGTGGGACGAGGTGGGAGGGGGACACCGAGAAGATGGAGGGGGGTAGGATGGAGGGGAAGACAGGGGACACAGGGGGTTTAGAAGGAGGGGGGACGCGGCAGAACCCGGGATGCCTTGGGTGTCCCCCCGCCAACAGGAGCCAGAGCTGCTCTCACGCCTCTTTATTCCCCCCCGCCCATCCTTCCACCCGGGGGTCCCAGGGGGTCCCTAGAGCAGCGTGGCCACCTCGAAGCGCTCGGAGCAGCACCCGCGGGCGCCCACCCGCTGCCGCCGCTGCTGGGCCCCCTCCCTGCGGCGCCGCGCCCCCAACCCCTCGGGCCGGGGGGTCTGGCCGCGCTCCGGGGGACCCCCCGTCCCCAACGCCTCCGCCGACACCGAGCTCACCGGGGCCGAGCCGGGCTCTGCGGGGAGATAAGCAGCGTCCGGCCCCGCCGCGGCACCCGGCGGGGCGGCCACGGGGCCCTGGGCACGGGGGTGGGGGGCGCGGGGGGGCCGCACTCACGGTGCCGCTGCAGGTCCCGCAGCGCGATGGAGGAGCCGGGCCGGGCCGGGGCCGCGCCCCGGTAAAGCTGCAGCGCCTCCAGGAGCTCCGATTCCAGCGCGAACTCCGCGTCCCACTCGTAGTTCTCGTCCACCGAGGTGTTTCTCCTGCGGGGAGGGGGCGAGGGGCACGGCCCGAGGGTGTGAGACCCCCGGGGTGGGCTCCAGGGGAGACCCCAAAAAGTGAAACCGCGGGGGATGGGTGTGAAACCCTGGGGATGGGCAGGAGAGGCCAGGGATGGAGGCCAGGGCAGAGCATGAGGTGTCAGATGCCAGGGATGGGCATGAGACCCCAAGGATGAATGCCAGGGGAGACCCCAAAAAGTGAAACCCTGGGGATGGATGACAGCACAGTGATGGAGGTCAGGGATAAAGGATCAGATGCCAGGGATGGGCATAAGCCCCCAAGATGAATGCCAGGAGAGACCCCCAAGCCACAGGTACCCGGGATGGGTGTCGGGGGCAGATGCCAAGGTCAGATCCCAGGGATGAGCATCAGGGACACCACCCCGAGGGATGTGGGGACACGGCAGGGATGCTGGGGGAGAGCTGGAGGGGTCTCTCGGGACAGGGACACGGGGGGGGGGGGTGTCCCCGGGGCACTGCAGGGCTGGGAGGCAGCGAGGTGGCTCCGTGCCAGGCCATCCCATGCCAGCTGGGTGGGACAGGCCCGGAGCTGCCCCAGCACGCTGCAGGAGCTCATCCCAGTGCCCTGCCCACGGCTCACCTCTTCCCGGCGCCAGCATCCGTCCTGCCCCGTCCCTCCTCGGCTGCCGAGCCCCCGCTGTGCCAGCTGCCCCCGTCCCCGAGCGGGGTGCCCAGGAAGGTGCCCCCCAGGGACGGCGCCAGCGAGGGGGGCCGCAGGAAGGAGCCGCTGCCCCGGCCGCTGCTCTGGCTGGTCAGGCTGCCCCGAGGGAGCTTCTCCGGGGCCGCAGCGTCCGGCGGCCGCCCCGGGGGCTCAGTCCGGAGATGGGGGGCCGGCTGGGGGGGCGGCCCGGGGCTGGGGGAGCGGGGCCAGGAGGGGGAGCCGGGCAGCGAGGCCTTGGCGGGGCCCACGGGCAGCCGGGGGGGCTCAAGGAACGCGGCGGTGGCGGGGGGGGAGGTGGCGTTGGCACTTGTGTCGATGCAGTCCGGGCACAGCGTCCGCCCCGGGCGCGGGGGGCTGGCGGGGGGCTCCGGCCGGGCGCCGGCAGCGGGGGGGGGCTCCCCCGGCTCCTCCGGGGGGGGCCAGTCGCCGTCCACACACATCTCCTTGAAGAAGGGCAGGCTGAGGTACTGCAGGATGCCGCTGATGGGGCCGGGGGTCACCGGGGGGCTGCCGGCCTGCCGGGGGGAGCCCTGGCGGGGCGGGGAGTCCCGGGGGGGGCCGTGGCGGGGCCGGGGGGGCTCCTGGACGGCGCTGTAAGGCAGGGTGGCGGCGGCAGAGGCCACGGGGCTGACGTCGGTGATGCTCAACGCCACGGCCTCGTCCACGGGGCTGCTGCTGCCGTAGCCGAAGTAGCGGCCGTGGCGGTGCCCGGAGGCCCGGGCGCCCCGGCGGGGCTGCCCCGCGGGCTGGGGGCGCAGCGAGACCCCCCTGTGCCACACGGGCTCGTCGTCTTCCTCCTCCTCCTCCTCGTCCTCATCCTCCTCCTCCTCGTCCTCGGCGGGCAGCTGGCGGTAGGGCTGCAGCGGGTCCCGCGGAGGCTCCGGCTCCGGCTGCGGGTCGGGCTCCAGCACGAAGCGGCCGTCGGGGCCGCGGCAGATGCGCTCCAGCGGGACGTGCTCGCGGTGCTCCCGGCCGTGGCTCTCGTAGGAGGGGTAACGGGAGCCGGCGATGCTCAGCCCCAGGCTGGTGCCGGCCTTTTCACCCCACAGCAGGCTCCGGTGGAGGCTCCGGCACGGCGACGGCTGCAGCTTCAGCTTCACCGTGCTGGCGGGGCTACCAGGGCCACGAGCATTGCTGCAGGGGAGAGGCGGCAGCTGCAGCACCCCCAGCCGTGCTGCTCCTGCATTTCCTGAGCTTTTCTCCAGTCAAAACTGCCCGGAGGGAGCACGCCAGGGGAGCGCCCCGCTCCTAACACCCTTGGGCAGGGCGTGGCTGTCCCCAGCCTGTCCCTGTGCCCCCAGCTGGTGGCAGAGGGATGATGAGTGCAGTGGGATGGGGCAGGGAGAGGGACACGGATGGGAACATGGCATGGCCAGGAGTGGGACAGGGAGGGAGAGGGATGGAGGGGAGCATGACATGGAGAGAGTGGGAGAGGGAGGGGAGTGTGGCATGGCCAGGAGTGGGATGAGAGGCAGCAGGATTTGGGGGAGTGGAAGCCAGAGGTGTGACATGGCAGGAGTGGGACAGGGAGGGAATGGGATGTGGAGGAGCATGGCATGGCAAGAGAGGGACAGGGAGGGAGTGTGGCATGGCATGGCATGGCATGGCATGGCAGGAAGGGAATGTGGCATAGTGGACAGGGAGGGAGTGGGATGGAGGGACCATGGCAGTGACACGGCAGGACAGGGAGGGAGTGTGGCATGGCACAGCAGAATAGGGAGGGAGTGTGGCATGGTGGGAGCAGGACAGGGAGGGAGTGGGATGGAGGGAGCAGGACAGGGAGGGAGTGGGATGGAGGGAGCAGGACAGGGAGGGAGTGGGATGGAGAGAGCAGGACAGGGAGGGAGTGGGATGGAGGGAGCAGGACAGGGAGGGAGTGGGATGGAGGGAGCAGGACAAGGAGGGAGTGGGATGGAGGAAGCATGGCAGTGACACAGCAGGACAGGCAGGGAGCGTGGCAATGACGTGACTTACTGTGGAGGTGGAAGCTTCTTGCTGGGGGAGAAGACGAGTGGTGGATCTGGAAGGCCATGAGAACACAGGGGGATCACACGGCGAGCAACTCAAAAACGTGATGAGGAGGAGGAGACGGCGGCACCCACACCCACTCGGTCCCCACCCAGGCTGGCCTGTCCCCTGTCCCTGTCCCCTGTCCCTGTCCCTGTCCCTGTCCCCTGTCCCTGTCCCCGGGTACCTTGGCGGCGCTTGCGGACGCGCGCGGCGCGGCGCCGGTTCATGATGCAGGCGGCCGTGGTGCTGAAGATGACGGCCACGCTGAGGAAGCAGATCCCACCAATGACCCCTGCCAGCACCGGCTGGGGCAGCAGCTCCGGCAGCTGCATGCGGGACGGGTACACCTCCATCCCTGCCACACACAGGGCACCCCATCAGGCAGGCACAACCCCTGGTGTCACCAGCATCATGGGGACACAGCAAAGCCTCAGCTCCTGACCCACCAGGGCTGCTCTGTCCTTGTGGGGATCTGTGTCCCCTGCCACAGTCAGGGCACCCCATCAGGCAGGCACAGCCCTCCCCACGTGTCACCAGCATCATGGGGACACAGCAAGGGCTCAGCTCTTGCCCCACTGGGGCTGCTCTGCCCATTGCCATGGGCACCAGGAGAGGGGATGCTCTGGTTCCTGAGGCTGAAGCCACTCTGGCTGTTGCCCCAGCTTTAGCCTTGGGGGTCCTGCTCTGTCTGTGCCCCCAGTTTAGCAGCAGGGACAGGAGGGTGGAAGCATCATGAAGGAAATTCCTTTGAGAATTTGGATGTTTCCCACCTCTGGTTTCTGTCTCCACGTGGCAGCCCAGCCTCACCTGCCGTGGACACGTTCACCGTGTTGCTGGGGTCGCTGATGTAGCTGCCAGCAAAGGCCACCAGTCGGAACTCATAGAAGGCGTCCTGGGAGGACACAGAGCCATGAGCCACACTGCCACAGCAGCCACCGAGCCCTAACCCAGCCAGACCTCACCTTGATGAGCCCTGGCACCAGCACCTGGGTGTCAGTGCCGGGGATGGAGCGCTCCAGCACCTCCCAGCCGCCCTTGTCCTGCCGCAGCTCCAGCGCGTACCCACTCAGGGCCACCGAGGCACGGGCAGGGGGGTCCCAGCGCAGCAGGACCCCCCTCACGGTCTCGTTGGCAGTCAGAGCCCGGGGTGGGGACAGGAAGACGTGCACGGTCATGGCTGGTGGCTCCGGAGGCACTGTGGTCACTGGGAAGCCTTGGGGAGAAAGCAGAGGTTGGCACGAGGCGGGCATGGGGGCACTGAGGGTGTTCTGGGGAGCTGCCCTTACCCCTGGGCACGGAGGTGACGATCTGGCTGAAGGGGCCACTGCCCAGCTTGTTCTGGGCCAGGACGCTGAACTGGTAACTGGTGTCTGGCTGCAGGTTCTCCACCAGAAGGTGCTGAGCCCCCGCTGGCACTGACAGTGACACCCAGTCGTGGTGTGCCCGCGGTGGGTACCTCACCCTGGGGACAGGAGGGACCCGTGAGAGGGAGCTGAGGCCCTTGGGGGGGACACAGCAGGGGTGGGCACTCACAGAGGGGTGTACCAGACGCTGAACCTCTGGAAGTAGCCTCCATCAAAGCCTGGCTCCCAGGAGATGTTGGCTGCCAGCAGCAGTGGGAGCACGGAGACGTTGGTGACAGCGTGGGGACTGGTACCTGGTGGGCAGCAGTGTCACACTGGGGAGCTTGGACCACCCTTGCCAGCACCCCAGGACCATCCCAGTGACAGGAGCTCACCCAGTACGTGGACAGAGGTGGCAGTGGTGACACTGGCCACCTGGTTGGTGGCTGTGCATTCCCAGACTCCGTGCTGCTCCTTGATGAGGGGGTGGAGGACGAGGCTGCTGTTCCCATCCACCTGGGCACTGCTCTTCCCCTCACTGCCCACCTGTGGGGCATGGACACGCTGATGGGGGGCTACCACCAACCTGGGCCCTGCAGGACTGGGACTGTGACACTGCCACACTGGGGAGAAGGGGACTTGAAAAGGGGGACATGGCCCACCACCCTGGGGCTGGTTTGGAGGCCAAGGGGCAGGGTTTGTCAGTGTTTTAGAGAACAGCCAAGCAAAGTGACCTGAGGCCCTCCAGGAACCATGTGATGGGACTCCAGTTTGGGATGGAAGCCAGTGGGGACAAGGACACAGCCCCAGAAATGATACCCTGGAGGCCAAAAACAATCTCTGTCCCGGGGGAGGGCTCAGCTGACCCCCCAGAGCAGCAGCCCCTACCTTCACCCAGGTGATGGTGGGTGGGGGATCCCCCTGGGCCACGCAGGGGATCACCAGCTCCCGGCCCACCTCCTGGAAATATTCCTCCTTGGGCCGCACCGTGAAGGCGGGAGGGTCCTGCAAGAGAGAGGGGCAGTTTGGGGGGGCTAGGCAGGGGGTGCAGAGGCAGCATGGGGACCCCGAGGGGCTCCTCACCTTCAGCAGGACCCGCGTGGGCCGGGACTCGCCGGCGGTGCCGTAGCTGTTGTAGGGCGTGCAGCGGTACAGCCCCAGCGCGTCGTCGTTGCCCGTGGCGATGACGATGGAGCCGTCGGGACGGACGGACCAGCCGGGGAGCTGGGAAAGGAGGAGGGGTTTGGGAAGGTGGGAAGGGTGGTGGGAGTGGGAAATGGGTGAGCAGGAGGGATTTGGGAAGGAGCTGGGAGAGGGGAATGGGTGAGCAGGAGGGGTTTGGGAAGGGTGGTGGGAGTGGGGAATGAGTGAGCAGGAGGGGTTTGGGAAGGGTGGTGGGAGTGGGGAATGAGTGAGCAGGAGGGGTTTGGGAAGGGTGGTGGGAGTGGGGAATGGGTGAGAAGGAGGGATTTGGGAAGGTGGGAAGGGTGGTGGGAGTGGGAGTGGCCACACGGACCAGCAGGAGAGATGGGAAAGGGGGATTGGGTGAGCAGGAGGGATTTGGGAAGGCGGGAAGGGTGGTGGGAGTGGGGAATGGGTGAGCAGGAGGGGTTTGGGAAGGAGCTGGGAGAGGGGAATGGCTGAGCAGGGGGGATTAGGGAAGGGTGGTGGGAGTGGCCCTACCTTGTCCAGCTCCAGCGGGCGCCCGTCCCTGGTCCAGGTGACGGAGAGCAGGGGGGGGTTGGCCCTGGAGGGGCAGCGGATCACGCCCCTCATGCCCTTGGGCAGGTGAGTCTCCGGGAGCATGGTGGTCACCTGCGCCGGGTCTGCGGGGACACGCGGGGCTGGGGTCCCCATGGGGCACCCCTGTTCCCACCACAGCCCCCACAGCGGGGCTCCCCACGGCCTGGGGGTGCAGGAGGGGGTCTTACAGAGCACCGTGACGAAGGCTGAGGCTGAAGGAGGCTTCCAGAGCCCGTTGCTGGGGGTGCAGGTGTATTTGCCAGCGTCGTCCGGGGTCGTTCGCTGCAGCAGGAGGCTCCCGTCCACCAGGACACGGACCCGAGCCTGGAGGTGGCTGGGAAGGGATGGCACAGCGGGGAGTGGCACAGCTGGGACTGTCCTACTGCCCTGGGGTGATGGATTTGCCCCCAGCACACGCCCAGGCTGTCCCTGGCACTCGGGGGCAGGTTTGGGGACACAGCAGCCCCGGTGCCATCCCTGTTGCTGCCATACCTGAGGTGGAAGACGTTGCTGCTGCCCTGGAACCAGGTGTAGGTGAGGTTCCCTGGGTATGCCTCAGCCTGGCACGCCAAAAAGGCATCTTGGGAGATGTTGACAGTGACGTTCTGGGGTGGCACCACGATGATGGGTGGCCCTGGGGTGAGGGGCAGATTGGCACTGAGGGCTGGGGATAGGGGACAGCCCCAGCTGCTCCCAAAACCGACCATGCCATGGCTCCCTGGTGCTCCCTGGGCTCCTTACCCTGCACGAGCACACGGGTGGTGTGGGTGACGGTGCCCTCCTTGCTGGAGGCGTGGCACGTGTAGGTGCCCGCGCTGGCACGCTCCACGGTGGCAATGCTCAGCGTCCCGTTGCTCACCTGCAATGGCACCAGAGCTGTGGCACGGCCACCAAGGGACGGCAACGTGCCCCGTGAACCGAGTGGTGGCAGCAGGGAGGTGCCACCACACTGGGGATGGGCAGCAGAGCCTGGCCACAACCCACAGAGGGGTGAGCAGGGGGTTGTCACCCTCACCTGCACTGTGTCCCCGCTCTGGACAGGCAGGTCACTCCTCTTCCAGGTGACAACAGGCTGGGGGTTGCCGACAGCCCTGCAGGTGAGGCTCAGAGCAGCCTGGTCCCGCACCTCCACGAACGCAGGGGGGGTCTCCAGGAAGGTGGGAGGTGCTGGAAGGCAAATCCAGACTCAAACCCTCACCCTCACATCTGGCTCAACTCAGTGTGGAAGCCCAGCGTCCCCAGTGCCAGCCCTGGGAGATGCGGGCAGAGCAGCTGAGGGTGGGACGGGCCGGTACCGTTGACGGTGAGGTGGATCCAGGTGCCGTTCTGGAAGTCGGCGTCGGCGCTGTGCCGGTCGAGGAAGAGCACCCGGCACTCGTACCAGCCCTGGTCCTCGGCACGCAGCAGGTCCAGGCGCAGCGAGGCACCTTCCTCCAGCCGCACACGACCTGTGCCACCGCCAGCGGCTCAGGGACAGCCACGTCCCCGGGCCACCCCTCCCTGGGGCCACCCTATCCCCGGGTCACGCCCTCCCTGGGGCCATCCCCTCTGGGGCCACCCCTCTGCCGGGTCACCCCCTCTGGGGCCACCCCTCTCCTAGGTCACCCCCTTCCTGGGCCACCCCTCTCTCGGGTCACCCCCTCCCTGGGGCCACCCTATCCCCGGGTCACCCCCTCCCTGGGGCCATCCCCTCTGGGGCCACCCCTCTGCCGGGTCACCCCCTCCCTGGGGCCACCCCTCTCTTAGGTCACCCCCTCCCTGGGGCCACCCTATCCCCGGGTCACCCCCTCTCTGGAGCCACTCCCTCCCTGGGGCCACGCCTCTCCTAGGTCACCCCCTCTGGGACCACCCCTCTCCTAGGTCACCCCCTCCCTGGGGTCACCCTGTCCCCGGGTCACGCCCTCCTCGGGCCATCCTCTCTGGGGCCACCCCTCTGCCGGGTCACCCCCTCCCTGGTGCCACCCCCTCCCCAGGGCGCCCGCCCACGCTGGTACGGCGAGGGGCTGGGAACGGCGGTGCCAGAGCTTGGTCCCAGCGACGTTCAGCACTCTACACACATGGGTGACAACGCAGAGGAGGCGACAGCGGCTCTGTCACCCGCCCTCGCGCAGGGTGGCCTCGGCGGGGTCCCCCAGCACGGCGGGGTCCCCCAGCACGGCGGGTCCACGCACTTGGAGCATCGCTGGTCCCAGCACCCTTCCCCCGGCCCCTTTTCCCCCTTCCCGAGGACTCTCCCTCCCCTGGGAGCCCCCCCGGCGCTCTCACCCTGCCAAGCCCCGGCACCCCCGCAGCGGCCCCGCGGCACGGGGGGGTCACGGTGAACCCCCGCCCGCCTCCCGGGGGGGACACGGTGAGCGGGGCTCGCGCAGGCCGTGGGGTCCTCGCCCCGCGCCAGCCGCACGCCCCGCGGCCTCTTTGATGAGGAGAGGGATAAGGGCCGCAGCGAGAGCGAGCGCAGCCCGCTAATCCCCCGGGCTATTATCAGAGCCATAATCGGCTCAGGGTGCAGTGGGCAATTGGCTCAGCCCAGGCTGGGGTGCGCGGCCAGCGGCCCCCAACGAACGCAACGGCACCCCCTGTCCCGGGCACCCCCTGTCTGGGGCACCCACCAACCTGGGCATCCCCATCTCCGGGCACCCACCGTCCTGAGCATCCCCTTCCCCGGGCACCCACAGTCCGGAGCACCCCCTTCGGTGGGCATCCATCCTGGGCATCCATCCTGCTCTGCCACCCCGGCACCCCCTGCCCTGGCACGGCCACCCCGGGCACCCCCGGGCCACGGCAGGTGACCCTGCTCCCGGGACACCACGCAGGGACACGGCACGGGCAGCACCGGAGCAGCCCGCGATGCTCCATCGGCATCCCAGGAGCTGCAGCTTCCCGAGGGGTTCCCGACACGGGAAGTTTTGGGGATCCCCGCTGGCAGCTCCACACGGTGTCACAGACTGTGCCCGGGGCACCGGAGCCACGGCTGGCACCGCACGGGCGCCGCTGGCAGCGGGATTGGGATTCCGTGTCCCGCCAGACGAGCCCGGCAAGGATGATGATGAGGAGGAAGAGGAGTGGCAGGAGCCGGGCAGGCGGGTTTGGGCACCGAGATTCACCCTGAGCCGTGCGAACCCCGCACACAAACACGTGCAAACCTTTCCCGCAGCGCCCAGAGTTGTCTCCCACCCTCTGCCTTCACCCCACAGCTGTGGGACGAGGGGTCCTCCAGCCTTCACCCCAGATGTGGCTCCCACGCCGAGCCCTGGGAATTGGGACAGCTCTGGGAAGCTCTGGGAAGCTTTGGGAAGCTTTGGGAAGCCCCAGCAGCTGCCAGCCCCCAGCCCCAGGCGCGGCGGGAGCAGCCGGCTCCCGAACAAAGGTCCCTTTGGAAGGGATCAGAGCAGCCTGGGGACGCCCCTCAGCCTCCCCCTAATCCCCCTGTGCCGGCCCCAGCCCCCTCCTCCTCCTCCACCGCCCTGCAAAAACAAAACCCTGTGGCCCAGCATCCCCCCGCGCCTGGCAACCGACATTCAGCGGGACACAAAGGAGGGGAGGGGACACAAAGGGGGCTGCAGCCCCCGCCACGCGGCCGCAGCCGGGGAGGGGTGGCCTGAGCCAGCCCAGAGACCACCGACCCTCTTCTAGGGCAGGGGACAGTGGTTCGTGTCACCGTGGGTGGCGGTGGCACCCAGGGGGGAACCGACCCCGTCCCACCACGCGCTGTCACAGAGGCAGCTGCAGCCCACCCTGTCCCCAGGATCCCCCCCCGATCTCCCCAGGAGTGACACTGGTGACTGCAGCGGTGACACCTGATCTGATCCACCTGGGAAGCGGCGGAGAGAGGGGGCTGGCATCGCCCTGCACCCACCTCCCCTGCCCTTCCCGGCCGATGGAAAACAAGAACAAGCCGCCCCCGCTGCCATGGCGACGGCCGCCAGCCCCCCCTGCCCACCCACCCGGCTCGCCCTCATTCCAGCCAGCAGCCCCCTTCCCCCAGCGCTGATCCCAATCTGCTCCCGCAGCCCTCGGCGACGAGGGGACACGGGGGAGGGCACTGCCAGCCCCTTCCTGGGTAACCGGAGCCGCGGCAGCCCCGGGGCCCCTCGGCGCTCAGGTAACAGGAGCCCAGCCCCGGCCTCCCGGCAGAGCAGGTGCCTTGTCCTGCCCGGGGCGTTCGTTGTCACCGCTGGTCCCCCAGAGCCAAGGCGGAGCTGCTGAAAGCATCCCCCAAAATCCGCACCCTCGTGGGAAAGGGCAGCAGGGGAGCGGGGTGGCCCAACCGAGGGGATTTTTGGGCAGGGGACGATTTTGGCAGCAGGGTTTGGGTTGTGATCTGAGCATGATCCGGCCCCCCGAGGAAGGGTCGGAGCACGGATGTTGGCACAGAACGTCGGGGTTGGGCTCAGTCCAAATCACCCACGGGCTGCCAGCCCTCCCCATGCCCAGGGGACACTGTTGTGGCTTTCCCCTCGTGCTCGCAGGGATCCTCTCGCTGGGATTCCTCTGGCTCTGCCACCGCTCACTTTAAATACCCGCTAAAGCAGCGAATATCCCCCTCCCACGCCCAGCCCGTCCCCGGCCCAGCTTTGCTCCAATTAGCAGCTCCCCCGAAATCCCCTCCCCAGCCTCAACCTTCAGGCGACCCGCACGGGCCGAGGCAGCGCCCGCAGCCCCCGGGGCACCCCGGTGGCACCGGCAGGGCTCGGCCGTTCCACCCTGCGGGAGATGCCCACCGGGGTGGGTTTGGTATGGGGGGCTTCTCTCAGATATCACCCTCTGGAGGAGAAATCCCCAGGGATCTGCACCCCCTCTGCCAGCTGGGCACCCCCATCCCTCCTGCCATCCCTGGGGATGGGGACTGGCACTCACCTGCTGCAGGGACCTCCCTGGCCCCCCAAGAACCCCGCAAGAGCCCCCAACTTCCCCGGGAGTGAGATTAAGGTGGTCCAACAGCAGCAGCACCCGGTTTGACCCAACCGCAGCGAGCGGAGACACGGGACAGCCCACGGGAGTCCCGGGAACCCCCGCCCGCCCCTTCCCCGCCACTCACCCGCGTACTCGGGGTCCACGCGAGGCGAGTAGAGCCCGAACTTGATGAAGATGGGGAGGACGAAGCCGAAGCGGACCCACTCGATCACGTAGAGCGGCGGGCGCGCCTCGTGTGCGCCCAGGAGCCCGCAGCCCAGCACCGCGCTGCCCCCGACGCGCCCCACCACGGCCCGGGGCTCGCTCCGGCCGCTGCCTGCGGGACCGCACCGGGCCGCGGGTGAGACGGGACACGCCGGGATGAGCCGGGATGGGGGCGGGACGGCACGGGACACACCGGGACACACCGGGACACACCGGGACCCTTCCCCTGCCCACGGAACCCCCCGCCCCCGCCTCTCGGCACTCAGTGCTGGCCAAACCGATCCCACCGGGACACACCGCGACACAGCGGGACCTTCCTCCCGCCCCCGCTGTCCCCAGCTGTCCCCCGCCTCCTCTCGCTTTCCCGGAACTCGGCAGTAGACGGACCGGTCCCGCCGGGACACACCGGGACACACCGGAACACACCGGGACCCCTTCCCCGCCCCCGAGCCCCGCCGCCCGGCACCGGCCAGACCGGCCCCGCCGCCCCCCTCCCCCCCGCTCCCCGGGGCGGCCCCTCACCCCCGGCTCCGGCGAGCAGGCTGAGGACGGCGGCGCGCAGCCACCACCGCATAGCCCAGGATCCCCCTGCGGCGGCTCCCGCGGCGTCACCGGGGCCCGTGGACCGGCGGGCTCGGCCGGGCAGCCCCGGGGGCACCGGCCCCGGGCGGGGGGCGCGGGGGGCTCCGCGTCCCGCCGCTCCTCATGCCCGGCCGGCCGCGCTCGGCTGCGCTCGGCTCTTCCCGCCTGTTTTCGGCTCTTTCCGGCTCGGTTCGGATCCGTCCGGGTCCGCTCGGCTCCGGCCGCCGCCGCCGGGCGGCCGCAAACAAACCCGCGACGGCGGGAGGGGCCGCCCCGGCCACGCCCCCCGCCGCCCGTTGCCGCGGCGACAGCCAATCAGAAGACGCCGCTGAGCGCTTCTGGAGGCAGCCAATGGCGGAGCGAGGCAGCGGGGAGCGAGGGATGCTGGGAAATGTAGTACCCGGAGGGGGCAGGGGGACCGAGGGGCGTGTGGGGTGATACGGAGGGGGGATATGGGGGGGAAAGAGAGGAGGACACGGGGGGACACATGGAGGATCACGGGTGGGACCCGGGGAGACACGGGGGGCTACAGCAGGGGCACCTAGAGGGAGGACACGAGTGGGACACACGGGTGGGACACACGTGGGACATAGGGCGGGACACGGGGTGACACAAGGGGTCATGAATAGGACACAGGGGTGACACACGGTTGGGACACACGAGTGGGACATACAGGTGGGACCATGGAGGGGACACGGGACACGAGTGGGACACATGGGCAGGACACGCAGGGAAAATATTGCTGGGACAGAGATGGAACCGGGGGACGCAGATGGGACACAGGGGTGGGACTGTGGTGGGTCAAAGAGGGGACACAAGGGTGGGACATGGATGGGACACGGACAGGACACGTGGGTGGGGTTTGGGTGGGACACGGGGACAGGTGGGTGGCACTGGGGGCAGTTCAGCCCTATGTCCCCTCTGTCTCCTCTGTGTGTCCCTCTGTGCCAGCGCTCCCCGCTCGCCCTTCCCCATCCCAGCTCTGGCTCTCTAATCCCACCCTAAATGCGTCCCCACACGGGGACAGCCACCAGTGCCATGTCCCCATCCCGCGGGCTGAGCCGGAGCTGGGCCACTCGCCAGCCTGGGGGGACAGGAGGGGACACAGAGGGGACATCCTGGCTGTGTCCCCGGCTCAGAGCCAGGATCGAGGGACGAGCAAACCCCGCACGTGTGACACCGGCCCGGCCACACGGGAGCCCCGGGAGCGGCGCTGGGGCGATGCCCCCCCAGCCCAGCCCCCCTTGGAGGGGGTGGGGGGTCCGTGGAGCCCCCCCGGGCCGGCCTGGCCCCCTGAGCCCAGGGGACTCTGAGGACAGCGTGGAGTCAGCGGGGTTAAGGGCAATAATTCTGCTGTAAGCAGCTTTGGGCCGCTCCGGCCCATGTGAGCTTAGGCTGGACATCGCTGTCCGGCACTGCCACCGCGGCCACGGCGTCCCCACCGCGGCCACATCGTCCCCACCGTGTCCCCATTGTCCCCGTGCTGGTCCCCACGCAGGGCTGGGCACCCCAGACTGGCTGTGCCCTGGGTATGTGCCCCCCGCACGGCTCCGTGGGCTGGTGTGGCCTCACTGTGGCATCACCTGGGGGACATTGGTGTCCCCAAAACCCCACCATGGGCCACCAGGGCCAGCTGGGTGGTTCTGGAGTTTTGGAGTGACCCCCACACCCTGTGGTGAACCCCCTTCCCAATTCTGGGCACATTTGGGGCAGGGCACAGCTGGATTGCCAGCAGTGCCCAATGTCACCATGCCAATGTCACCACGCCGGTGCCACCACCCTGGTACCTTGTCCCTAGAGGAGGATGGTGACATTGTGGCATTCCAAAGGAACTTTTGGGGACTGTGGAGCTGCTGGTTGAGGCGCTGGCCCCAGTTGTGCCTGGGCGCTCCCAGCCATGTGCCACCCGCCCGGAAATGGGGACGGTGACACTGCTTCCAACCAGGATTTAAATGCCACCAAGGTTAGGAGCAGCTGAGAAGAGATTTCCAGGATTGGATTTTTGGATGGAGATGCCTCAATTCCGGCTAAGCCACACTTTAAGCACCAACGTCCCGGGTCGGCCCCCGGGCGCTGACACAGTTGTCACCCTCCACGTGGCATCGGGGCACTGGCGGGTGACAGCTCTGGGGGGGCTCTGGGGGGGCTGCTTATGGTCCCTGAAGGACCCCAGAGACAGAACCACCCCAGAGCTGGGATCCCATGGGACCCCATAAACAGCACCCTGAGGGACCCCAGAGCCAGGACCCAGATTCGGGACCCCAAAGCCAAGGCCCCAAAACCAGGACTCCAAAGCCAGGACCCAGAGCCAGAACCCAGATTTGGGACCCCAAAGCCAGAACCCAGAGCCAGGACCCAGATTTGGGACCCCAAAGCCAGGACTCCAAAGCCAGAACCCAGAGCCAGGAGCCCAGGGCTGGGACCCCAGATGACCCCAGGACCCTGAGAGACCCCAGAATGAGTATCCTAAAGGATCCCAGAGCCAGAACCCAGAGTTGGGACCCCAAAGCCAGAACCCAGAGAGACCCCAGAGCTGGGACACCAAGGGATCCTGGAACCACAACCCTGAGAGACCCCAGACCCGTGATCCTGGAACCAGGACTCTGAGGAACCCCTGAGTCAGAACGCAGAGCTGGGACCCCAAAGCCAGGATCCAGAGCCAGGAGCCAAGGGCTGGAAACCCAAGGGACCTCAGAGCCAGGATCCCAAACAACCCCAGAACTGGGACCCTGACTGACCCCAAAACCCTGAGGGAGCTCAAAGCCGGGATCCAGAACCAGAACCTCAAACCCAAAACCCCAGAGCCAGGACCCAAACCCCAGGATGCAGCTGCCAACCAAGCCAGGTCTGGGGGTGCCCAGCAGAGCCATGACCAGGCATTCCCCCAATGTGTACCCCAAAACCAGACCTGGAGAGAAGCCACAGGCCAGTCCTTTAATGCAGGAGGTGACAGATGGGGCTGGGCACGCCTGGCACTTCAGGGTGCCCAATCCCATGGATGCCATCCATGTGCTCAGCTCTCCTTGCCAGTGCTGTGGAGGGGAAAAAGCCACCAGTGAGCGAGGACTGGGGACATTTGGGAGCCACAGAGGGAGGAGGGAACCACCCAGGAGGGTGGCACCTACCCCAGGCCCTGGCAGAAGCGGAGCACGGCCTGCTCCTGCTCTGCAGTCTCGATGGAGCCGGGCCGGAGGCGCCGGATCTCGCGGATGGCATCACCCCCTGCCAGCTGCTGCTCCTTGCACAGGTAACAGGCCAGCAGCGTGCCAGTCCTGCCATGGCCCAGCATGCAGTGCACTGCCACGGCCTGGCACAGGGACACAGCAGTGGGTGGCACTGCTAGATGCCCACGTGCCCCTCTGAGTGACAGGTGATGCCCACTTTGGCACTGCCCGCATGGGATTTCTGCCTGGTGTCACCTTCTCTCACCCCCTACCCTCATCTTCTTAGGTGTCCCTTCTTGAAGTGACAACTCCCTGAGATGTCATAGCCACCAGGTGTCACAGCCCTACCACAGGTGTGTGTTCCCCTCCAGGTGTCACCCTCCCAAGGTGTCATTCCTCAAGGTGGCATCCATCTCCCAAGGTGTCACCCTCCCAAGGTGTCATTCCTCAAGGGATGTCCATCCCCCACTAAGGTGCCATTCCCCCAGGATGTCATCTCCCCCCACCCCCAAGGTGTCCCCCCACCACCGTGTCATCTTGCCAAGATGTCACCCCCTCCAAAGTGTCCCCCACCACCAAGGTGCCATCTTTCCAAAAATCTCTCCTCAAGGTGTTCCTCCCCACTGAGGTGTCACCCCCCCGAGGTGTCACCCTGTTGAGGTCTCCCCCCAACCCTCGAGGTGTCCCCGAAGTGTTGCTCCCCCAGATGTCTTCCCTAGTGTCCCCTCCCCTGGTGCCTCTCCTGGTGTCTTCCCCCAGGTATCCCCCCTAGATTTCCCCCCCTCCAGTGTCACCACCTCAATTGTCCCCTCCAGTCTCCCCCAGTTGCCCCCCCAGTGTCTTCCCGCAGTTGTCCCCCAAGTATCACCCCCCAGCTGTCCCCCAGCTGTCCCCTCGCTGTCCCCTCCCCCAGGTGTCCCCGGCCATACCTCCCCGCGGCCATTGGCCTCCTCCACGATCTGCAGGAAGCTGTGGATCTGCTCGGGGCTCGGGGGGGTGAAGTCGGCGATGCGGAGCCGGTGCAGCTGGATTTGGGGACAGCAGCCGTGGTGGGGCGGGGCCCGCTCGGTCAGGGACACCAGGTGTCGCACGCCGCGCTCCCGCAGGTACCGGTAGTGCCCCGGTTCCCGCGGCATCGCCAGCCCCGCCAGCCGCCCCTCGACCACCCACGAGAAATTGGGGGGCTCCAATGCACCCATCGCCTGTGGGGGGACAGGGGACGCTGCTGCTCTGGGGACCCCCGGGGTGGATTCCCTCAGATCCCCCTGGCCAGGACCCCCGAGTCAGAGCCCCCAGGTCAGGACCCCTGGAACCCCCATTTCGGATGCTGGGACCCCAGGAAAGATCCCCTGGGATCCCCCGGCCAGGACCCCCAGGACAGCACCTCCAGGATCCCCAATATCACCCTCAGGAGAACGTGGCCAGGCCCCCAGAGACCCCCAGGAACCCCCAGCCCCCCTCTCCATTAAATGTGGCCAAGCCTCCAGGATCTCAGGAATCCCAATACAACTCCCTCTCCCTCCAAGAACATGGCCAGGCCCCCTGGGACCCCCAGTTCAGTCCCCTGGGACCTCCTGACAGACCCACAAAGTCAGACTCCCTGGGACCCCCATCTCAGGGCCCCAGACCCCGTTACCACCTCCCCAGGGCCCCCGGCCAGGACGCCTGAGACCCCAGATTAATGCCCCCCAACACCATCACCCTGGAGAACCCCCAAAACCTCCAGAAGCCCCAGTACCATCCCCAAAACCGCTGGCCAAGACCCTTGGGAGCCCTAAATAAAGCCCCCAGACCCCCAGCTCAGATCCTGCCCATCAGGACCCCCGGTCCCCCAAAACCAAACCCCTGGAGAACCTGGCCAGATCCCCAGGACCCCCAGGTCAAGACCCCCCTACTCCCCAGTTCAGACCCCCCATGTCAGGACCCTCAAAACCACACCCTGGAGAAGACGGCTAGGGTACCCCAAAGTCCCCTGCACCCCCTTCCCAGGACTCCTGGGATCACCAAATAAAGCCCCCAAACCCCTCAATTGACACCCCCCATGTCAAGAACGCCCAGGACCCCAAAATTACACCCTGGAGAACACGGCCAGGGTGCCCCAATGTCCCCTGCACCCCCTTGCCAGGACTCCCAAATAAAGCCCCCAGACCCCAAATTCAGACCCCTCAACTGACACCCCTCATGTCAGGACCCCCAGGCCCCCCAAAACCACGCCCTGGAGAATGTGACCAGGGTACCCCAAACTCCCCTGTACCCCCTGGCCAGGACTCCCAAATAAACCCCAAATTCAGACCCCTCAACTGACACCCCCCATGTCAGGACCCCCAGGCCCCCCAAAACCACGCCCTGGAGAATGTGACCAGGGTACCCCAAACTCCCCTGTACCCCCTGGCCAGGACTCCCAAATAAACCCCAAATTCAGACCCCTCAACTGACACCCCTCATGTCAGCACCCTCACACCCACCTTCCCAGCAGAGTTTAACCGGGTGCCCCAATTCAGACGCCCCCACCCCCACGGGGGGCCCAGCGGGACCCCCGTTCAGCGCCCCGAGCCCAGCTCGGCCCCCCCGCGTCCCCGCAGCTCCGCGCCCCGCTGGGCCCTGCTGCACCCCGGCCCCGCTCCGTTCCCTCCGCCCCGGTGTCCCCCCGGCCCCGCCGTACCGGGGAGGCCGCGCGGGGCGGAGCGAGAACGGGCGGGGCCCGGGCTGAGGCGGAGCTGAGGCGGAGTTGGGTCCGAGCTGAGGCGGAGCGGGGCCCGGGCTGAGGCGGAGCTGAGGCGGAGCTGAGGCAGAGTTGGGCCGGAGCTGAGGCGGAGCTGAGGCGGAGTTGGGTCCGAGCTAAGGCGGACGCTGGGTCCAAGCTGAGGCGGAGCTGGGCCCGAGCTGAGGCGGAGCTGTGCCGCAGCGGGACCGGATTTGAGGCGGAGCTGGGCCGGAGCTGATTCCGAGCTGAGGCGGAGCTGGGCCGGGAGAGGTCGCAGCGAGCGACGGAGGTGGCGCGGGGGTGACACAGGGGACAATGGGGACACGGGGGAGGTCGGATGGGTGTCGGGGGAACAAGGGGGGGACCCGCGGCTGCGGGGCCGCGCCGGTACGCGGGGCTGTGGGACACGGGGCTGAACCTCCGGGACAGGGGGCTGCAGGAGTGGGGGGCTGAATCCCCCTGGACAGGAGGTTGAATCCCCCAGGGCTCTGGGGCTGAAGCCCCCGGCACACAGTATTGCCGCCCCGGGGCTCTGGGACTGACCCTCGGGGGCTCCAGGACTGCACCAGCGGGACTCAAGGCTGGACCCTCCGGATCTGTGTGGGACACGGGGCTGCAGGGCTGAATCCCCAGGATACAGAGATGGACCCCTGGAGCTCCGGGGCTGAATGCCCCGAGGGCTCTGGGTCTGAATCCCCCAGGACATGGGGCTAAACCCCCAGGGACACGGGACTGAACCCCCCCAGGGCTCCAGAACTGCACCCCCAGGGCTCTGGGTCTGAATCCCCCAGGACATGGGACTGTGCCCCACCTGGATATGGTGCTAAACCCCCAGGGACACGGGACTGAACCCCCCCAGGGCTCCAGAACTGCACCCCCAGAGCTCTGGGATGTGGGACTGAACCTCCCCAGGCTTGGGGACACTGGGCTGTCCCAGGGCTGCCCCCCAACAGTCCTGACCCCTGGGTTCTGCCCCAAGCCCAGCCCCACCATGCCTGGGGCCTGCCAGGGGTGCACACAACCCCCAGGACTGCCCTGTCCCCAGCTCAGCCCCATGTCCCCAAAGCAGGGCACGGCCCTGAACTGGGAGTTCTTTCCCCCATTCCCTCCTCACCCTAGGGAGCTTCTGAGTCTGGATCCATCACCTGAGGCCTGCCTTGCCTTGGTGGGCCTCAACCCACTCCCCTGACCCTAAAGACCACCAGAACCCTAAAAACACATTTCTCCATTTATGCAATGTTGGGTGGCTTTGGGGGAGGGGGTTACACAGCAGGGATTGGGGACACCCCCCACAACCTCAGGACTTCAGGTACACCTCACCCACGATCTTGTAGGGGAAATTGTTCCAACCAAAAAGGGGGGTTTGGCCAGGTGTGTCATACAGGGCTGACACGACCTCCGTGATGGAGATCCCCATGTCCCACATGTACACGGATGAAATCTCCCCCACAAAGGACTGCTTGGCATCAAAACCACCCCCAAAGCTGTCCTGGTCCTGCCCCAGCACGATGGATCCTGGCACTCCCACCGTGTAGCCCTTCTGCAGCCCCTTCCTGGGCCAGGGCTTCCCGTTGAACCAGAACCTCACGATGCCCGTGGAGGATTCCCAGCTGACACACACGTGCTCGGCCTCCCCAAGAGTTTCAGGCACCTCGAAGGACAAGAACTGGTTGCCCACGTTGAAGTCATACTGGCCAGGTTTGGGCTTGAAGAGCAGGATCTCGTTGCTCTGTTTCCTGGTGGCGTAGGAGAAGAGGCTGTAGGGCCGGCTGAGGTCGGTGTAGGACTTGAGGCACACGGTGAAGTTGTTCAGGGGCTGCTCCAGCTTTGCTGTCACCTGCACGTGGGCACTTTGGGACTCTCGGGGGAACACGAATACCAAGCTGCCCAGGTCTGTGGAGATGACTCACAGGTGGTCACTCCTGCCATTGACAGGGGTGACCTCCAGCACCCGGGGTGGGTGCCACCACCACCACCAGCTGTGGCACAGGGTGTTGAGTGTCGAGTCCCTGCCACACCCCACTGTCCCCCCCACCGCCCATTTCAGTCCTCAGGGTGCCCCTTTGCCATCGTGCCCCTCCTGCCACCCTTGCCAAGACCCCTGTGCCCTGCACGGGCCCCCCTTGCAGAGCTCAGGGTGCCCCTTGGGGGTTCCCCCATGCCCCCTTTGCCCCCACCCCGCACCCTTTGGGAGCACTCAGGGTGCCCCACTGACCCCATAACCCCCCTGCATGTCCCCAGGCCCCCCAGGGTGTCCCCCTGCCACTACCTTGTGGGGCCGTGGGACCAAAGAGCGCAGTGAGGATGAGGAGGCAGAGCCACAGCGGCCCCATGGCACCGTCGAACCCGGCCACTGTCACCACCGTGGGAAAGGAGGGACCTCAGAGCCACCCGGAGCTGCTCAGAGGCTGCTCCGAGGACACCCAGGAGTGACAGTGGCTTTGCGGTGACACTGACCTTCGTCCCCAAGCCCCAGGACTGCTGGGAAATGGCGTGTGAGCGTGGGGGGAGCTGGCTTTGGGGACAGTCCCCCTGTCCCCAGGGGAGGGGCCTTCCCCCTCCTGACTCCACGTGGGGCTGGGCAGCGCTGGAACCGCTGGGTCCGTGTCCTGCCCGTGCAGGGGCAGCCATGGGGCAGCTCGGGGGGCGTGGGATGGGGAATGGGTGCCCTGGGTGTTGGTGGCACTCAGGGGGACCCTGTCCTCAGCTGGGGAACGTTCCTCGTGGTGGGTTGGTGAGGTGAAGGGGTGCTGGCTGCTGGGGAGGCGGGTGTGACTGAGGGGGGTGAGGAGGGGACAGCGGGGACCGAGGCCACCCCTGCCCCACTGCCCACGGCCCTCAGGCCCCCAGCACCTCCCGGAGCCGGGGTTTCACCACCACATCCCCCTTGACCTCGTAGCTGAGGCTGTTCCAGGCCAGCAGCGCGGGCGGCAGGCGCAGGGACAGGAAGGCCGCGCGCATCTTGTCCGGGGACAGCCCCGTGTCCCACAGGTAGACGTCGGTCAGCTCCCCCGAGAAGGAGTTATAGAGGTCAAAGCCACCCCCGAAGCTGTCCTGCTCCTGTCCCAGCAGGATGGCAGCCGTGGCCCCCACCGTGTAGCCCCTCTGCAGCCCCTTCCTGGGCCAGGGCTTCCCGTTGAGCCAGAACTCGGCGATGCCCGTGGAGGATTCCCAGCTGGCGCAGACGTGCTCCCAGTCCCTGCGGCCCTCGGGGACACGGAAGGTGACAAACTTCCCCCCCACGTAGAAGCGGTACTCCTCGGGTTTGGGCTTGAAGAGCAGGATCTCGTTGTCCTGGGCTTTGGTGGCGTAGGAGAAGAGGCTGTGGGGCCGGCTGAGGTCGGTGTAGGAGCGCAGGCACACGGTGAAGCTGCGCAGGGGCTGCTCCAGCTGCGCCTGCAGCACCACGAAGGCGTCGCTGGGATCCTTCCGGAACACGAACACCTTCCGGTACAGGTCTGGGGACAACAGAGGTGACGTCCTGGGAGGCTGGTGTGTACCACAGCCCTCTCTGACTGTCACTGCTCTAGCATCCTCCAGCCCCGCTGGCTGAGAGTGATCCCAGAGCTGCTGCCACGTCCCCCTGGGACCCTGCCCCGTGCTGGCTCCTGTCCCCCACCCCGGTGTCCCCCCCTACCTTCCTGGGCCACCATCCGGCTCCTGTCCCCCACCCCGGTGTCCCCCCTACCTTCCTGGGCCGCGATCCCCGTGAGCACAGCCAGGACGGGCAGCCAGAGCTGCAGGTGGCCCATGGTCGGTGCTGGAGCGGGGCGGGCGCGGCGCTGCCGCCGGGTTTATGTGCCCGAGGAGGGGAGGGGACTGCCGGGGGGATGTCCCCAATCCCAGCCTCAGCAGCCTGGCGTGCCCGGGAGGGGCGATTTCATGCCCAGGGTGGGTGATTTCATGCCCGGGATGGGTGATTTCATGGCATCACGCGGCCGTGCCACAAGACCTGGGGTCACCCGCCTGCACGGGGCTCCCCTTGGAGCTGGGCTCTGGGCGTGTTGTCCCCCCTGGGGGACAGGGACACCCCAGCCATGTGTCCACCCGTGTGACAGGGACACCCCGGACACTCCTTGCCCAGGTGTGCCTGCTCAGGGCAAACCCCCGTTGGAGGGGTGTGGTTCGATTTGGGGTCATCCGAGGGGTGCAGGGAAAGGTTCCCCTGTGTCCCCTGAGCCACAACCCGGGCTCTGCTCTGTCTGTCCTGCCCGAGGGGACAGAGATGGAGCCGTGGTGGCCAAGTGTCCTGGGATGACCGTGGTGTTCCCAGGGGGACAGACAGATGGGAAGGGGGAAGGTTTTGCCTGCCCCAGATGATGGTGCCGGGCTGGGGGTGTCGAGTCCCTGCAGGGCTTTGATGGATCCCCAATTTTGGGCTCATTCCCCACTATCAGTCCCCCCGTTTAGTGGGGATGAGCCCCCAGCTCCTGCAGGGCCGGGCTCAGGCAGAGCAGCCCCATTGTCCCCGCTGCTGTGCCCGTGTCACCCCCGTGACTGCACGCGCCCGGCCCTCGTGGGCTCGGGGTATAAACGCCCCCACTGCCCCCTGGCAGGCTCCAAGCTTCCTTAGCAGCTTCTCCTGCCAATTTGGAGGCACGAGGAGCACGCACCCCCCATTTCCCGCCCCCCCATCACCGCCCAGTCCCATCCAGTGCATTAACTGGGCTGGACCGGTGCCTCTGGCAGTTTGTTTGTTGTGTTTAATTCCCACTGCATCCTCTTGGCTTGTCGGGAGAGACGGAAAAAATCCCATCGCTTCTGAAATCTCCGGTGGAGCTGGGGAGGGGAGGCCGGGGCTGAGCCTCGGGGATCCCCCAGGAATCTGGGGTGACCCCCCGGGGCAGCCTGAGGCACCCCGGGGCTTTCTGTGCTGGGCGGGGGGGGGGGGGGGGTCCGGCCCCAAAGGGACCCCAAGGGAGGGGACAGAGGGCACAGAGCGGGGGGTCCTGGGGGAGTGCTGGGTGCGGGACAGAGGCTGCGGGGGCACTGTGGGGCTCAGTGCCCAGAGGCAGATTCCAGGGTGCCAAGGCTTGTGCCAGGTGGCCAGGGGTCAGTGCTGGGTGGCCCAGGGTGGCGCCCCGGATCCAGGGTGCCAAGTCTGGTGCCAGGGGTCCTTGTCCAGCGCCAAGGGGCCGGCGCTGACTGCCGGGGGTCCGTTTGGTTCTGCGGTGCAGCCCCTGGAGCTCGGCATTCCCGGAGCTCGGCAGTCCCGGAGCTCGGCATCCCCGGAGTTCAGCAGTCCCGGAGCTCGGCATTCCCGGAGCTCGGCATCCCCGGAGCTCGGCATTCCCGGAGCTCGGCATTCCCGGGAGCTCAGCAGTCCCGGGAGCTCGGCATTCCCGGAGCTCGGCATCCCCGGAGCTCGGCATTCCCGGAGCTCGGCATCCCCGGAGTTCAGCAGTCCCGGAGCTCGGCATTCCCGGAGCTCGGCATCCCCGGAGCTCGGCATTCCCGGAGCTCGGCAATCCCGGGAGCTCAGCAGTCCCGGGAGCTCGGCATTCCCGGAGCTCGGCAATCTCGGGAGCTCGGCATTCCCGGGAGCTCGGCATTCCCGGAGCTCGGCATTCCCGGAGCTCGGCAATCCCGGGAGCTCGGCATTCCCGGAGCTCGGCATTCCCGGAATTCGGCAATCCCGGGAGCTCGGCATTCCCGGAGCTCGGCATTCCCGGAGCTCGGCAATCCCGGGAGCTCGGCATTCCCGGAGCTTGGCAATTCCAGAGCTCAGCAATCCCGGGAGCTCGGCATCCCCGGAGTTCAGCAGTCGCGGAGCTCGGCAATTCCGGAGTTTGGCAACCCCGGGAATTCAGCAGTCCCAGAACTCGGCATTCCCAGAGCTCTGTATCCCCTGGCGCTCCGTAGCCCCTGGCGCTCCGCAGCCCCCGGAGCTCAGCACTCCCCGGCCGCGCCGGCATCGCCGCGGCAGCCGCGGGCGAGCAGCAGCGCCAGGGGCCCGAGGGCGCAGTGCAGCACCCCCAGCCCCTCGCTCAGCCCCAGCGCGATGTCGAAGTGCTCGAAGGAGCCGCAGGTGGGCTGGAGCAGCCCGGCCTGCAGCAGGAACTCCCCGGCCAGCCCCGCTGCGTAGGGCGCCCAGAGCCCCAGGAAGAGCCAGGCGGGCCCGGCCCCGCTCGCCCTGAGGCGCGGCACGGCCAGCGCGGCCAGCAGCAGCCCCGCGGGCAGCAGCAGCAGCAGGCAGAGGCTCAGGGCCAGGTGTAGCAGGTACAGCGGTGCCAGGATGCCCACGCTGCGCCGGACGCAGGCGGTGCCCGCGGCCACGCCGCTGACCAGCGCGGCCGGTATGGCCGAGAGCAGCGCCGCTGCCCACACGGCCACGGCCAGGCGGCGGCTGCGGGGGTCCCAGCGAGCCCAGGCGGTGCCGCAGCAGCCGCTCGCCACCAGCAGCGCCTGGGCGAAGACGCTGCAGTGCCACAGGAGGTGCGTGAGGCGGCACGGCCCCGTGCCCAGGTGCCAGCCCCGCGCCGTGCCCGCGGCCAGCGCCGGCAGCAGCGCCGCGAACAGCGCCGTGCCCAGCGCCAGCTGCGCCACCAGCGCGCGGCTCTGCGGCCACCGCCACGCTTGGGGACGCTTGGCCAGGGCCACCAGCAGGGCGCCGGTGGCCAGCGCGGCCGCGACGCTGGTGGCGGCCAGGAAAGGGGGGGCCACGCGCTGGAAGAGGGGACAGAAGCGGTTGTGGCAGGGCGCGGCGTCGTAGTCCAGGACGGTGGCGTTGCTGTAAATGTCGTCGTCGTCGTAGGGGAGGTCGCCCATGATTTCCTCCAGGTCCAGGGAGCCCGGGGTCTCCAGGATGCCGGGGCTCTGTGGGTGACGGGGTGGCATCGGGCGGGTGCCACATGGCCCTGGTGCCGCCCGTGGGGCTGCCCCTGGTGCGGGGATCGCGGGCAGGGCTGGGCAGGGCCGGGCAGGGCAGGGCAGGGCAGGGCAGGGCGGGTTATCAGGGAGAGACACACGGGGACACGGCTGGGGACAGCCGGGGTGGGGCCGCTTTCTCCCAGGAGGGACACGGGGAGGATGCAGAGCCCGGAGGGTGGACACAGAGCCTGTGGGGACACGGACCCCCATGATCCTGCCCAGAACTGGGAACCCTCACAGCTCTGCTCAGTGCTGGGGACTCCTGTGACCCCACTCAGCACCAGGGATCCCCTAAACCCCACTAAACACCCCTAAATCCCACTGGGGACCCCTATGATCCTGCTCAGAACTGGGGACTCGCAGGGCTCTACTCAGTTCTGGGCACTCCTAAACTCCTAAAATCCCCTAAACCCCACTGAGCACTGGGGATTCCCGTGGTCCTGCTCAGAACCGGGGACCTGTCTTAGGGTCCCCAGGGATCCCCTAAATCCCACTCAGCACCCCTAAATCCCACCGGGGATTCCCATGATCCTGCTCAAAACTGGGGACCCTCAGGGCTCTGCTCAGTGCTGGGGACTCCTAAACCCCTAAAATCCCCTCAACCCCACTGGGCACTGAGGATTCCTGCTCAGAACTGGGGACCCCCATGATCCTGCTCAGAAATGGGGACTCCAGTGACCCCACTCAGCACCAGGGATCCCCTAAACCCCACTCAACACCTCTAAACCCCACTGGAGGAGATTCCCGTGATTCTCCTCAGCACTGGGGGACCCTCAGGGCTCCATTCACTTTTGGGTGACTCCTAAACCCCTAAAATCCCCTAAACCCCACTGAGCACTGGGGATTCCTGCTCAGAACTGGGGACTTTCACAGCTCTGTTCCATTCTGGGGGACTCCTAAAACCCACTCAAATCCCCCAAACCCCACTGAGCACCGGGGACCCCCATGATCCTGCCCAGAATTTGGGACTCCTGTGACCCCACTCAGCACCAGGGATCCCCTAAACCCCACTCAAACCCCCCAAACCCCACTGAGCACCGGGGACCCCCATGGTCCTGCTCAGAATTTGGGACTCTGTGACCCCACTCAGCACCAGGGATCCCCTAAACCCCACTCAACTCTCCCAAACCCCACTGCAGGAGATTCCCGTGATGCTCCTCAGCACGGGGGTCCCCCCTATTTCTCCTCACACCCAGGACCCCCCCCGTGCCCCCCCAGCCGTCCCCTCCTCGGGGCTGTGACACCAGCAGGGACGGGAATTTGGGGCGGGGGTGTCACTCACCACGGGGACACAGTTGCCCATGATGCTGCTCCGAGTCTGGGGGCTCTGCGGGGTGCTGGGGGTGGCACCGGGGGTGGTGGCACCGGGGGTGGTGGCGCCGGGGGTGGTGGCACCGGGGTGGCCACTCGGACAGGGCACCCACGTGCCAGGGGGTGCCCGGGGGTGACTCCTGCGCTCCAAAGGGAGCCGAGCGCTGCGGGCAGGAGATAAGCGGTGCCCCAGGGCCGGCCCTGCCCTCTCCGCCCTGGCAGCCGGCGGGAAGCGGGAACGGCGCTGCCGGGAACGCCGCGGGGCCGCCACAATTTCTCGAGCAGGAAACCATCAGCTCTTGGCAGGACAAGCGACATTAATTAGGGATTATTTGTGTTTGCACGCGCTCCGGGGCTGGCGGTGCGGTGTGCCAGCTCCAGGGAGGGGTGGTGGGCATTGAGGGGACCCCCCCTCCCCTCCTGAAGTCTGGAATTTCCCGGTTTTTCCTTTGGAGGAAGGAAGGGCTCCCGGGGGTCATCCTGTGACACTGGAGCAGCTTGGTGACAGGGCTGGTGGCCTTGGTGGCCTTCAGGGACATCTTATAGGAACATCCCTGGAGAGGAGCAGGGCTGGGGGGCTCAGGGGGTGGGAATTGGGGTTCTGGTGGTAAATTTGGGAGGGACTGAGAGGATATTTGGGGTGAAAGTGCTGGGAAGGGACAGTTTGGGAGGGGCTGTGGAGCAAATTTAGGGGTGAAAGGCCTGGGGAGCTGCAGGGGTTGGGAATTGGGGTCACTGCTGTTTGGGGAGGGCTGGGGGCCAGAATTTGGGGGTCTGAGGGGCAGATTTGGGCGTGAAAGGGCTGGGAGCCTCCAGGTTTTGGGATTTATTGTTCTTTGGGGAGGGCTGGGAATTTGGGAGGGGCTGAGGGGCAGATTTGGTGGGAAAAGGATGAGGAAGAGTCTGGGAATTGGCAATTTGAGGGGGGCTGAGGGGCAGATTTGGGGGTGAAAGGGTTGGGAGCCTCCAGGCTTTGGGATTTATTGTTCTTTGGGGGGAACTGGGAATTTGGGAGAGGCTGAGGGTCAGGGCTGGGGGGGCTCCGAGGGGCTGGGAGAGCATTTGGGAGTAAAAAGGTTGGGGGGAGTCTGGGAATTGGCAATTTGGGGGAGATTGAGGGGCAGATTTGGGGGGGAAAGGGCTGAGGAGGAGTCTGGGAATTGGCAGTTTGGGGGGGATTGAGGGGCAGATTTGGGGATGAAAGGCCTGGGAGCCTCCAGGGATTGGGGATTTATTGTTCTTTGGGGGGAACTGGGAGTTTGGGAGGGATTGAGGGGCAGATTTGGGGGGAAAAGGCTGAGGAGGAGCCTGGGAATTGGCAATTTGGGGGGGATTGAGGGGCAGATTTGGGGGTGAAAGGCCTGGGGATCCCCAGGGACTGGGATTGGGGTTCTGCTCTTTGGGGAGGCTCTGAGGGGCAGGATCAGGGTGGGTCTGGGGGTGCGTGGGAGGTTTGGGGGCTCAGAGGAGTTTTCGGGGGGGCTGATCTGTGTCTCCCTGTCCCACCACCCCCAAACTCTCCCTCCCACCCCCAAACACAGCGAGGCAGGCAGGTAAGGTGTGTAATCCAGATATATTTATAGGATTATTTTCCGAGATTAGCACAGGATATTAGAAAGGTTATAAAGTCACATCGACGGTCGTTGGCTCCCTTTTTTATGTACAGACAAAAAAACACAGCACAACAACACAGCCCAGCCTCTGCCCCCCCGGCCTCTCCAGAGCTCCCCAAATATGGCTTTCGTGTCTATTGAGAGTTCAGTGCCGGCCAGGAAGCCTCCAAGGGGGTCCCCAAACCCTCCTCGTGCCCCAACCCCGTCACTGGGTGCATGTGGGGCCACCAACGGGACCCCCTGAGGACGGGGTGGTGGCCTGGACACGGTGACACTGACCCTGCCACCAACCCCGTGTGCGGTGTCACCAACCCCCGTGGGGACAAGGACAGGGGCCACACCCCACCCTGTCACCCCCAGGCCATCCCTCTGTGACACGGGGGTGTCTGTCACCCCCAGGCCATCCCTCTGTGACACGGGGTGTCTGTCACCCCCAAGGACTCCACACAGTGACCCCGAAAGGGTCAGGGACTCGTTGTCACCACGGTGACGTGGAGTGGCCCTGTCACAGCTTCCACCCGGGATGCTCCCGGCTCGGGAGGGTCCCTGTCACCCCAGGGCCACGCCGGTGCCACCCCCAGGTGTGACACCAATCTCCTGCTCTGCTCCCACCCCCGCCAAACCCTTCGGCTCCCGCTGCCCCAAGCGGCCTCAGATGGAATCTCTGAGCCCTCCCAGCCCCTCAGAGCTCACTCCAGGTGACACCGGGCCAGGTGACACCGCCACAGGGCCCTGCCTGCTCCCCGGGCTGCCCTGCCACACCCACAGCACGTGGCACCTCGAGAAACACCTCAAAACCACCAAAACCACCTCAAAACCACCAAAACCACCTCAAAACCACCCAAGTCACCTCAAAACCAACAAAAACACCTCAAAACCACCTCAAAACCAGCAAAACCAGCTCAAAACCACCCAAGTCACCTCAAAACCAACAAAAACACCTCAAAACCAGCAAAACTACCTCAAAACCAGCAAAGTCACCTCAAAACCACCAAAAAACACCTCAAAACCACCTCAAAACCAGCAAAGTCACCCAGAAAACACCTCAAAGCCACCTCAAAGCCACCCAAAGCAGGCTGTTCTCCTCTGGAGCAGCTCTGCAGCAGCAGAACCAGGCAGGAACTGAATTCCAAGAGGGAAAATCCTCCCTGTCCCTGCAGCTCCCACCCCCTGCCCCAGGACCACCCACCCCACTCCCATCCCTGCTCCTGGCCCTGCCTGGGACCCCCCCCAGCCCCAGAGATGGATTCTGCTGGAGAGCACATCTGGGTGGCTTCATCTGCAGGAGTCGCTCAGTCCTGGGGACCCCAGGATTCATCCCCAGAGGCTGGAAAGGAGGAAAAACCCCCAAAAACCACTCAGAACCTCCGTGTGCTGCTCCTCCCCAGTGCCAGCACTGCTCCTGGCACAGCTGAGCCACGCTGGTCACCTCTGCAGTGTCCCCAGTGTCACATGCTGGTCACCCCTGCAGTGTCCCCAGTGTCACATGCTGGTGACCTCTTCAGTGTCCCCAGTGTCACATCCCTCACTGCCACCTGTGTGTGGCACCGAGCTGGGCCTCCCCTGCCTCACCTGAGCCCCTCTCGTGCCCCCACAGGTGGCACAGGTGGCACAGGTGGCAGGTGCTGGCAGGGTTTGTGGGGGGTGACATTTCCAGCCCTGTGGAAGAGGTGGTGAAATTCTTCCTGCAGCTCCCAGGGGAGGCTCCCCACCCCTCTCCTTCCTGAAGGGTCCCTCATCCTCCAGATGGCCCCAAACCCACAGGGAGACCTCCCAGGTGAGGTTACCCCCATCCCAAAGGGTTCCTCTTTTCCAGATGGCCCCAAATCCTTGAGGTGACCTCCCGGGTGAGGCTACACCTCCCAAAATCCTTGTGGTGACCTCCCAGCTGAGGTTACCCCTCCCAAAGGGCTCCTCCAGATGATCCCAAATCCTCGGGGTGACCTCCCAGGTGAGGTTGCCCATTTCTTAAAGGGTTCCTTCTCCTCCAGATGACCCCAAATCCATGGAGAGACCTCCCAGCTGAGGTTACTCCTCCCAAAGGGCTCCTCCAGTCCTCCAGACAACTCCAAATCCACAGGGAGACCTCCCAGGTGAGGTTGTCACCTCTCCAAGGGCCCCCTCATCCTCCAGATGGCCCCAAATCCAGAGGGAGACCTCCCAGCTGAGGTTACCCCCATCCCAAAGGGTTCCTCTTTTCCAGATGGCCCCAAATCCTTGAGGTGACCTCCCGGGTGAGGCTACACCTCCCAAAATCCTTGTGGTGACCTCCCAGGTAAGGTTACCCATTTCCCAAAGGGTTCCTCTGCTCCAGATGACCCCAAATCCATGGAGAGACCTCCCAGCTGAGATTACCCCCTCCCAAAATCCTTGGGGTGACCTCCCAGCTGAGGTTACCCCCTCTCCAAGGGTCCGCTCATCATCCAGATGACCCCAAATCCAAGAAGTGACCTCCCAGGTGAGGTTACCCCCATCCCAAAGGGTTCCTCTCCTCCAGAAAACCCCCAAATCCAGGGGGTTCCAGGCCCAAGGGCATCTCCTGCACCCCCTTCTGCCCAGACTGGCTTGTGGATCCCAGAACACCTCGTGCCAAGGCTGGGGGTGCCCTAAGGATGCCAGGGGGGGCAGCCCCATCCCGGGGTGCCCAGTTTGGGGGGCTGGGCTGACAAGGTGGGGAAAGGTGTTTGGTTTTGTCTTGGAAGTGAAGGTGAAAGAGGCAGGAGGAAGGGCAAGGAGGAAGAGGGAACCCCCCTCCAATCCTCTGTGTGACCCCAAACTCCCCAGAGCCCAGATCCAGGTGTTGTGGTTGGGGTTCTCAGAGCCAAGAAGAAAATCAGCCCTTTCCAAGCTCATCCCTGCCCTGGGGAGGGAAGGGGGGGCAGAGAGACCCCAGCCCTGCTCTGGGGGTCCCAGGGAAGCAGCCCCAGCCCCAGGGGCGCTGCTTCCTGCACTGAACATCTCAATAGATGGTTACAATTGGCGTTTCCAATCAGAGAATTTCAGAGAAATAAAATCAATTTAAAAATCAGGGGCTTTTCCTCTAGATTTGCCCCCCCCCCAAAATAAATCTCAGCCCTCCCCCCTCCCGCTGGGGTGGGACCAGGGAGCTCTGGGGGCTCCTGGTGTCTCTGGGGGTCCCACCCTGGGCTCTCACCCCTTTCACACACTGACTGCACGAGGACAGCTCTGCTCCCGCATGGACACTGCTCCACAAGAACCACCAAGGATAAAACCGGGCCAGGGGCTCGCTCTGTGTCACCCCCAGCCACGGGGAGGGGACAACGGGGACACCCAGGACCCCACCCTCACCCCGGGAACCCGGAGCTGGGATTTTATCCTTGGACATCAAAGAAACCAAAAGGGAGAGAAACAAAGGGAAGAGCTACATCGACCCCAGCCCAACACCCCAACCAAGGGCCCGAAGCAAAGAGCAGCCACGAAACCAAAGCCAAAAAATAAAAAAGGTCCAAAAAGGAAGAAGGAAGAAGTCGCTCACTCACGGGTTGTGGGTCTGTGGGGGTCGGGGCGTGGGGATGGAGGTGCAAGCAAGCAAACGGGGCCGGGGCTCTCGCTGTTGGAGTGAAGGATTTGTACAAGTTCCAGAGGCGTCAGCAGCGCCTCGAGGCCGGTGGCTCTCCCTGCTCTCTGTCCCGCCATCCCTCTGTCCGTCCGTCCGTCCGCCCGTGCCGGGCGCCAGAGAAAATCTGTTGGGTTTTGTGGGGTTTGTGGTCTGGTTGCCGTTGCCATCGGGGTTCTCTTGGCTCCATTTCTCTCTCTCTCTCTCTCTCTCTCTCTCTCTCTCTGACCCTTTTAGATGAAATATTCCTTCTTGTCGTCGCCGCCGGCCTGGCCGCCCTCGGCGTTGATGATGGCGGTGTCGGCGTCCGGAGCATCATCCGAGCCCTTGGCCTCGTGGGTCAGGTACGTCCCTGGAACGGGGGACAGGGGTGGGGTCACGGGGGGCCCTGCCAGAGACCCCTCCCACACAGCCAGAGGGCCTGGAGGGGCTGCTGGGCTTGGCTGCAATGGGATGGGATGGGATGGGATGGGATCAATGGGGTGGGATGGGATGGGATGGGATGGGATCGATGGGGTGGGATGGGATCCATGGGATGGGATGGGATGGGATGGGATGGGATGGGATGGGATGGGATGGGATGGGATGGGATGGGATCAATGGGACGGGATGGGGTGGGATGGATGGGATGGGATGGGATGGGATCCATGGGACGGGATGGGGTGGGATGGATGGGATGGGATGAATGGGATGGGATGGGATCAATGGGATGAGATGAGATGGGATGGGATGGGATCCATGGGACGGGATGGGGTGGGATGGATGGGATGGGATGAATGGGATGGCATGGGATCAATGGGATGAGATGAGATGGGATCCATGGGATCCATGGGATGGGATGGGATTGATGGATGGGATGGGATGCGATGGGATGGGATGGGTTCCATGGGATGGGGTGGGATGGGATGGGATGGGATCAATGGGATCCATGAGATCCATGGGATCCATGGGATGGGATCCATGGGACGAGATCCAGGGGATGGCGTGGGATCAGTGGGATGGGAAGGGATCAACGGGATGGGATCGACAGATCAATGGGATCCATGGGATGGGATCCATGGGATCCATGGGATCCATAGGATGGGATCCATGGGATGGGATCCATGGGATGGGATCCATGGGATGGGGTGGGATCCGTGGGATGTGATGGGATGGGATGCAGACTCACTGGGGTGCTCCAGGTTTTTGGGCAGTGTCCACCTGTGCAGTGGCCAGTGCCAGTCAGGCTCCTGACCCCCTCCAACCCCTCCTGAAAAATCAGGGGGTCCTGGCTGCCCCCCAGAGCAGGGTGGGGGGCGTCACCGTGTCCCCAGGGCTTGGGCACAAACCTGGTGGCCATGAAAAGGGCAGGTGGAGGGAAAGGAGGAGGAGGAGGAGGAAGGCAGAGGGAGGAGCTGAGGGGGACACGGGGACAGGGACAATCCCAGGACAGAGATGGAGAGCAGGGGTGGCGCTGCCTCCCCGGCATTCCTGGGACATTCCTGACACTCCCACACCAGGGGCAGGACCAGGAGCTGCCTCCCCTCACCCTCCCTGCCCCGAGACCCCCGAGGGCTCCTGCAGCCCCCTGCAGCCCCCCGGGCCGTACCTTTGTGCCTGATCAGGTAATGTCCCAGCACGATGAGGAGGCTGAGCAGGAGGAAGACGATGACGGCCACCACCCCGCCGATCATGGCGTGGTAGGTGCTGGAGGTCGAGGGCACCGGGCTGGCATCTGCCCAGGCAGGGGGAGAGAAAAAAGAGACAAGAAGGAGCTGAGACCCTGCAGGGCAGCAGAGGCTGCTGCTCCCCCCCAGGAGCTCCATCCTGTGCCAGCAGCTCTGTCCTGCTGAGGGTGCTGGCCGCGAGAACGGGGGGAGCAAAGGGGAAATCTCATCTTCCACAAAAATAAAAATAAAAAAAATCAAAAAGCAAAATGGAAATCCCATCCTCCACAGTGGGGTTTTGGCCCCAGAAAGGGAGGATGAGCAGGTTTGGGTGGGAGGGGACATGCAGGCTGGCACGGCCACATGAGAGGTGATGGCTGGACCCCAAAGGTGGTCCCGAGTCAGCCTCGTCCTGTCCTGGATGGGGAATCCAGTGCAAAGATTCCACCCTGTGCTGGAATCCTGGTGACAAATCCTCCTCCCAGCCGTGCTCCATCAGCTCAGGGTGGGGACAGAGCCACATTTGGGAAGGACAAGGCGGGGGACACACAGGGGTGGCAGCAGGACAGAGGACAACACGGCACACGGACACACAGGACAAGGGACAGCTCAGGGAGCTGCTGCTCCTCCTGGAGAATCCACACCCACCACGGGGCTGGAGCCACCTGGCAGGGCTGTCCCCAGGCCCGGGCAGGGCCACCGTCCTCCTGTGGAGCTTCTCCAGGCCAAAGAGACAGAAAAGGAGCTTACGGTACCTTGGATGGGAGCTGGAGTGAAGGATGGAGCCGAGGCCATGGAAGCATGAGAGATGGGCTGGGAAGGGCCCGGGGTGGAGTGAACGTGTGGGGTGGGGAGCTGGGGAAGATCTGGGGAGGACAACAGAAACACAGGACATGAATCAATGCCACGAAGGCCAGCGAGGTGACAGAGCCCTGAGGGGACCCTCAGCGGGTCCTTCTGTGACCCCTCTGCTTCTGCCACCAACCTTGGGGACACTGTGACCATCTTCCACCATCTCCTGTCCTGCCAGACCTTGGTTACTCCTTGAGGGACCCTCATGGTGTCACCCACGAGGAGGTGTCACCTGTGCATGTCCTTGGGGACCACAGGGTGCTGGCACCAAGGTGGGCAAGGCTGGAGGTGGCTCCAGTACCTGAGACACGAGTGGCTTTAGGGACCCCAAGGGTCCTTCTGCTTCTGCCACCAACCTTTGGGACACTTCTTCCACCATCTCCTGTCCTGCCAGACCCCGAGGGACCCTCATGGTGTCACCCATCACGAGGTATCACCTGCACTCTGCTGGGCAGGGGTGGCACCAAGGTGGGCAAGGCTGGAGGTGGCTCCCAGTGCCTGAGACACGAGTGGCTCTGGGGACAAAAGTGGCAATTCCACCAAGGCTGGACGGGGAGCTCTGTGTCTGCTGTGACAGGGGCAGTGCCACCAGGTGGGCAAGGGACAGCGGGTGCCACCAGGTGGGCAGGGGACAGCAGGTGCCACCAGGTGGGCAAGGGAGAGCAGGTGCCACCTCTCAAGGACAGCACGAGGCACCCGGGGTGAGCTCCTGGATGGGTGCAGAGAGCTCTGGGTGCTCACACAGGGGACACAGGGGACACACAAGGGTGACACGGGAGTGGCTGCACAGGGTTGGGCATTTGGGGGCTCGTTCTGGGCAGGCTGAGGGAGGGGACACAGGGGACAAAGTGCCACTGAGGTGCCACCACACTGCAGGGGAAGGAGGCAGGAAAGGGAAGAGCTGGAGCAAGGGAGGAGAGCAGGAACCTCTGGATTTGCTCTGGATTTCCCAAATCCAAGGAAGAATGGCTGGGAAATGGGATCATGTGGGGTGGGATGGGCTGGGATGGGCACGGGGGGCTGGGGTGGCAGCAGCACACAGCACACACAGCCCTGAACCACGTGTGACACATGGCATGGGGACATGGGGACACAGAGAGCCCTAAACCACGTGTGACACATGGCACAGGGACATGGGGACACACACAGCCTTGAACCAATCCATGGGGACATGGGGACACACCCAGCCCTGTCCCATGTGTGACACTGCATGGGGACACGGGGACACACACACACACACACACAGAGCCCTGAACCACGTGTGACACATGGCATGGGGACATGGGGACACACACAGCCTTGAACCACCAATCCATGGGGACACACAGAGTCCTGAGCCATGTGTGACACTGCATGGGGACACACAGAACCCTGTTCCACATGTGGCACGTGGCATGGGGACACACAGAGCCCTTGTCCCCATGTCCCACGTGTGACACATGGCACTGGGACATGGGGACACACACAGAGAGCTCCATCCCATGTGTGACACATGGCACGGGGACATGGGGACACACAGAGCCCTGTCCCACGTGTGACACATGGTACGGGGACAAGCAGGGCACAGTCAGGGGACAGCACCACGTGGGCAGCAGCAGGAGCTGCCCCTTCCCACCCCGGGACAGGTGTCAGGGTGACACGGTGACACTTTTTGGGCACACAGGAGGCAGTGCCCCCTGTGCACAGGTGACACAGTGACACTTTTTGGGCCCCCAGGGGGCAGTGCCCTCACCCAGAGGTGACACAGTGACACAGAGACACATTTTGAGCACACAGGATGCAGTGCCCCCTGTACCCTCACCCAGAGGTGACACAGCGACACTTTTTGGGCACACAGGATGCACAGGTGACATATTTTGGGCACACAGGACACACAGGTGACACAGTGCCACATTTTGGCCCCCTGGGGGGCAGTGCCCTCACCCACAGGTGACACAGTGACACTTTTTGGGCACCCAGGGGGCAGTGCCCTCACCCACAGGTGACACAGTGACACATTTTGGGCACACACGGGGCAGTGCCCTCACCCATGGATGACACAGTGCCACATTTTGGGCACACAGGATGCACAGGTGACACAGTGACACATTTTGGGCACACAGGATGCACAGGTGACATATTTTGGGCACACAGGTCACACAGTGCCACATTTTGGGCACACAGGTCACACAATGCCACATTTTGTGCCCCGGGGGGCAGTGCCCCGGTGCCCCCAGGCCCACACTCACCGCTGACGTCCAGGTTGTACTTGGCCACCACGCTGCCCATGGAGCTGGTGGCCGTGCACACGTAGGTGCCGCTGTCGCTCTTGTTGAGGAAGGGGAAGATGAGGACGCTGTCGGAGCTCAGCTGCAGGGGGGCGTCGCTGCCCTCCTTCTCCCACAGGAACTCCTGCGGGCTGGGCACAGAACGGGCATGGGAACCGGGCATGGGAACCGGGCATGGGAACCGGGCACGGGAACCGGGCATGGGAACCGGGCATGGGAACCCGGGCACGGGAACCCGGGCATGGGAACCGGGCACGGGAACCGGGCATGGGAACCGGGCCTGGGAACCGGGCATGGGAACCCGGGCATGGGAACCCAGGCATGGGAACCGGGCATGGGAACCCGGGCATGGGAACCCAGGCATGGGAACCGGGCATGGGAACCGGGTACGGGAACCGGGCACGGGAACCGGGCATGGGAACCCAGGCATGGGAACCGGGCATGGGAACCCGGGCATGGGAACCCGGGCAGCCTGGGGAACGGGGATGGGATCCTCTAGAGGGTGGGGGAAATCCTACAGGAATGGGGTGGGGTCAACTGATTCCTTGGGATTTTTCTGCTCTGATTCCTTGGGGTTTTCTGTTGTGTTTTTCTGATCAGCTTTATATTAACGTCACTGGGATTTTTCACAGGGTGGGGAAGACAAAATCCTATAGGAACAGGACAGGGTAAACTGATTCCTTGGGGTTTTTCCGTTTTTCTGTTCAGCTTTATATTAATGTTACTGGGATCATTTCATACAGTGGGGAAGATAAAATCCTATAGGAACGGGACAGGGTAAACTGATTCCTTGGGGTTTTTCTGTTGTGTTTTTCTGTTCAGCTTCATATCAATATTACTGGGATCTTTTTACAGGGTGGGGAAGACAAAATCCTGTAGGAATGGGATGGGGATAAACTGACACCTTGGGTTTAAGGTTTTCTGTTTAGCTTTACATGAATGTTACTAGGATCTTTTCACAGGGTGGGGAAGATAAAATCCTATAGGAACAGGACAGGGTAAACTGATTCCTTGGGGTTTTTCTGCTGTGTTTTTCTGTCTACTTTTATATTAATGTTACTGGGATCTTTTCACAGGGTGGGGAAGATAAAATCCTACAGGAATAGGATGGAGATAAACTGATACCTTGGGGTTTTTCTGTTGTGTTTTTCTGTTCAGCTTTATATTAATGTCACTGGGATCTGTTTCATACGGTGGGGAAGATAAAATCCTATAGGAATGGGATGGGAATCAACTGATACCTTGGGGTTTTTCTGTTTAGTTTTACATTAATGTTACTGGGATCTTTTATAGGGTGATTAAAACAAAACACTCCTATAGGAACAGGATGGGCATAAACTGATACCTTGGGTTTACGTTTTTCTGTTCTGGTTTTCTGTTCAGCTTTGTATTAATGGTATTGGGATCTTTTCACAGGATGGGGAAGACAAAATCCTACAGGAATGGGATGGGGTCAACTGATTCCTTGGTGTTTTTCTGTTGTTTTTCTGATCAGCTTTATATTAATGGCACTGGGATCTTTTCACAGGGTGGGGAAGATAAAATCCTATAGGAATGGGATGGGGATAAACTGATTCCTTGGGGTTTTTCTGTTGTGTTTTTCTGTTTAGCTTTATATTAATGTTACTGGGATCTTTTCACAGGGTGGGGAAGATAAAATCCTACAGGAATGGGATGGGGATAAACTGATTCCTTAGGGTTTCAGTTTTTCTGTTCAGCTTTATATTAAGTGTTCCTAGAATCTTTTCACAAAACAATCCTATTCTAGCTGGAGACTCAAGACAGATCTCTTCAAACTTCAGACAAATCATAAACAGGGTGAAAAGAGGCAAGCAAGGAGGATGAAACTGCATCATTTGAAGCTATTAACTGGACAATCAACTCCTGAATGCAAATAAACTAAAACAAAACTTATAAACTAGATTGAAACTTATAAACCAGACTAAAACTTATAAACCAGAATAAAAGTTATAAACCAGACTAAAAGTTATAAACTAGACTAAAATTTATAAACCAGACTAAAACTTATAAACTAGATTGAAACTTATAAACCAGACTAAAACTTATTCTAATGTGAGATGCCTTGACCAGGCCCTCCTGTGCTTCCATCCTGGGGCCATCTGGGCACTGCCAGGGTGTGGCTTTTGATGACAATTCAATAAAAATTCACTTTATTCCTCTTCAATCCATCCAGTCCCAGCTCCCTGAGGCTGTCCCAGGACACAAAGGGGAAATGTTGAATTTGGGGACGAGCCAGGACGGATCCAGGAGAGGACAGGGAGCTCCCATGGAACCCCCAGGACAGGGACAGGGACACCCCAAACCCATCAGCACCTCCTGGGGTGGGATGTGGGGCCTGGCAGAGGGAGGGGAGGCCCTGAGGAGGAGGAGGGGGTGATGAAGGCCTTACATGGGGTTGCCCTGCCCGTCACACTGCAGCTGCAGCTTCTCCCCCTCGCGCGGGTACTGCGGGTGCGGCTCGATGCGCGCCGTGGGCTTGTCTGGAGAGGGAGAGAGCAGGGCTGAGGGGCTGGCACCCCAAATCCTGACATGGCACCCCAAATATTGACATGGGATCCTAAATACTGACCTGGGATCCTAAATACTGCACCTGGAACCCCAAATACTGACATGGCACCCCAAATACTGACATGGGATCCTAAATACTGACATGGCAACCCAAATACTGCACCTGGAACCCCAAATACTGACCTGGCACCCCAAATACTGACCTGGGATCCTAAATACTGACATGGTACCCCAAATCCTGACATGGCACCCCAAATACTGACATGGCACCCCAAATACTGACATGGCACCCCAAATCCTGACCTGGAACCCCAAATACTGACCTGGCACCCCAAATACTGACATGGGATCCTAAATACTGACCTGGCACCCCAAATACTGCACCTGGCACCCCAAATACTGACATGGGATCCTAAATACTGACATGGTACCCCAAATACTGCACCTGGCACCCCAAATACTGACATGGGATCCTAAATACTGACATGGCACCCCAAATCCTCACCTGGAACCCCAAATACTGACCTGGGATCCTAAATCCTGACCTGAACCCCAAATACTGACATGGCACCCCAAATACTGACATGGCACCCCAAATACTGCACCTGGCACCCCAAATACTGTCCTGGCACACCAAATACTGACCTGAACCCCAAATACTGACATGGCAACCCAAATCCTGACCTGGCAACCCAAATCCTGCACCTGGAACCCCAAATCCTGCACCTGGCACCCCAAATACTGACCTGAACCCCAAATCCTGACCTGGGATCCTAAATTCTGACCTGGAACCCCAAATCCTGCCCTGGCACCCCAAATACTGACCTGGGATCCTAAATCCTGACCTGGAACCCCAAATCCTGCCCTGGCACCCCAAATACTGCACCTGGAACCCCAAATCCTGCACCTGGCACCCCAAATACTGACATGGCACCCCAAATCCTGACCTGAACCCCAAATACTGACCTGGCACACCAAATACTGCACCTGGAACCCCAAATACTGACATGGCACCCCAAATCCTGACCTGGCAACCCAAATCCTGCACCTGGAACCCCAAATCCTGCACCTGGCACCCCAAATCCTGACATGGCACACCAAATACTGACCTGGCACCCCAAATAATGACCTGGCACCCCAAATCCTGACATGGCACCCCAAATCCTGCACCTGGCACCCCAAATCCTGACATGCCACCCCAAATACTGACCTGAACCCCAAATCATGACCTGGGATCCTAAATCCTGACCTGGAACCCCAAATACTGCACCTGGCACCCCAAATCCTGACCTGGGATCCTAAATCCTGACCTGGCACCCCAAATCCTGCCCTGGAACCCCAAATCCTGCACCTGGAACCCCAAATACTGACCTGGAACCCCAAATAATGACCTGGCACGCCAAATACTGCACCTGGAACCCCAAATACTGACATGGCAACCCAAATCCTGACCTGGCACCCCAAATCCTGACCTGGCACCCCAAATCCTCCACCTGGCACCCCACATCCTGCACCTGCCACTTTAAATCCTGCCCTGGCACATGAAATCCTGCTCCTGGCACCCCAAATCCTGCACCTGGCACCTGAAATCCTGCACCTGGGATCCCAAATCCTGCTCCTGATACTCCAAATCCTGACCTGGAACCCCAAATCCTGCCCTGGAACCCAAAATCCTCCACCTGAGATCCTAAATCCTGCTCCTGGCACCCCAAATCCTGCACCTGCCATCTCAAATTCTGTCCTGGAACCCCAAATCCACCACCAGGCACCCCAAACCCTGCCCTGCCACCCTAAGTCCTGCCCCTGGTACCTCAAATCCTGTGCAGGGATCCCAAATCTTGCCCCGAGCATCCCAAATCCTGCCCTGGTGTCCCAAATACTACCCTGGAACCCCAAATCCTTTCCCTGCAAGCTCAAATCCTGACCTGGAAGCCCAAATCCTGCCCTGATACCCCAAATCCTGCCCCTGGCATCCCAAATCCTGCCCTGATGCCCCAAATCCTGCCCCTGGCATCCCAAATCCCACCCCTGGGCAAGTCCTGGGTGTGCAGAGCTGAGGGGTGACAACACCCAGGGGTGGGGACAGCACTCAGGGGGTGCTCCCGTGTCCCCCACCCCATCAGCAGCACAGGGAACAGGGACAGGGGAATGGGGACAGGATGAGGGAAATGGAGCAGGGACAGATCCCTGGGAGATGGGGACAAGCAGGATTTGGGGACAGGAGTGGGAAGTGGAGAAAGGACAAACCCCTTGGAGATGGGGACAAGCAGGATTTGGGGACAGGGGTTGGGAAGCGGACCAGGGACAAACCTCTGGGAGATGGGGACAAGCAGGATTTGGGGACAGGATTGAGGGAAATGGAGCAGCAACAGATCTCTGGGAGATGGGGACAAGCAGGATATTTGGGGACAGGATTGAGGGAAATGGTGCAGGGACAAATCCCTGGGAGATGGGGACAAGCAGGATTTGGGGACAAGCAGGATTTGGGGACAGGAGTGGGAAGTGGAGAAAGGACAAACCCCTTGGAGATGAGGACAAGCAGGATTTGGGGACAAGGAGGATTTGGGGACAGGGGTTGGGAAGTGGACCAGGGACAAACCTCTGGGAGATGGGGACAAGCAGGATTTGGGGACAAGCAGGATTTGGGGACAGGAGTGGGAAGTGGAGAAAGGACAAACCCTTTGGAGAGGGGGACAAGCAGGATGTGGGGACAGGGGTGGGAAGCTGAGGGCGTGTGTGTCACCAGGCAGGAGAAGTGTCACCATGCAGGGGAAGTGTCACCATGCAGGGGATGTGTCACCATGCAGGGGAAGTGTCACCATGCAGGGGAAGTGTCACCGTGCAGGGGAAGTGTCACCATGCAGGGGAAGTGTCACCGTGCAGGGGATGTGTCACCATGCAGGGGATGTGTCACCATGCAGGGGAAGTGTCACCATGCAGGGGAAGTGTCACCGTGCAGGGGAAGTGTCACCATGCAGGGGAAGTGTCACCGTGCAGGGGAAGTGTCACCATGCAGGGGATGTGTCACCATGCAGGGGAAGTGTCACCATGCAGGGGAAGTGTCACCGTGCAGGGGAAGTGTCACCATGCAGGGAAGTGTCACCGTGCAGGGGATGTGTCACCATGGAGGGGATGTGTCACCGTGCAGGGGATGTGTCACCATGCAGGGGATGTGTCACCGTGCAGGGCAAGTGTCACCATGCAGGGAAGTGTCACCATGGAGGGGATGTGTCACCATGGAGGGGATGTGTCACTGTGCAGGGGAAGTGTCACCGTGCAGGGGAAGTGTCACCATGGAGGGGAAGTGTCACCGTGCAGGGGAAGTGTCACCATGGAGGGGATGTGTCACCATACAGGGGAAGTGTCACTGTGCCCCACGTGTGACAAGCCCACCATGTCCACGTGTCCCTGAGCACACCAGGCCACCTGGGTGGTGTCCCCTGAGCCTCCAGCCCAGCCCAAAGGTCCCCCCACGTACAGTGGACCTGCAGCTTCTGCGTGGTGGACCTCTCTGAGTTCTGCAGGGACTCGTGGTCCACGGTGCAGGTGACCTCCACCTCGTTGTCCTCCTTGGTGACACGGAACTCCACCCTGCTGGTCACCGTGAAGGTTTTGCCATTGGGGTCCTCAACCACCTCGGTGCCCGAGTCTGTGGGGACAGGGACAGATGGCAGCTGAGCAGGGACAGCCCTGCCTGGCAATGGGAAAAACACAAATTCCCACTGAAGGGTTTGAGCTGCAGCCACAGGAGAGGCTTGGATTGATGTAAAAATTGTAAAAATATAATTGTGGCTGTATTATAATGAAATTATAATTGTATTATAACTGTACTATAATTGTATCATAATTGCATTATAACTGAATTATAACTGCATTATAATTGTATTATAACTGCATTATAATTGTATTATAACTGCATCATAACCAACTGTATTATAACTATATTATATATTACATATTAATTATGTGCTATAATATAGTGCATTATAACTGCATTAAAACTGTAGTACAACTGTATTATCATTGTATTACACCTGTATTATAACTGCATTGTTATAATTGTCAAAATACAATACACAGACATTAAGCAGAAAAATCATAAACACAGATTAGTTTAGAAAGTTGTATTAGCTTAGGTTATACTATATATAATATATATTATTATATATAATAATGTAATGTAATGTAATGTTATGTAATGTAATGTAATATAATATAATATAATATAATATAATATAATATAGTATAATGAAATTGTATTTTACATTATAAAATTATGATATATTCTGTATTCTATATTTTATGTAATTATATATTATATAATCAAGATAACATAATATAACCATATTCTATAATTATACTTTATGATTTTATATACATGATATATAATATATAATAAATATAATTATTTCTATATTTTTAATTTCTATATTATTTTAATATATTCCTATATTTTTAAATTTAATTATTTCTATATTCTTAATTATATAGTATTATATATTATATAACCAATATAACATAATATATAACTATATTCTATAATGATACTATGTGTTCTATTATATATTATATATATAATATAAGTATGTACATATTTTATATTATCATTACATATTTTTTAATCTACTATATATATAATAATATAATTACATATTACCTCCTAACGAAGAAACCCATGCCTCCCTGGCATAATATAATATAATATAATATAATATAATATAATATAATATAATATAATATAATATATTTAGTATAGTGATGTATATGTTTTATGTATATCATAATATATTTTTAATCCATTATATATATAATATAATTACATATTACCTCCTAACAAAGAACCCCGTGCCTCCCCTGGCCCTATAACCAAACACCCCCTAAACCCCCAACCTCCAACCCTGCCACCCCCAAACCTCTCTCAAACTGAACCAGCCCCAGCGCTCCCGTCCCCCGCGCTGTCCCCCCCGGCAGTGCCACCCCCTGTGCCCCGCGGTGTCCCCATCGGGCAGTGCCACCCCCTGTCCCCCGCGGTGTCCCCGCGCTGTCCCCACCCCGCAGTGCCACCCCCTGTGCCCCGCGCTGCCCCCCCGGCAGTGCCACCCACCGGGCAGTGCCACCCCCTGTCCCCCGCTGTCCCCGCGCTGTCGCCCCCGGCAGTGCCACCCACCGGGCAGTGCCACCCACCCTTGATGTCCCTGTTGCCCTTCCTCCAGCGCAGCTGCGCCGCGGGTTTGCTGCCGGAGGAGCGGCAGAGCAGCCGCGCCACCTTCTCCTCGTCGATGGGCTGCTCGTGGCCGAAGATCTGCGGCTTCTGTGGGATCCCTGCACGGGGAGGAGGGGGAGGAGGAGGAGGAGATGGAAAAACACAAATCTGAGGGGCAGTGCCACCGCGAGGGGTGACACCCACAGGGGCATGGGGGCTGCGAGCTGCTGGGGGAGGGTGTGGAATCCTTTCCTCAGGGAAATCCTGACCTGGGCATCCCAAGTCCTGCACCTGGCATCCCAAGTCCTGCACCTGGCATCCCAAATCCTGTCCCTGGTACCCCAAATCCTACCCCTGGCATCCCAAATCCTGCACCTGGCATCCCAAATCCTGTCCTGGAACCCCAAATCCTGCACCTGGCATCCCAAATCCTGCCCTGGAACCCCAAATCCTGCACCTGGTATTCCAAATCCTCCACTTGGGATCCCAAATCCTGCACCTGGTACCCCAAATCCTGCCCTGGTACCCCAAATCCTGCACCTGGGATCTCAAATCCTGTCCCTGGCACCCCAAATCCTGCACCTGGGATCCCAAATCCTGCCCTGGTGTCCCAAATCCTGCCCCTGGTGTCCCAAATCCTGCCCTGGTACCCCAAATCCTGCCCTTGGCATCCCAAATCCTGCAACTGGGATCCCAAATCCTGCAACTGGTACCCCAAATCCTGCACCTGGCATCCCAAATCCCGCATCTGGGATCCCAAATCCTGCCCTGGATTCCAAATCCTGCCCTTAGAAGCCCAAATCCTGCACCTGGTACTCCAAAAACTTCCCCTGGCACCCCAAATCCTGCACCTGGAACCCCAAATCCTTCCCTTGGCACTCCAAATCCCACACTTGGAGCTCCAAATCCTGCACCTGCAACTCCAAATCCTGCCCTGGCATCCCAAATCCTGCACCTGGTACTCCAAATCCTGCCCTGGAACTCCCAAAATCTGCACCTGGTACTCCAAAACCTTTCCCTGGCACCGGGAAATCTTTTAGCCAGGGTGGCACAGTCTGAACTTTAGGCACAGCCTGTACTTTAGGGACAGTGGAAAATCTTTTAGGAGGGGTGGCACAGTCTGGACTTTAGGGACAGTGGAAAATCTTTTAGCCAGGATGGCACAGTCTGGACTTCAGGAAAAAAGGGAGATGTTTCAGGAAATGTGGCAAAGTCTGGAATTTAGGAAAAGAGGGAAATCTTTTAGCCAAGGTGGCACAGCCTGGATTTTAGGCACAGTGGGCAATCTTTTAGCCAGGGTGGCACAGCCTGGACTTCAGGGACAGTCTGGACTTCAGGAACAGTGAGAAATCTTTCAACAAGGGTGGCACAGCCTGGACTTTAGGAAGAGGGAAATCTTTTTGCTAAGGTGGCACAGTCTGGATTTCAGGCACAGCCTGGACTTTAGGGACAGTGGAAAATCTTTTGGGAAGAGTGGCAAAGTCTGGACTTTAGGGACAGTCTGGATTTTAGGAACAGTCTGGACTTTAGGCAAAGAGGGAAATCTTTCAGCCAGGGTGGCACAGTCTGAACTTTAAGCACAGTCTGGACTTTAGGCACAGTGGGCAATATTTCAGCAAGGGTGGCACAGCCTGAACTTTAGGGACAGTTCTGGATTTTGGGAAAAGAGGGAAATCTTTTAGCCAAGGTGGCACAGCCCAGATTTTAGGCACAGTCTGGACTTTAGGGTGGCACAGCCTAGACTTTAGGAAAAAAGGGAAATGTTTCAGCAAATGTGGCCAAGTCTGGACTTTGGGGACAGTCTGGACTTCAGAAAAGAGAGAAATCTTTCAGCCAGGGTGGCACAGTCTGGACTTCAGGCACAGAGGGAAATCTTTCAGCCAGGGTGGCACAGTCTGGTTTTTAGGCACAGTGGGCAATCCTTCACCAAGAGTGGCACATTTAGGGCTGTGCCCATGTCCTACCCAGCACGGTGACCAGGGCCTTGGCTGTCCTGACGGGCATGGTGAAGATGGAGCAGGTGTACTCGCCCTCGTCAGCCAGCACCACGTCGCTGATGCTGATGGTCAGCTCGTTGGGGGTGGAGCGCTCCAGCTGGATCCGGTTATCCCGCAGGGCTGGGGACAGTGGGGACAGTGCCACCACCCCGGGTCAGTGCCATCACCCCAGCCCAGTGCCACCACCCCAGTCCAGTGCCCAAGCTCAGCGCCACCACCCCAGCCCAGTGCCACCATCCCAGCCCAGTGTCACCACCCAAGCTCACTGCCACCGCCCCAGCTCAGTGCCACCACCCCAGCCCAGTGCCCAAGCTCAATGCCACCATCCCAGCCCAGTGCACAAGCTCAATGCCATCACCCCAGCCCAGTGCCACCACCCCAGCTTGGTGCCACCATCCCAGCCAGCAGCAGCTCCCAGGGTGGCAGCTTTGGGTTTTCCCTCCTTTTTCCCCAACTGTTGGGTTTTATTTCATTTTTCCTCAGCTGTGGGATTTTATTTCTTTTTTCCCCAGCTGTGGGGTTTTACCTGGAGTTGGGGTTTTATGTAATTTTTCCCACCTTTGGGGTTTTACCTCCTTTTTCCCCACTGTGGGGTTTTACCTCAAGTTGTGGTTTTACCCCATTTTTCCCAAACTGTGGGACTTTACCCATTTTCCCCAAACTGTAGGATTTTACCCCATTTATTCCCAACTGTGGGATTTTACCCCATTTTCCCCAATCTGTGGGATTTTACCTCTTTTTTCTCAAACTGTGGGATTTTACCCGATTTATTCCCAACTGTGGGATTTTACCCATTTTCCCCCAAACTGTGGGATTTTATCCCATTTTCCCCCAGCTCTGGGGTTTTACCCCATTTATTCCCAAGCTGTGGGATTTTACCCCATTTTCTGCAACTGTGGGATTTTACCCCATTTTTCCCAAACTGTGGGATTTTACCCCATTTATTCCCAATCTGTGGGATTTTACCCCGTTTTTCCCCAGCTCTGGGGTTTTACCCCCATTTTCCTCAACTGTGAGGTTTTACCTCGAGTTGTGGTTTTACCCCATTTTCCCCCAACTGTGGGATTTTACCCCATTTGTTCCCAACTGTGGGATTTTACCCATTTTCCCCAAACTACGGGATTTTACCCCAATTTCCCAGTCTGTGGGATTTTCCCCATTTTCCCCTCTGTGGGTTTTATGGGTTTTACCTCGTTTCTCCCCGAAGTACAGGGTCTGCTGGGCGGGGTTGGACCACTGCAGCGAGGAATCGTCGGGATCCTCCACCTGGCACTTGAGCACCACCGTGCCCCCGGCCACCACGGTCTCGTCCGACGTCGTGGGCTGGCTCTCTGCACGTGGACAGGGACAATGAACGGTGTCACCTCCCTGCAGAGCACCCCAGGGGACAGCAGTGTCCCCAAAAGCCACCTGAGCACAGCTCTGTGGTGGTCCTGTTCCTCTGCAGGGATGATCCCAAAAATCAGGGGGGGTTTGCCTCATTCCTGAGCTGGGATGGGTCCTGTCACCCCACCTGCAGCAGCCATGGGGACAGGGGACACTGCTGTCCCCAGGGCAGCTCCCAGGGACAGAAGCACAGCCCCAGAGCTGCTGGAGGGTCCTGCCATGAGCACATCCCAAAATTGGCCAGTGAGGATGGAACTGGGGATGGGGATGAAGGGACACTGGGAATGTTTTTAATCCCAGTTTGAGGCTTCTCTGGAAATCCTGGTGAGGTAGGGACTCATGGAATGCCAGAATAGGTTGGGTTGAAGGGACCTAAATGTCACCCAGTGCCACCCATGCCATGGCAGGGACACCTTCTGCTCCAAGCCCTGCCTGGGATGCAGCAGGAGAAGCTGGCACTGCCTGGTGGCATCTGGGCAGGGATTGAGCCCTGCCACCCCACCTGCAGCAGCCATGGGGACAGGGGACACTGCTGTCCCCAGGGCAGCTCCCAGGGACAGGAGCACGGCCCCAGAGCTGCTGGAGGGTCCTGCCACAAGCACATCCCAAAATTGGCCAGTGAGGATGGAACTGGGGATGGGGATGAAGGGTTCATCCCAGTTTCAGGCTTCTCTGGAAATCCTGGCCAGGGAGGGACTCATGGAATGGGCTGGGTTGAAGGGACCTAAATGTCACCCAGTGCCACCCATGCCATGGCAGGGACATGTTCCACTGTCCCAGGTGCTCCAAGCCCTGCCTGGGATGCAGCAGCAGAAGCTGGCACTGCCTGGTGGCATCTGGGCAGGGACTGACCCTGGCACTCCCTGCCAGGCACTCTGGGATGCTCCATTCACCACCCCCATCCCTGCACAGGCACCCCAGCCCATGGAGTGCCACCTGTGGGTGTCACTGTCCCCTCCCAGTGCCACCCCTACGGGCAAGTGTCACATTCACATTTTCTGAAAAATCCCTTCACCAAGATTTCTCTCCTGGGAAGCTGAGAAGCCTCAGAGAAAAAGGAAAACAAAATTATCCCATTTTTCTCTCCTGTGTTTTGCTGCTTTGGAACGTGGTTGGACATTGTTTATCAACAGGTGATTGTGTCACTGGTTTAATGTGAATTGTTTTTACTTAAAGACAATTCAAACTGTGTCAGGACTCTGGAGAGAGTCACGAGTTTTCATTAATATTTTTTTTAGCATTCAGTTAGTATCCTTTCTGTATTCTTTAACATATTCTAGTTCAGTATTCTAAACTAGAATATAGTATTAGGGATATATATATATCTCTCCCTAATATATAGTATTATGTAATACAGTATTATAAAGTAATAAATCCAAGATAGTATTATATAATGATACTACATAATAATATATAATATATAACATAAAATATATAATATATAATACAGTATAATCTAATATAGTATAATATGGTATAATATAATATGTTATATGATATGATACATAATACAATATAATATAATCAAGTAATATATAATATAGTATTATAAAGTAATAAATATAAGATATTATATAATGATACTACATAATAATATATAATATATAATCTATAATATAATACTGTATAATCTAATATTGTATATGGTATAATATGTTATAATATGATATGATACATAATATATTATAATATAATATAATATAATATAATATAATATAATATAATCAAGTAATACATAATATAGTATTATAAAGTAATAAATATAAGATAGTATTATATAATGATACCATATAATAATATATAATATATAATTATATATTATATTTTCTACAATATATTACTTTGTAATACTATATTATATATTACTGGATTATATTATATAATATCATACCACAATATATCATATTACACTATATTATACTATATTACATTATACTGTACTATATTATATATTATATATTATATATTATATATAATTATATACAATACTATTCTATAGTACTACATAATACTCTTACACCAGTCTAATACTATGACACAGTACTATATACAATACAATTATATAACATTATAAAATAACAAATCATCCTTCTGAGAAGCTGGGGTCAGGCTCATCGCTCCTCCCTGCCTCGAGGGTCCCCACACAGGCAGGACGAGCTCCTGTCCCCCCCAGGCTGGTCCTTCATCTCCTCCTCCTCCTCCTCCTCTCCTTCCCCCCTGGCACAGCTCCAGGACCGGGTCACCCCCAGCCCAAGCACAGCCATTCCTGGGAGTGTCCGTGCAGGGACAGGGGGACGGTCACCCCAGCCCAAGGACAGGGGGACAGTCACCCCCAGCCCAAGGACAGGGGGACGGTCACCCCCAGCCCAGGGACAGGGGGAATGGTCACCCCAGCCCAAGGACAGGGGGACAGTCACCCCCAGCCCAAGGACAGGGGGACGGTCACCCCCAGCCCAGGGACAGGGGGACGGTCACCCCAGCCCAAGGACAGGGGGACGGTCACCCCCAGCCCAAGGACAGGGGGACGGTCACCCCAGCCCAAGGACAGGGCCCAAGGACAGTTATTTTTGGGAAGTGTCCATGCAGGGACAGGGGGATGGTCACCCCAGCCCAAGGACAGGGGGGACGGTCACCCCAGCCCAGGGACAGGGGGACGGTCATCCCCAGCCCAAGGACAGGGGGATGGTCACCCCCAGCCCAAGGACAGGGGGATGGTCACCCCCAGCCCAAGGACAGCCACTCCTGGCAGTGTCCGTGCAGGGACAGGGGGACGGTCACCCCAGCTCAAGGACAGGGGGACGGTCACCCCAGCCCAAGGACAGGGGGACGGTCACCCCCAGCCCAAGGACAGGGGGACGGTCACCCCAGCCCAAGGACAGGGGGACGGTCACCCCCAGCCCAAGGACAGGGGGACGGTCATCCCCAGCCCAAGGACAGGGGGACGGTCACCCCAGCCCAAGGACAGGGGGATGGTCACCCCAGCCCAAGGACAGCCATTCCTGGCAGTGTCCATGCAGGGACAGGGGGACGGTCACCCCCAGCCCAAGGACAGGGGGACAGTCACCCCCAGCCCAAGGACAGTTATTTTTGGGAGTGTCCGTGCAGGGACAGGGGGACGGTCACCCCAGCCCAAGGACAGGGGGACGGTCACCCCAGCCCAAGGACAGGGGGACGGTCACCCCCAGCCCAAGGACAGGGGGACGGTCACCCCAGCCCAAGGACAGCCACTCCTGGCAGTGTCCGTGCAGGGACAGGGGGACGGTCACCCCAGCTCAAGGACAGGGGGACGGTCACCCCAGCCCAAGGACAGGGGGACGGTCACCCCAGCCCAAGGACAGCAGGACGGTCACCCCAGCCCAAGCACAGTTATTTTTGGGAAGTGGCCCTGCAGGGACAGGGGCACACGGCACAATCCCCGGGCCCAGCAAAGGAACACCCCAATTTCCTCCTTCTCCACACTCAAGGTGAAAAGCAATTTCTCCCCGTGCTGCCATCACAAACTGCTCCCAGCTCGGGAGGGAGGGCTGGGAGGAGCCAGGACAAGGTGTTGGCCTTGCCTGTTAAAATCCAGAAAGGCTGGGCTGGAAGCACCCGAGCATGGAATTTTTGGGAAGGAAATCCCCATTTATTTATTTCATATATATATTTTAAAGTATTTAAGTATTAATTTATTTATTATTTATTTCAGGAAATCCCCATTTATTTATTTCATATAAATAAATGAAATAAATTTATTTCATTTATATATATGAAATAAAATATATATAAAATATATATTATAACATATATATATAAATGAAATAAATATATATAAAAATAAAAAATATATAATAATATATAAATAATATATATATAAAAAATATATATTTTAAAATACTTTATAATACTTTATATATTTTAAAGTATTTAAGTATTAATTTATTTATGATTTATTTCAGGAAATCCCCATTTATTTATTTCATATATATATATTTTTTAAAGTATTTAAGTATTAATTTATTTAATATTTATTCCTTCCTTTGGGAAGGAATTCCTCCTTCCCAAGGGTGTGAGGCCCTGGCACAGGTGCCCCAATCAGCTGTGGGTGCCCCTGGATCCCTGGCAGTGCCCAAGGCCGGGCTGGAGCCCCCTGGGACAGTGGCACAGCATCCCTGTCATGCCAGGGGTGGCATAATAAACAAACAAATAATAAATAAATAAATCCTTAATAAATAAATAATTATAAAAATAAATACAGTAATAAATAATAAATATAACAATAACAGTATAACAAAAAAAACCAATATAAATAGAAAATATAATTACACAAAAAAAAAAAATGAAAATAATTTCATAAATTAAAAATATAATATAAATAACGAAATATAAAATATAACATAATTGCAATAAATAAATAAAAATAATGAATAAATCCAAATCAATGAATCAATCCAAGCCAGCAGCACCAGCCTGACCCCAGCCCAGGGCTCTCGGAACAGGGGCTGTCCCTGGTGCCACCCCAGTGCCACCAAGGCTGGGCAGGGCTGGCACCACGAGCTGTGCCAGGTGCTGCCCGCCGGGAGCATCCGCCCTGCCCGTGCCAGCGAGCGCTGCCAGCCCGGCCTGTGCCACCTGCCAGGGCTGGCACTGCCCCGGCCTCCTCCTGGCACTGCCACGGCCACGGCACGGCCAGGGCTGCACCGACCCCTGGGCACCCTCAGGTGCCCGCTCAGGGAAATCAAGGAGTTATTTCAGTGGAAATACATCTTTTTTATTTTTTATTTTTATTATATATATTTTTTAATATATATTTTATATGTATTTATATTTTATATTATATATATATTGTATATATATATTCATTATATAATTATATATTATTATATATATTATTATATATTATATATAATTATATATTATAATTATATTATATATTATAAAAATATATTATATTTTTATAATATATATTCTATATAGATTTTAATATATATTTTATATGTATTCTATATTATATATAATTCTATGTAATATATAGAATATATTTATATATATATTTTTATATATTACGTAGTTTATATATTTTAATAGATATCTATTATAGTATTTTATATAGATTTTATGTAGATTATATATATAAAAATTAAGATGTTATATGCACATAAAATATATTTTTTTATTTTTCATATTTTATAGTATTTTATATATTTTATAAAGTTTTATATTTTGATATATATTTTTATATATTATATTTTAAATATATTTTAAGAGATATTTTATACTTTATATATTTTTAAAGATATTTTATATACATATTTTATATATATGTGCATATATATGTATATATATAAGTATGTATATATAATATGTATGTATATATATAATATGTGTATATATAATATGTATGTATATATGTATGTATATATATAACATGTATGTGTATATATACATATATATGTATATAATATATATTTTATATAGTTTTATATTTTTATAGTTATATATGTTATATTTTAATATATACTTTAATGTATATTTTAATAAATATTCTATATATATTTTATATATTTTTATTTATTATATTATTTTATATCTTTATTTATATAATATATAATTTTATAGATATTATAAATTCTATATGTTTATATATTTTTAATAGAGTTTTGGTTTGGTTTTTTTGTTTTTTGTTTTGGGGTTTTTTTTCAGTAAGAGAAGTTCTTTCCAGGTGAGGCCTCTGGGCAGCCTGGGCACTCTGCCACCCCTCCCTGGCACCATCAGAGGGACAAACCTGGCACAGGAGAGCTCAGACCAGCCCAGGATCCAGAGCAAGGCACAAAACCCCAAAAGCACCCCAAAAATTCTGTGTGGGGCCCAGAGCTGCTGCCCCTGTTTGTTTGTGCAGCTGAGGCAGGGAAAACCTGGAGCTCCAGAAAAATCAAAATTTCATTAATTAGAACTGGGCACGGTGGCACAGGGGCTGGGCTGGAGGGCATCAGGGGGAACAGGGAGAAAAAGGGTGGAGGGAAAAGGGTGGAGGGAAAGGGTGGAGGGAAAAGGGTGGAGGGAAAGGATGGAGGGAAAGGAGGATGGAGGGAAAGGATGGAGGGAAAGGGTGGAGGGAAAGGGTGGAGGGAAAGGGTGGAGGGAAAGGATGGAGGGAAAAGGGTGGAGGGAAAGGATGGAGGGAAAGGATGGAGGGAAAAGGATGGAGGGAAAAGGATGGAGAGAAAGGGTGGAGGGAAAGGATGGAGGGAAAGGGTGGAGGGAAAGGATGGAGGGAAAGAAGGATGGAGGGAAAGGGTGGAGGGAAAGGATGGAGGGAAAGGAGGATGGAGGGAAAGGGTGGAGGGAAAGGATGGAGAAAAAGGATGGAGAAAAAGGATGGAGGGAAAGGATGGAGGGAAAGGATGGAGGGAAAGGGTGGAGGGAAAGGGTGGAGGGAAAAGGGTGGAGGGAAAGGGTGGAGGGAAAGGGTGGAGGGAAAAGGGTGGAGGGAAAGGGTGGAGGGAAAGGATGGAGGGAAAGAAGGATGGAGGGAAAGGGTGGAGGGAAAGGATGGAGGGAAAGGGTGGAGGGAAAGGGTGGAGGGAAAGGATGGAGGGAAAGAAGGATGGAGGGAAAGGGTGGAGGGAAAGGATGGAGGGAAAGGAGGATGGAGGGAAAGGGTGGAGGGAAAGGATGGAGAAAAAGGATGGAGGGAAAGGATGGAGGGAAAGGATGGAGGGAAAGGGTGGAGGGAAAGGGTGGAGGGAAAAGGGTGGAGGGAAAGGGTGGAGGGAAAGAAGGATGGGGGGAAAGGGTGGAGGGAAAGGGTGGAGGAATAAGGATGGAGGGAAAGGATGGAGGGAAAGGTGGAGGGAAAGGGTGGAGGGAAAAGGATGGAGAAAAAGGATGGAGGGAAAGGATGGAGGGAAAGGAGGATGGAGGGAAAGGATGGAGGGAAAAGGGTGGAGGGAAAAGGATGGAGGGAAAAGGATGGAGGGAAAAGGATGGAGGGAAAGGATGTGAACATCTCTGCTGTTCCTGGAGGCCAGCAGTGAGTGTCCCCATCCAGCCACGAGTGTCCCCAACAGTGACTGTCTCCATACTACAAGGAGTGTCCCCATCCAAAAATTGCTGTCCCCATTCAAAAATTGCTGTCCCCACCTAACAGTAACCATCCCCATCCATCCAGGAGTGTCCCCATCCAGCAGTGACTGTCCCCATTCAGCAAAGAGTGTCCCCATCCAACAATGAGTGTCCCCATCCATCCAGGAGTGTCCCAATCCAGCAATGACTGTCCCCATCCAAAAATAAGTGTCCCCATCCAGAAATTACTGTCCCCATCCAACAGGAACTGTCCCCATCCAAAAATGAGTGTCCCCATACTACAAAGAATGTCCCCATCCAGCAAGGAGTGTCCCCATCCAAAAATGACAGTCCCATCCAGCAGGGATTGTCCCAACCCAGCAGTGACTGTCCCCATCCAGCAGTGACTGTCCCCATCCAGCAGTGACTGTCCCCAAGTCTCTGCAGCTCTGGGCCTCCAGCCCCACGATGCTCCCAACCAGGAAAATTTGATTTTCTGCATCCCAGGAATTCTGCACCACAGGCACAGAGCTGCCTGCCTGGAGCAGCCTCACTGCTGGAGGTCAGAAATGAAATGTTGGATTTCACCTGGAGCACCCTCAGGACCCAGGGACAGAGGCTGGAACAGCCCAGCAGGACCAGACTGGAGCTGCAGGAACCTCTCCAAGGAATGTCCTCCCCATCCCAGCTTTTTTCCAGGCTGGGAAAGAATCTCTGGAGCAGAAATAACCCCAGGGAAAACCACCCACTGCTCCAAGCCCTCCAACGCCTCTGGTTCACAGTCATGGCCCAAAAATGTTTCTCATTTCCCTCCCTCATTCTCAAAAAAAGCGTTTCTTATTTCCCTCCTTCTTTCCCAAAATTTCCCTCCTTCTTTTTAAAAAAATTCCTTCTCATTTCCCTCCTTCTTTCCCAAAATTCCCCTCCTTCCTTCCCAAAAAATCCCTCTTCATTTCCCAAAATTTCCCTCCCTCTTTCCCAAAAAAAAAAACCCTCCCTCTTTCCCATCTACTCTGTTTATCATCACAAAGATCCAATTCATCCCCTTGGGCACAGATGTTTTCCAAGGCTCCTTTTTCTCCTCTCCAAGGACTTTGTGTTCCAGGAATTCCCTCCTCAGCTCCATCCCCACTTTTTCTGCGTGGATCCACAAAGGAATCAGCCCTGGCAGGGAGGGAATTTTGAATTTTCATGGATCCATGCAGGAATCAGCCCTGGCAGAGATGGAATTTTGAATTCTCATGGATTCATGCAGGAATCAGCCCTGGCAGGGAGGAAATTTTGAATTCCTGTGGATTCTTGCAGAAATCAGCCCTGGCAGGGAGGGAATTTTGAATTCTGATGGATCCTTACAGGAATCAGCCCTGGCAGGGAGGGAATTTTGAACTCACATAAATGCATGCAGGAATCAGCCTTGCCAGGGTGGAAATTTTGAATTTTCATGGATCCATGCAGGAATCAGCCCTGGCAGAGATGGAATTTTGAATTCTTGTGGATCCATGAAGGAATCAGCCCTGGCAGGGAGGGAATTTTGAATTCTGGTAGATCCTTGCAGGAATCAGCCCTGGCAGGGAGGAAATTCTGAATTCACAGATCAGCAAACCTCAGACATCTGCTGTGCACATCCCTTTGCAGGCTGATTTTTGCAGGGTGTGAATCCACAGTCTGGAATATCCAGAGCACAAATTCCAGGCAGCTGAGCAGCTCCAGATTTCCCAGGAGAGGGAAACCTGCTCCTGTTTGGGTGCATCTGCTCCTGCAGCTCCAGGGCTGGTTCCTCCCCTGCCCAGATGTCCTTTGTGCTCGTGGGGTCCATCCAGGCTGTCCCCAAAATGCAGATCCAGGCAGGAAAAAGATGCTCAGAGCCAAAGGTGAAGGTGGGAGGGATCCAGGCTGATCCAGGACAGGGCTCCACGTGGGGTTGGGTAAAATGCAGTGTTCTCTTTGGGGTCAGAAAGTTGAAATTCTCAGCATTTAGGACATCCTGTGTGGTGTCACCTGGCTCTGGGTACAGGCAGGATGCAGCAGCTGCAGAATTCAGGGTGTTGCTGTTCTCCTGACAGGGATAAATCCATCCAGAAACTCCACTGGTGCCTCAGGTTCCTTCTGGCAGCTCCCACCTCTGCACCTCCAGCCCCCACAGGGTGAAGGGATTGGTGCCAGGGGCTGTCACAGGAATGGAAATATTCCCTAAAAGTGGCAAACACAGCCCTGGGTGTGCTCCCAGCTCAGCTCTGCCAGGGACAGGGTGATGGGAGCTGGGAGATCCTGAGGTTCAGGGGGATCCTGATGTTCCAGCAGGATGGGATCTCATTCCTTGTGACCCCAGGAGCTTCACATCATCCCATGTGAAACCCCCAAACCCCAAATTCCAGAGGATTTCTCTGTAAATGAGCATTCCCTGACTCCAGGGGCTTCACTCACATGAAACCCCCAAACCCCAAATTCCAGAGGATTTCCCTGTAAATGAGCATTCCTGAGAAGAAGCATTCCCTGACTCCAGGGGCTTCACACACATGAAACCCCCAAACCCCAAATTCCAGAGGATTTCTCTGTACATGAGCATTCCTGGGAAGGTGAACAGCAAGAGGATGCAGCTTCTCATATGAAACCCCCAAATCCCAGAGGATTTCACCATAAATGAGCATTCCCTGACTCCAGGGGCTTCACACACATGAGACCCCTCCAAACCCCAAATTCCAGAGGATTTCACCATAAATGAGCATTCCCTGACTTCAGGGGCTTCACACTTCCCCACATGAAACCCCGAATTTCAGAGGATTTCACCATAAATGAGCATTTTCTGATTCCAGGGGCTTCACACACATTAAACCCCCAAACCCCAAATTTCAGAGGATTTCACCATAAACGAGCATTCTCTGATCCCAGGGGCTTCACTCACATGAAACCTCCTCATTCCAAACCCCAAATCCCAGAGGATTTCCCTGTAAATGAGCATTCCTGGGAAGGAGCACAGCAAGAGAATGCTTCCCACATGAATTATCCTCACCCCAAACCCCAAATCCCAGAGGATTTCCCCATAAATGAGCATTCCTGGGAAGGGCCCAGCACGAGCCACCACAGCTTCTCACCCCCCTGCTCTGAACCCCGGGGTCCCCCCGGGCATGGGGAGGGTCCCCCGCAGCCCCAGGGCAGGGTCCTGCTCCCAGGGCACTGATGTGACCCCACAGCCCTCTGTGACCCCAGGGCCACTGTCACCTCCTGCCACACGGCCCAGGGGACAGCCAAGAGCTGCTGGTGACACCTGCCCGGGGCTCAGCAGCTGAGACAAAGGCAGCAATTAGCAGTAATTAGCTCCAGGCTGACTCTGAGTGCTCTGGGACCACAGGATGCTCCTCTTCCTCCTCCTCCTCCTCCTCCTCCAGCCTGGCTGCCCTCAGAGCTGACATTCCCAATGTGACTCCAGCTCCATCCTCACTGCAGCTTCTCCTCTCCTCCTGCTCCCTGTCACAGCTCCCTGAGGGGCCCCAAAAGGAGAGAATTCCCCCAAAATGCTGGGGCACAGGGCAGGGTGACCCCACTGCCAGCTGCGTGCTGAGAGGGGGCAGAGAAAAGGGAAAATTCCCAGTTCTGGGTCAGCACAAATCCCCCAAACACCCTGTGCATTTCCCAGTGTCACAGCTCCCTGAGGGGCCCCAAAAGGAGAAAATTCCCCCAAACCCCGGGGCACAAAGCAGGGTGAGCCCTGTGCCACCACCCACACCCTGAGTGCTCAGAGGGGGCAGAGCAGAGGGAAATCTCCCAGTTCTGTGCCACCACAAATCCCCCTGACAGCATTTCCTGCAATTACAGCTCCCTGAGGGGCCCCAAAATGAGAGAATTCCCCCCAAAATCCTGGGACACAGGGCAGGGTGACCCCTGTGCCACCACACACACCCTGAGTGCTGAGAGGGGGCAGAGCAGAGGGAAATCCCAGTTCTGTGCCACCACAAATCCCTCTGACAGTATTTCCTGCTATCACAGCTCCCTTAAGAGCTCCAAAAGGACAGAATTCCCCCAAAATCCGGGGGCACAGAGCAGGGTGACCCCTGTGCAAGCTGAGTCTTGAGAGAAGGCAGAGCAGAGGGAAAATTCCCAGTTTTGTGCCTCCACAAACCCCCCAAACACCTTGACAGCATTTCCCAGTGTCACAGCTCCCTGAGGGGCCCCAAAATGAGAGAATTCCCCCAAAATCCTGGGACACAGGGTAGACTGACCTCTGTGCCACCACCCATACCCTGAGTGCTGAGAGGGGGCAGAGCAGAGGGACTGGGCCACCACAAATCCCCCAAACACCCTGACAGCATTTCCTGCTATCACAGCTCCCTGAGGGACCCCAAAAAGAGAGAATTCCCCCCAAACCCCGGGGCACAGGGCTGGGTGACCCCACTGCCAGCTGAGTGTTGAGAGGGGGCAGAGCAGAGGGAAAATTCCCAGTTCTGGGTCAGCACAAATCCCCCTGACAGCACTTCCTGCTATCACAGCTCCCTGAAGGGCCCCAAAATGAGAGAATTCCCCCAAAATCCGGGGGCACAGGGCTGGGTGACTCCTGTGCCACCATCCACACCCTGAGTGCTCAGAGGGGGCAGAGCAGAGGGAAATCTCCCAGTTCTGGGTCAGCACAAATCCCCCTGACAGCACTTCCCAGTGTCACAGCTCCCTGACGGACCCCAAAAGGAAAGAATTCCCCCAAAATCTGAGGGCACAGGGCTGGGTGACCCCTGTGTCACTACCCATACCCTGAGTGCTCAGAGGGGGCAGAGCAGATGGAAATCCCAGTTCTGGGTCAGCACAAATCCCCCTGACAGCATTTCCCAGTGTCACAGCTCCCTGAGGGGCCCTAAATGGAGAGAATTCCCCCAAAATCCTGGGACACAGGGCAGGGTGACCCCACTGCCAGCTGGTCACACCCTGAGTGCAGAGAAGGGGCAGAGCAGAGGGAAAATTCCCAGTTTTGTGCCACCACAAATCCCCCAAACACCCTGTGCATTTCCCAGTGTCACAGCTCCCTGAAGGGCCCCAAAAATGAGAGAATTCCCCCCAAAATCTGGGGGCACAGGGCAGGGTGACCCCACTGCCAGCTGGTCACACTCTGAGTGCCGAGAGGGGGCAGAGCAAAGGGAAAATTCCCAGTTCTGGGTCAGCACAAATGCCCCTGACAGCATTCCCTGCTATCCCAGCTCCCTGAGGGGCCCCAAAATGAGAGAATTCCCCCCAAAGCCCGGGGCACAGGGCTGGGTGACCCCAGTGCCAGCACCCTCCCCCAGTGTGGCAGCCAAGAGCTCAGAACTCCTATTTCTGAGTGGGTTTTTAGCTCCTACCCTAAGGCCAATCTCCAACATGACTGTTGCCAAGGGAACCAGCTCGCTGCTCTGACAGTTCTGTTTTAAGGATCTCCCTGCCCAACGAGGTGCCTCAGCCCAGCTGGATGCCCTGGCACGAGGCTTGGTGGCCCTGAAGCCACCTCAGTGCCAGTGTCCTGAGCCATTGTCACCCCAAGTGCCCCAGGATTAACCACACAGGGCTGTATAAGAGGAGATTTGGTTTTAATATCCTTGTATTTTATATTATATTAATTTATTATGTTTTATATTGTATTTGAATATCCTGATCTTTTAAATAATTTATTTATTTTAATAACAGAGCCTGGCAGCTCTGCTCCTCTCCTGGGGGGCAGCACAGCCAGTGCCTCCTCCTGACCTGCCAGGAACAGAATCATGGAATGGCCAGAGTGGCAAAGAACCCCCAGACACCCCAACAATCCCAGCCTGAGCCTGAGAACGTTGCCAAAACTCTCCTGGAGCTCCTTGGGAATGTGAGAATTCCCTGGGGAGCATCTCAGTGCTCCAGCACCCTCTGGGGGAAGAAGAGATTTTCCTGATATTGAACCTAAACCTGCCCTAAGACATCTCCAGCTGCTCCAGGGGGTCCTGAGACTCCCCACATCCCCAGGGATGGCCAGGAATGTGCTCCACATCTGCTGTGGCCCAGCAGGTCACCTCTGCTGCTGAGTGCTCTGTCCTTTTTGGAGAGCCCAGAACCACAGGGGGAACCAAAAAAGCCAGAATTCAAAGCTGGTGAGACTTGGAGAGGCAAAACAGAACCTCCAGGAGGGTGCAGGTGCTCAGGGAAGCTCAGAGCAGCAGCAGCTGAGGCTGGAGCAGCTCAGGAGCTCTCCTGGATCCATCTCCTCGTGGCTTCAGAGCAGGAGCAGCAGAGCAGGATCCTGGTGGCAGCAGGAGGGAGAACGAGGAGCTGCAGCTCTGGACACCAGGGCAGACACCCCAAAGCTCTGGAATCATCTCCCCAGGGTGTGTGGGGGCCCAGGCCTAGCCACCAGGGCAGACACCCCAAAGCACATCCCCAGGGATGGCCAGGAATGTGCTGCACACCAGCTGTGGCCCAGCAGGTCACCTCTGCTGCTGCTGCTGAGTGCTCTGTCCATTCTGGAGTGCCCAGAACCACAGGGAGAACAAAAAGAAAAGCCAGAACTCAGCTGGTGAGACTTGGAGAGGCAAAACGGAGCCTCCAGGAGTGCCATGAGGTGTTCAGGGAAACTCAGGGGCTGGAGCAGCTCAGGAGCTCTCCTGGATCCATCTCCTCATGGCTTCAGAGCAGGAGCAGCAGAGCAGGATCCTGGTGGCAGCAGGAGGGAGAATGAGGAGCTGCAGCACTGGACACCAGGGCAGACACCCCAAAACCCCAAAGGACACCAGCGCAGACACCCCAAAGCACATCCCCAAGGATGGCCAGGAATGTGCTGCACACCAGCTGTGGCCCAGCAGGTCACCTCTGCTGCTGCTGCTGAGTGCTCTGTCCATTCTGGAGTGCCCAGAACCACAGGGAGAACAAAAAGAAAAGCCAGAACTCAGCTGGTGAGACTTGGAGAGGCAAAACGGAGCCTCCAGGAGTGCCATGAGGTGTTCAGGGAAACTCAGGGGCTGGAGCAGCTCAGGAGCTCTCCTGGATCCATCTCCTCGTGGCTTCAGAGCAGGAGCAGCAGAGCAGGATCCTGGTGGCAGCAGGAGGGAGAATGAGGAGCTGCAGCTCTGGACACCACTGCAGACACCCCAAAGCTCTGGAATCATCTCCCCAGGGTGTGTGGGGGCCCAGGCCTGGCCACCAGGGCAGACACCCCAAAACCCCAAAGGACACCAGGGCAGACACCCCAAAGCACATCCCCAAGGATGGCCAGGAATGTGCTGCACACCAGCTGTGGCCCAGCAGGTCACCTCTGCTGCAGCTGAGTGTTCTGTCCATTCTGGAGTGCCCAGAACCACAGGGAGAACAAAAATAAAAGCCAGAATCCAAAGCTGGTGAGACTTGGAGAGCTCAGAGGCTGGAGCAGCTCAGGAGCTCTCCTGGATCCATCCCTCATGGCTTCAGACCAAGATCCTGATGGCAGCAGGAGGGAGAACGAGGAGCTGCAGCTCTGCACCAGTGCAGACACCCCAAAGCTCTGGAATCATCTCCCCAGGGATTGTTGGAGTCCAGCTCTGGACATCACTGCAGACACCCCAAAGCTCTGGAATCATCTCCCCAGGGATTGTTGGAGTCCAGCTCTGGCCACCAGTGCAGACACCCAAAGCACATCCCAGCTCAGGAACATCTCCCCAGGGTGTCACTGTGATATTTTCTGAAAAATCCCTTGGCCAGGATTTCTTCTCCTGGCAAGATGAGAAGCTTCAGTTTCTCCATGTTTTGCTCCTCTGGAATGTGATCTGGAGATTGGTCATTAATTAAAAACAATTCACATGTTTGGATAAACAATCCCAGTCCAGCTGTGTTCAGACTCTGGTCAGTCATGGCTTTTTATTATCAGTCTTTTCCAGCCTTCTGATGTCTCCTTTCTTTCTTTAGTATAGTTTTAGTATATAATTTCTTTTAATATAATATCATAAAATAATAAATCAGCCTTCTGAGAACATGAAGTCAAATTCTCATCTCCCACCTCATCCTGGGGACCTCCACACCACACCAGGGTGTGTGGGGGTCCAGCTCTGGCCCCCAGTGCAGACACCCCAAAGCAGCAGGAGGGCCATGAGAGGCTCAGGGAAGCTCAGGAGCTCTCCTGATCCATCTCCTCATGGATTCAGAACAAGATCCCGATGGCAGCAGGAGGGAGAACGAGGAGCTCTGGAACATCTCCCCAGGTTTGGGGGGTCCCAGCAAGTCCTGTCCCCTGAGCAGCCCCCAGCCCAGGGACCTGCTGCTCCCCCTGCAGTGGCCACTCAGCCCAGCAGTGTCAGAACTCACTTCCCTGCAAATCCCAGCCTGAAAGCAACAGCCTGGAAAAGCTGAGCTTGCCAACAAACACCGTTTGAGGTGTTGGAGGCTGAGGAAAAACATCTGCAGCTCAAGCATCGCCTGGAGCATCACCCGAGGACAGGGCAGCTCCCGGGCTGCTGCAGGGACACAGCTCTGCTGTTTCCCAGCGAATCTCCTGGGAAATGCTGCTGCTGCCAGCCCTGCCACCCTCCAGCCCGTCCGGACACCGCGGAGGCTCCGGGGGAGCCGCAGAATCCAACCCCGGCCCGCGGTGCCTCCGCCCTCGGCCGCATCCTGGCGCGGGGGCCCGGGACGGTCAAACACAGCCCGGGCCTGGGCCTCGGCCTCCCTGCGCTGCCACCGCCTGCCCTGGGCTGTTGGCACCGCCTGCCCTGGGCTGCCTGCTCGGGGCTGTGGGCACCGCCTGCCCTGGGCTGCCTGCTTGGGGCTGTTGGCACCGCCTGCCCTGGGCTGCCTGCTCGGGGCTGTTGGCACCGCCTGCCCTGGGCTGCCTGCTTGGGGCTGTTGGCACCGCCTGCCCTGGGCTGCCTGCACTGCCTGCCCTGGGCTGCCTGCTCGGGGCTGTTGGCAACGGGGCTGCCCAAAGACAGCACGGAGAGTTCCTGCCTCGGCTCCTCATCCTCCCCCAGGGATAGCACCGGGGAGAAGAGGAGCCCAGATGATACCGGGGGTAAGAGGAGCCCAGACGATACCGGGGGGAAGAGGAGCTCTCCGGGAGGAGGATGGAGAATCTCAGCCTCTCACAGGTGGGTGGAGCAGCTGGGGCAGCACAGAGGTCGCTCCCACCCTCTCCATCACCGCCCGATGAAGGCTCTGCTGGTCTCGGCCAAGAGCAGAGGGGCCAGAACTGGAGCAGATGGTTCAAGCTGAGCTGACCCAGTAACTGGGAGGAGGAGGAGGAGCAGATCCATCTGACTGTGGGGGTGTCACAGAGCTGGCAGCACCTTCCAGGGCCCACTGAAGAGCCAAAGCAGCGAGGACTCCACACAATCTGTGCACAACCAGCACTGGGGGACCTGCACAGCCAAGGCATCAGCAGGGCTGGAAAAGCAGCTCAGGTGGAGACCAGGCTGGGCAGGGGGTGCCAGGCCAGCCACTGGCACAGCAGAACAGGCAGAGCCCACCAAGCTCCCAGCTGGCACCACCACCAAAACCACCTCGGACACACATCCAGACCCTGCCCCGCTCCCTCCCTCCCTCCGCTCCTGCAGGGACCCGGATGGGCACGAGACACCCGGGATTGGCACAGAACGAGGTTGGGAACCAAGGCAGGGAAAACAAACAGGAACAGCTCTGCTGCAGCTCCCTCCATCTGCCTGCACGGCCGCCGTGCCAGCGCCGGGGACACTCCCCAGATGCCGCCGCCTCCGGCTCCTCCGGCGGCTCCAACACCCCTGGAGAGGTGAGAACGTCGGGCACAGGGGGAAGAGGCAGCACCCTGCAGGCAGGAGACCTCCCAGGCAGGGAATCCTGGGCGAGCAGGGCGTTTTTCCCTCCACAGGAGGATGGGCACCCACACCTCGGGATGCTCAGCTCGGGTTCCAGCAGCATCGCCCCATTCCTTTGGGATTTCTCCTCCCAGCAAACAGCACAAGCAGAGGTTTGGCCATGCCAAATCCTACAGCATTGGCAGGCCAGAGGCAGAATTCCTGTCCTGGCAGCGGTGCCAGCACATCCCTCACCGTCTGGGCACCTCCACAGAGCCTGATCCCAGGCTTTGTCCTAAAATCCAGCCTTGCCTGTTGAGCCTAACGCGTTGTGCCAGACAGCTGAGTGGTGGATTCCGTGCTCTGCAGCCTGCACGGGGATGCTCTGCTCCCTCCCCTGGGGCTGAGCACTGATCCCAGCCCTGGAACAGCTCCTTTCCCCCAGGCAGCTGATCCGAGTCATCCAAAATCAGGCCAAGCAGGTAGTGAGTGATGCAGAGAGGTCGCCCTCCCTCCCTTTCGTGTCTCACCAGGGCTGTCACCGCTTCCTCAGCTCTGGAGCCAAGGGCTGCTGCTGGCACAGGCCCTGGGAGCATATGGCAAAGCCCTAATGGCACTGGGAACGGGGCTCTCCACACATCCCTTGGGGAAAAGCACCCTGGAAAGCAGCAAGCAAAGAATCCTGCTGCTCCTGACAGTGCTGGGCTCCCAGCACCCCCCGTGCCCCTGGGCTCTCCCACATTCCAGCAGGACCTGCAGATGTCACCTGCTCAGAGGCTGGGGATGACAAAAACCCCATCCCACAGGGGCAGAGCAGGCTGCTCCAGGGCATCTCCCCAGGCCACAGGGAGCTTCTCTGGGTGGCCTGGCCAAGCTGAGAGCCCCAGCAGCTCCAGAGAGACAAAAACACCCAGTGCCCTGAACCTGCCTCATCTCACCAGGCTGAGGACACCTCCCCACGTCCTCCAGTGCCCCAGGGGAAAATCAGCCCCAAATCATCTGGTTTGGGCCCCATGGTGGCCTCCCAGGGCATTGTCCAAACAAAAGGGTTTGGACCTGCAGATGTCACCTGCTCAGAGGCTGGGGGTGGCAAAAGCCCTGTGGGACCTCATCCCACAGGGGCAGGGCAGGCTGGGAGGCTGCAGAGCATCTCCCCAGGATAGAGGGAGGTTTTCTGGGTGGCCCGGCCAAGCTGAGAAGCTCCAGGAGCTCCAGACACAAAACCACGGTACAGGACAGGGACAGAGCTCTGAACCTGCCTCTCTGCAAACCTCCCCATGTCCTCCAGTGCCCCAGGGAAAAAACCAGCCCCAAAGTCAACTGGTTTTGGCCCCGTGGTGGCCTCCCAGGGCACTGTCCAAACAAAAGGGTTACACAACTCCCGAGTGGAATAACCCTGCAGAGAGAGAATGATCCTCACACACAAGGACAACCACGCACCAGCCCAAACACACCCGAATGTGCCGACAGCAGCACAACGGCAGCCAAGAGCTCAGACAGGGCCCTCTTGTGCGGGAGCAGGGCCTGGGTGGCTTCCAGGGGCTCCTCCACACCCTGCCATGCTTGTAGCAGAGCCATCCACAGCCCTGGAGGAATGTTCTCCAGGGAGAAGCCTCTATCCCCTCCCAGGACAGGTGCCAGGGAGGGGATGTCACGCTGAGATGGCTCAGGATGAGGCACCAACCATGGAAACACAACAACTTCTTTCCAAGCATCTCCCATCTCCTCTGCTCCTAAAGGATTTTGTTGGGGGTCTGTTTGTCCAGCTGTGCTGGACCGTGGCTCTGGTGGCCAGGGCTGGGCCACAGCAGAGGCCAGCCCAGGAGGAAATCTTGCAGTGTCACCATCCGGGCTGTGTCCTGTCCCAGGACAGCTCCGGGTCACAGTCACCTCCCCTCCCGGCACGCTCGGCCATCCCCAGCCCCACGGGCTGAGCATCCCCACGCTGGGGCTGCCAGGGTGTCCCCACGCCCTGGGGCTGAGCATCACCCACACCCAAGTGACTCTTTCGGGTGCCCGTGGGAGGACCGTGGCCAAAACCAGAACAAATCCCGGGATTCGTGGATGGGAACGCAGCCACCAGCCCCCAGAGGCTGTGACAGCAACAGAGATGGGTGCGGGGGAGCCGTGGGGGCGGCGGGCTCAGCCCTTGTCCCCACCGTGTCACCTCCCACCCGCACAGCCCTCGGGACCCTCGGTGCTGCTCCAGATCCCCCTCCCTGCTCCTGATGGACCGCGGGGATGTGGATGAGACCGGAGGCAGCCCCAGCACCCCCAGACCACAACACGGCGGGTCCAGCCCAGCCCCCGGCCGGCGGCTGCACCTCCCCACCCAAACACACGCAGCAGCATCGCTCCTGTCACGACAGGCGACTCCCGACACGGCAAACGGAGCCGCCAGCAGCCAGACAGGGATGGCGGGTCCGAGCCACCGGGGCCGCCCCGCAGGGACCCGCAGCGACGGGGGACGCGGCGCTGCCACCGGCGAGCCCCGACACCAATCACAGCCGCTCCGTGCCCGTCGCGACTGTCGCCGCCGGTGAACCCCTCTTTGTGTGGAGAGCCCCGCTCGTCCCGGCGGGACGGGGACCCCCGCCCATCCCGGGGAGGCGGCTCCCACCGGAGGCACCGGGGAGCCGCCCCAGCGGCGGCGCGGATGTCACCGGGCTCCCCCGGGAGCTCCATCCGCCCCTCCGTGTGTCACCGCCGAGCCCCGGGCACCCTCACGGCGGGGCGGCTCCGCCGCACCGGGGACTCTCCATCCGCCCCCCCCCCCTCCGCGGGCAGCGCCGGGAGGGGCCGAGCGCCGCCGCCGCCGCCCGCCGGGGCCTGTCTGGAACCTTCCGCCGCGGCCGTGGGGGGACACGACGGGCAGCACCGGCGCCGCCGTGACCTTGAGCCCCGCCGGCCGCCCGGGGAGCCGCACCCGCAGGCGGCGGCGGGGCGGGCCCCGAGGGCCGGGCGGGGCGGGGCGGGCGGTACCTGCCTGACCCACATAACGGCGCCGCCGCCGCCGCCGCTCCCCGCACCTGTCGCTCGCTTCCCCGCATTCCCCGCCATGAGCGGCGGGGATGAGGAGAGAGCTTCGCCCGCTCGCGGTGCCGCCACTCACCGTCGCGGGAGAGGTTTCCCCGGGCGCTGCCGAAGCAGGCGATGAGCAGGAGGATGCCGAGGGCGGGGGGCTGCATGCTGGCGGCGGCGGGAGCCCGCGGGGCCGGCGCGACCGAGCCGCAGCGCGGGCGGCGGGCGCTGCTCTCTCCGCTGCTCCCTCAGCTCTGGAGCCGGCGGTGCGGCAGCGGCGGCGATTAAATAGAGCGCGAGGAAGAGACCATTCGTGCCGAGGGGGGGGGAGCGGGGGGGGCCGCGCCGATGCCGCCCCCCTCGGCCCCCGTGTAAACACACCCGCTCCGGCCGCCGGCCCCCCCCCGCGGGCTGGGGCGCGGTGGTGCGCGCCGCATGCGCGGCTCCCCGCGGGAGGCAGGTGCGCGCGGGGCGGCGGCGGCGGCGGGGGGGATGGCGGGAACGGGGCTGTCCTCAGTGCCCGCGGTCCCCTCGGTGCCCGCGATCCCCTCGGTGCCCGCGATACTCTCAGTCCCCTCAATGCCCGTGATCCCCTCGGTCCCCTCAGTCCCCGTGATCCCCTCAATGCCCGCGATCCCCTCGGTGCCCGTGATACTCTCAGTCCCCGTGGTCCCCTCCATCCCCTCGGTGCCCGTGATCCCCACGGTCCCCGTGATGCCCTCGGTTCCCTCAGTGCCCGTGATCCCCGTGATGCCCTCGGTGCCCGTGATCCTCTCGGTCCCCTCAGTCCCTCCATCCCGTCGGTGCCCGTGGTCCCCATCCCGCCCCCGATGCCCCAGGATGTCGTCCCCAGACCGCATCCCCGCCATGGAACGGGGTCTCGCGGGTGTAGCGGCGGAAACGGGACCGGTCCCACCGCAGGGCGCCGCCGGGTCGGGTCCCCTCTCGACTCGCGGTATCCCCGCGATGGGCCCTGTCCCTGTCACTGTCACCCGGCTGGGTGGATGGGACACGGTCCCTTGGGCAGGGAGAGGGGCCGGAGCACAGATGCTCTGCTCAGCAGAGATGAGGGCTGTCACCTGTGCTGGGGTGTCACCTGTGCTGGGGTGTCACCTGTGCTGGGGTGTCACTCTCACTGGGGTGTCACTCTCACTGGGGTGTCACTTGTGCTGGGGTGTCACCTGTGCTGGGGTGTCACCTGTGCTCGGGTGTCACTCTCACTGGGGTGTCACTTGTGCTGGGGTGTCACCGTGCTGGGGTGTCACCTGTGCTCGGGCGTCACTCTCACTGGGGTGTCACTTCCACTGGGATGTCACCTGTGCTGGGATGTCACCTATGCTAGGGTGCCACTCGTGGTGGGGTGTTGGTCTCGGTGGGGAATCACCTGTGCTGGGATGTCACCCATGTTAGGATGTCACTCCTGCTGGGGTGTCACCCATGCTGGCATGTCACATGTGCTGGCATGTCACTCTCACTGGGATGTCACCATGTTAGGATGTCACCCTTGCTAGCATGTCACTCTCACTGGGATGTCACCTATGCTGAGTGTCACTCTCACTGTAATGTCACCTGTTCTGGGCTGTCACCTGTGTGTCCCAGCCCATTCCTGTCCCTTGTCCCACAGCCTGTCCTCGCAGCTGGCCCCGTTTGGGGTGGATCCCGCTCTGTGCCAGTCCCTAAAGGTCGGTGCCCAGTCCTGGCTGTCCCCTGGCATCTCCCTGGCAACTCCTTTATCCCCCCTCACCCAAGCGTGTCCCAGCCATCATCTGCTCCCCCGAGCTCTGCCTCTTGCCAGCCCAGGCATTTCCAGCTCTGGAGGATTTCGGGGCTCTGTGGAAACACCTCCAGCTCGTTTCCCGAGGAGAATTAACCCTTTATGGCAGCGTTCCTGTGCAGCCCCTCCCCAGCTCGGCACCTGTGGGACAAAACCCTTTTCTGACCCAGAGATGGCGTTTTAAAAACTTTCATTCCAATGAACCTAAAAACTCCCTACAAATCCCTTTCCCGCAGGCTCCAACCCCCGAGGAGGAGCTGCTCGGAGGCTCCTGCAGCGGAGCTGTGCCAGGGATGGCTCCGTTAGTCACAATCCCCGTGGGAAGCGCCCGTGGGAGGCACCAACAGCTTGGGCACGGTCCCTGCCCATCCCCGCGCTGCCTCCAGCTCCATCCTGCGTGTCGGGACGTGGCCCTGGAGGTGACTAAAATCGCAAATTTGGGGGTAAATTTAGGGTCAGGTGAGACCGCGGGAGGCTTTTCCCAGGTTTTTGCTCCTTGCTGGGTTGGAGAAGGGCTCGGGAAGCACCCGTGGGAGGCACCAACAGCTCGGTGCCACTCACTGCCCATCCCGCGCTGCCTCCAGCTCCATCCCGGGCGCAGGGACATGGTCCTGCAGGTGACTAAAATTGCAAATTTGGGAGCAGATTTGGGGTCACAGGTGGCTTTTCCCAGGTTTTTGCTCCTTGCTGGGTAGGAGAAGGGCTTGGGAAGGGCCCATGGGAGGCACCAACAGCTCGGTGCCACTCACTGCCCATCCCCACACTGCTTCCTGCTCCATCCCGAGAGCCCGGACATGGCCTTGGAGGTGTCTAAAATTGCAAATTTAGGGGCAGATTTGGGGTCAGGAGGCTTCTCCCAGGTTTTTGCTCCTTGTCCGGTTGGAGAAGGGCTCGGGAGGCGCCCGTGGGAGGCAGGAGCATCTTGGCCACAGTCCCTGCCCATCCAGCGCTGCCTCCCTCCTCCTGGATGTGGCCTCGGAGGTGTCTAAAATTGCAAATTTGGGGGCAGGTGAGGCTGCAGGAGGCTTTCCCCAGGTTTTCTCTCCTTGTCAGCTTGGAGAGGGGCTCCCCGTGGGAGGCACCAACAGCTTGGGCACGGTCCCTGCCCATCCCGTGCTGCCTCCAGCTCCATCTTGGGTGTCGGGATATGGCCCTGGAGGTGACTAAAATTGCAAATTTGGGGGCAGATTTGAGGCGACAGAAGGTTTTTCCCAGGTTTTCACTCCTTGTCGGCTTGGAGAAGGGCTCGGGAAACGCCCGTGGGAGGCAGGAGCAGCTTGGGCACGGTCCCTGCCCATCCCGCGCTGCCTCCCTCCCGGACGTGGCCCTGGAGGTGACTGAAATTGCAAATTTGGGGGCAGATTTGAGGGCAGATTTGAGGTCACAGGTGACTTTTCCTAAGTTTTTGCTCCTTGTTGGATTGGAGAAGGGCTCGGGAAGCACCGGGATTTGGGAGCAGCAGAGGGAACCCAACTCGGTTCCTGGAGCAGGGTGAGGGTCCCGTGGGATGGGGGCGAGCTGGGCCAGCTCTGGGGGGCTCTGGGGGGGTCTGGGGGGGTCTGGGGGGCTCCTGGCAGCTCACTCAGCCCTGGGGGGGCCGTTTTATCTGGAAAAGGGGGGTTTGGGTGGCACTGACTCTCCTGGGGTTTTTTGGGGGGATCCCCGAGCATCCCTGCATGTCCGTGCTCCCCCCGGGCTGTGCCAGAGCTCCGAGCCCCTCCCGGAGCCCCCCCGGGCTGTCCCTTGTCGCTGTCACCTCCCGGGAACTCCAGGCACGGCTTTTAACCCTTTCCCTGCCTCCTGCTTTCCCCGACCCGCGTGGGTGCAGCGCCCACTCCCCGTCACTCGGGCAGAGGGGAGAGGAGGAAGAGGAGGGAGGAAGAGGAGGGAGAGGAGGTGTTCAGCGTGCAGCAGGTACCGAGGCGACGCTCGCCACAACAAATGGCTGTGATTCAGCCGCGGAGCATCTGGGAACGAGCCGGGGGAGCCGCAGCAGCTCTGCCGAGGCGTCCCGGAGCCCCCGGTAACGGGAGCTGCCCTGCCCGGGGCCGGGGAGGATGGAGCTCCTCGGCTCCCGTTTCCCGAGCTGCTCTCGGTGTCGCTGGTTCTGTCACAGGAGTCCGAGCTTTGTCACCTCCTCGCTATCTGGGAGCTGTCCCAGCCCTCCAGGAGCATCCCTCAGCCAGGTGAGAAGGGCAGTGCCCGGTGTGGGTGGCACATACACAGCCCCCCTGGGCAGCTCTCAGTGGCCTCCTGCTGCCAGGAGCACCTTTGACACCACCGAGCCCTTCAGGGGAAGGATTGACCACCCGAGGTTCATTTTCAATCCAGACCCAGCTGGAATGTGGAGCTCAAACACCTCCCCAAATCCGTGAGCTGTGCCAGGACAGCCCCCCTGGGCAGAGCCAGCAGCTCTCAGTGGCCTCCTGCTGCCAGGAGCACCTGGGACACCACTGAGCCCCTCAGGGAAGGATTGACCACTCGAGGTTCATTTTCCACCCAGACCCAGCTGGAATGTGGAGCTCAAACACTTCCCCAAATCCCTGGGCTGTGCCAGGTGTGGGTGGCACACACAGAGCACCCCTGGGCAGCTCTCAGTGGCCTCCTGCTGCCAGCCCTGGGCACCTGTGACACCCTTGAGCCCCTCAGGGAAGGATTAACCTTCCTGAGGTTCATTTTCCACCCAGGCCCAGCTGGAATGTGGAGCTAAAACATGTCCCTAAACCCCTGGGCAGTGCCAGGTGTGGGTGGCACACACACAGCCCCCCTGGGCAGCTCTCAGTGGCCTCCTGCTGCCAGCCCTGGGCACTTGTGACACCCTTGAGCCCCTCAGGGAAGGATTGACCACCCTGAGGTTCATTTTCCCCCCAGACCCAGCTGGAATGTGGAGCTCAAACACTTCCCCAAACCCCTGGGCAGTGCCAGGTGTGATTTTCCCCCTCTGCTCCCTCAGATCTCAGTGTCTCTTTGACCATTCTTTCCTCACAGCTCTGGAGAATTTCCTCTCTGAGCATCTGAATTTAATGATCTCTTGGCTTGCCACCCATCTCCTGACTTTTAGGATCAGGCCAGAAGCTCCTGCCTCCCCTTTGCAGTCCCTGCTGTCTGTGGGATTGAGGCTGAAAGATGGAATAAATCCTTCCAAATCATCAAACAGGCTCCATAACCCATTTCCCTTTAAACAGCCACGTTTGCTGCCAGCCAGGCACGGATGGATCTCCCTGGAGGCTCTGCAAAGGCACAGAAATCTCCAGGGAAGCCGTGGGAGATGCTTCCAGCAGCCCTGTGAGATCCTCGGTGCCCAGAATCATTTCCTTTAACCTCTGTCGCTCCTGCTGCCTCTCTGACACGCTCAGCCCTGTTTGTTTTTATACCTTGGGCTGATTCTGCTCTTCAAAAAGCCCTTCATTAGCCCCACGCTGGGTTGGAGTGTCTGCTCCTGTCTGGTGGAGCTCCTCAGTCCTGGATTCCCTGCTCCACGCTGAGCTGAGCTGAGCAGGGGCTGCTCTTCAGCAGCATCCAGCGGCTCCAAATTCCCAAATTCCGCCTAAAACCGAGCCAAGAGGAGCCTCCCTGCTCCCCTCCTTGCTCCAAGGGCTGTGTGGGACAGAGCTGTGTCCCTCCCGGGTGGCCTGGGGGTGGCTCCTGTCTCTGATTCCCGTCCTTGTCACCTCATTGTTGGCGTTTGGATCCTCTCACCTGGGCAGGTAGCCAGGAGTTCCCTGGGGGGAGGGAGTGTGATTCCGTCTGGGAATGACAATTCCATCAGGGAATGACGATTCCATCAAAAATGACAATTCCATCAGGGAATGACAATTCCATCCAGGAATGGCAATTCCATCTGGGAATGACAATTCCATCTAAAAATGGCAATTCCATCCGGGAAAGACAACTCCATCTAAAAATGGCAATTCCGTCTGGGAATGACAATTCCATCCAGGAATGACAATTCCATCAGGGAATGACAATTCCATCCAGGAATGACAATTCCATCTAAAACTGACAATTCCATCTGGGAATGGCAATTCCATCCAGGAATGACAATTCCATCCAGGAATGACAATTTCATCCGGGAATGACAATTCCATCTAAAAATGACAATTCCATCAAGGAATGACAATTCCATCTGGGAATAGCAATTCCATCCAGGAATGACAATTCCATCTGGGAATGGCAATTCCACCCAGGAATGACAATTCCATCCAGGAATGACAATTCCATCTGGGAATGACAATTCCATCAAAAATGGCAATTCCATCCAGGAATGACAATTCCATCTGGGAATAGCAATTCCACCCAGGAATGACAATTCCATCCAGGAATGGCAATTCCATCCAGGAATGACAATTCCACCCAGGAATAGCAATTTCATCCAGGAATGACAACTCCATCCGGGAATGACAATTCCATCCAGGAATGGCAATTCCATCCAGGAATGACAATTCCATCTGGGAATGGCAATTCCATCTGGGAAAGGCAATTCCACCTAAAACTGACAATTCCATCTGGGAATGACAATTCCATCCAGGAATGACAATTCCATCTAAAAATGACAATTCCATCCAGGAATGGCAATTCCATTGGGGAATGACAATTCCACCCAGGAATGACAATTCCATCCGTGAATGGCAATTCCATCTGGGAATGACAATTCCATCCAGGAATGGCAATTTCATCTGGGAATGGCAATTCCATCTAAAACTGACAATTCCATCTAGGAATGACAATTCCATCTGGGAATGACAATTCCACCCAGGAATGACAATTCCATCTGGGTTTTTGGCTGCTCACTGCAGCTGCCCGCCCGTGTTTTGGTGTTTACTCCACCCTTGCAGCTCCTTTTCCACCAACCCCACCTTGCCCCGTGCCAGGCTGGTGCTGCAGCTGCTTCCTGACCTGCGCAGGCTCTCGAGGAACTCCTGAACCCTCGGCTGAGCTGATTGTACAGAATTGTTCTGCACAGAAATATCCTGTCCTTGATTTGCTTCTGTTGAGGTTTGGTTGCTCCTCCTGAGTCACATTGCTGTGAGTCAGGAGCCAGAACCCGATGCTTGTGCATATTCTATATTCTATATTTATTATATGATATATTTTATATTTTATATATATTACATTTTCATTATATAATATATATTATATAAGATGCTATATATCATATATTATATATTATCTATTATAATATATAATAGATAGTATATATTATATAATGTATAGCATCTTATATAATATATAATATATATTATATATTCTATATTATCTATATATTATTATGTTATATATTATATATTATATATTACAATATATATTATTATATATAATATATATTATATCCGATTATATATATTCGATTCTATTATTATATTAGAATTTTTACATTATTAGAGGTTATTATATTATATTATATTATATTATATTATATTATATTATATTATATAATGTAATTTTTATATTATATAATATAACATTTTATATTATATTTTTATATAATATATATTATATTATATATTATTACATTAGAATTGTTGTCTTATTATAGCTCTACACTAAAAAATTGCAGGATTACAAATAGATGAAAATTATAAAATCTAAAACCCTAAGGCGTCATTCCATCACCAATTGTCTAAATCAAATTCTTGCAGAGAATTCTTCTCAGATTGCAGAGCAGAATTCCTCTCTGGGAATGGGGAAAATCCCACTCTGGGAACAGCTCTGGAGGCTGGATGGGCAAAATTCAGTGGCAGAGAACCCCAATTTATATTATATGTATTTAATGATTATAACAATATTAATAATTATTATTATTTATTATTCTAACTTACTGTTATACTATTAATAATAATTAATATTTTATATATTTAATATTACAAGTGTATTTGATATGAGCACATCTGATGTCAAAAGAGAGCTGCAAACAGAAGAGAGAAATAAAACCAGGCCAAAAGAAAATGGGTTTTGAAAAGCTGGCAGGAAAATTAACAGGAAAGAGAAAAAAAGATAAATGCAGCAGAACTTTCTCCTTGGTAACTCTCACACCTCAGAGCACAATTCAGAACCTTGTTTAGAGGAACTCCTGGTTATTCCCTGAGTGTGTCCTAAGTGGAATTCTGCTTTAATCCATGAAACATTGACATTTTATAGATCCAGCTTTGCCGTCCTCAGCTCCGAAAATGAGATTTTTGTTATTCTGGGGAAAACGCCTTGAACAACTGGGTGAAATTTGAGGCTGGAGGAGCTTCTGTGGGGACAGAAAATGAGTTTTAAACACTGAAAATGACAACTGGTGAGGCAGCCAGGCAAAATCCTTACAGGGAGAAGTAACTTTTGATTTATTCCAGGTAATAAACAGGGCCTGGATCAATATTTCACTATCAAAGAGATGAGTTTTTTATATATATTTATTTTTATACACTGAGTCTAATGTAGTCAAATCCAACATCCTTGGGAGGGGAAGGAGCCAAGAAAAATTGCAGGAATTTGCAAAACATCTTGAAATGACATAAAAAGAGGAAGCTGGTTAAAAGGAAATGAAATGAGTGAAATCCTCGGCTGCGCCACGGAGAGAGGTTAAAGGGAAGGTTCTGGAGCCAGGATCCCCTGTCCTCTGCTGGCCCAGATGTGCTGCAGGAGCTCTGGAGGAACATCTGGAGCAGCTGCTGGGGCTGTGGGGTGGGAAGGGGTGGGGATGGAGCAGGAGATCCAGGGGGATCCAGGGTTGGAGCCAGGGATGGGCCTGGTGGAGCTGCAGGAGATCCAAGGGAGATCCAGGGGGTGGATCCAAGGGTTGAAGACAGAGAAGAACCTCGTGGAGCTGCAGAAGATCCCAGGAGGATCCAGGGAAGAACCTGGTGGAGATCCCAGGGGGATCCAGCGTTGGAGCCAGGGATGGACCTGGTGGAGCTGATGGAGATCCCGGGAGGATCCAGGGGTTGGAGCCAGAGGAGGACCTGCTGGTGCTGCAAGAGATCCAGGGGTTGGAACCAGGGAAGGACCTGGTGGAGCTACAGGAGATCCAAGGAGGATCCAGGGATGGACCTGGTGAAGGATCTCCTGGGATGATCCAGGGGTTGGAGCAAGGGATGGACCTGGTGGAGCTGCAGGAGATCCAAGGGAGATCCAGGGGTTGGATCCAAGGAAGGATCTGGTGGAGCTACAGACGTTCCCAGGGGAATCCAGGGAAGTACCTGGTGGAGATCCCGGGGGGATCCAGCATTGGAGCCAGGGAAAGGCCTGGTGGAGCTGCAGAAGATCCCAGGAGGATCCAGGAAAGAACCTGCTGGAGCTGCAGGAGGTCCTGGGAGGATCCAGGGGTTGGAGCCAAGGAAGGATCTGGTGGAACTACAGAAGATCCCAGGAGGATCCAGGGGTTGGAACCACGGGTGGACCTGGTGGAGCCGCAGCAGATCCCAGGGTTGGAACCAAGGAAGGACTTGGTGGAGCTGATGGAGATCCCAGGAGGATCCAGGGGTTGGAGCCAGAGGAGGACCTGGTGGAACAGCAGGAGATCCAAGGAGAATCCAGGGATGGACCTGGTGAAGCTGCAGGAGATCCCAGGGTTGGAGCCAGGGAAGGATCTGCTGGAGCTGCAGGAGATCCTGGGGGGATCCAGGGTTGGAGCCAGGGATGGACCTGCTGGAGCTGCAGGAGATCCTGGGGGGATCCAGGGATGGACCTGGTGAAGATCCCAGGGGGATCCAGGGGTTGGAACCAGGGGGATCCAGGGGTTGGAACCAGGGGTTGAAGACAGTGAAGAACCTGGTGGAGCTGCAGGAGATCCAAGGAGGATCCAGGGATGGACCTGCTGTAGCTGCAGGAGATCCCAGGGTTGGAACCAAGGAAGGACCTGGTGGAGGTGGAGGAGGTCCCTAGGGAATCCAGGTGTTGGAACCAGGGAAGGACCTGATGGAGATCCCAGGAGGATCCAGGTGTTGGAGCCAGAGGAGATTGGTGCTGCAGGAGATCCAGGGGTTGGAACCAGGGATGGACCTGGTGGAGCTACAGGAGATCTGGGTGGGCCAGGAGGGAAGTGAGGAAATCCTCACTGTTCTGAGCCCCGGAGGAGCAGGACACAGATCCCACTCAGGGCTGGGGGAAAAGGGAAGATTGGGGATGCTCAGAGCAACTCATCCCAAAAATCAGCACAGAAACGTGCCTGGCTCTCCCAAAGGATTTTATCCTCATAAAATTTTATCCTCATAAAAGATCCTGAGCTGGAAGGGACCCACAAGGGCTGAATCCACCCCCAGGCCCTGCAGAGCCCCAGAATTCCCACCCTGAGCCTGGGAGGGAGCTCTGGCAGCCTTGGGGCTGTGCCCAGCACCCTCTGAGGGTAGAACCTTCCCCTAAAATCCAACCTAAACCTCCTAAACCTCCAACCCAAAATCCTCCTAAACCTCCCTGACACATCCCCAGCTGCTCCTGTCCTGCTCACAGGGAGCTGCCCCTCCTGAAGAATCACTTTCCCAAAGGAGTTTATCACCTAAAACCACAGTTTAAAATCATCTTTCCAAAAAACGAGACTCCAGAGTTCCAATCTCTGATAAATATTTTGGTTCCAGCCTTCCAGCTGTGTTGCTCCTACAAGAAAACAACATTTGTCCTCAGCTTGGGGTCAGGGAACAGCTCATGGCAAAGCCCAGGATCCCAAACATTCCTGGCTTTGCTGAGTGGGCCCAGGATGGGAATTTTGGGAAGTTGTTGGGTCTGGGATGTTGGAGATGTCCCCGTGTGCTGCCAGCTGAAGGATTTCTGCAGTTTTCCAGTGCTTTTCTCACCCTGGATTTCCTCTGCCTGCTCCAGCAGCAAGTTCCTTGGAATCCCAGAATCCCAGAATCCCAGAATCCCAGAATCCCAGAATCCCAGAATCCCAGAATGGTTTGGGTTGGAAGAACCTTGAGGATCATCTCATCCCACCCCCCCTACCATGGCAGGGTCACCTCCACCATCCCAGGGTGCTCCAAACCCCACCCAGCCTGGCTGTGGACACTTCCAGGGATGGGGAATCCACGGAACCATCTGTGCCAGGGCCTCCCCACCCTCACAAGGAACAATTTCTTCCCATCCCTGCATCCCTGGGAAATCCATTCCAGCCCCTCACCACAATCCCAGGGAAGAATTTCTTCCCAAAATCCCTCCTAGCCCTGCTCTCACTTCCTGCTGTGTGAGCTTTGCTTCATTTTCTCGTCTTTAAATTCCTTTTCCTCCTGGATTTGGGAGCAGACCGTCCTGGTCCTGGGGGAAATCTGTGGGAATCTGTGGAATTCTGTGGAATTCTGTGGGAATCTGTGGAATTCAGTGGAACTTCATGGAAATCTGTGGAATTCTGTGAGATTCTGTGGAATTTTGTGGAATTTTGTGGGAATTCTGTGGAATCCTGTGTAATTTTGTGTAAATCTGTGTGATTCTGTGAAATTCTATGGAATTCTGTGGGAATCTGTGGAATTCTGTGGAATGTTGTGAAATTTTGGGGGAATCTATGGAATTTCAGGGAAATCCCAGGGAATTTTGGGGGAATCGCTGGAAATCTGTGGGAATCTGTGGAATTCTGTGAGATTCTGTGGAATTCTGCGGCATTTTGTGGGATTCTGTGCAATTTGGTGGAATTCTGTGGAAATCTGTGGAATTCTAAAAGATTCCGTGGAATTCTGTGGGAATCTGTGGAATTCTGGGGAATTCTGTGGGAATATGTGGAATTCTGTGAGATTCTGTGGAATTTTGTGGAATTTTGTGGGATTCTATGCAATTTGGTGGAATTCTGTGGAAATCTGTGGAATTCTAAAAGATTCCGTGGAATTCTGTGGGAATCTGTGGAAAACTGTGGAATTCTGTGGGAATCTGGGGAAATCGGTGGAATTCTGTGGAATTCTGTGAGAATCTGTGGGAATCTGTGGAATTCTGTGGGAATCTGTGGAATTCTGTGAGATTCTGTGGAATTCTGCGGAATTTTGTGGGATTCTGTGCAATTTGGTGGAATTCTGTGGAAATCTGTGGAATTCTAAAAGATTCTGTGGAATTCTGTGGGAATCTGTGGGAATCTGTGGAATTCTGTGGAAATCTGTGGAAATCTCTGGAATTCTGTGGGAATTCTGTGGAATTCTGTGGAATTTTGTGAGAATCTGTGGAATTCCATGGAATTCTGTGGAAATCTGTGGAATTTTGGTGGAATTCTGTGGAATTTTGGGGGGATCTGTGGGAATCTGTGGAATTCTGTGGGAATCTCTGGAAATCTGTGGAATTCTGTAGAATTCTCTAGAATTCAGTGGAATTCTGTGTGAATCTGTGGAAATCGGTGGAAATCTGTGGAATTTTGTGTAAATCTGTGGAATTCAGAGGAATTCTGTGGGATTCTGTGGTTATCTATGGAAATCTGTGGAATTCTGTGGAATTTTTGGGGAATCTGTGGAATTTCTGTGGAATTCTGTGGAATTCTGTAGAAATCTCTGGAAATTTCTGGCAATCTGTGGAATTCTATGGAATTTTGGGGGACGGGCAGCTCTGCTGTACCCCCTCGTGGTATCACAAACCTCAGCCACATCCCCCCCGTGTTCCCACCTCATTTTCCGGCTGGAATTTGGGACCTTTTGGCTCCTTTCTGTTCCCAGCAAGATCCAGAATGGGCACGGACAGGGGGAATTTTCCATGTGAAGGAGCAGATCCGACACTTTGGGTGAGGCACGAGAGTCATTAATTACAAAAAAGCAAATTATTTCCAGGCTGGCAGCAGGGGTGGGACCAGTCCGAGCCTCCCGGGCCATCCCCCGCGGATTTGCAGCCTCTTAAACCCGGCTCAGGACTCCACACTTAAAAGGGTCGGTTTTGGTCATTTTTAAGCTCGATTTCACAGCCCAAATTCCTCCCCCAAAAAAAGGTTTGCGCTGGGATTTCACAGGAGTTATTCAAGGCTGGAGCTGAGTCCTGGGAAAATGGGAGTGGGGAGGAGAGGGGAGAAAGGGAGAGGGAGAGGAGGGAGAGGAGAGGGGAAGGATGGGGGAAAAGAGAGGAGGATGAAGGGTGGGAGAAGAGGATGAAGGGTGGGAGAGGGGGATGAAGGGTGAGAGAGGAGGATGAAGGGTGGGAGAGGAGGATGAAGGGTGAGAGAGGAGGATGGAGGATGAGAGAGGAGGATGAAGGGTGAGAGAGGGGGATGAAGAATGAGAGAAGAGGATGAAGGGTGAGAGAGGAGGATGGAGGATGAGAGGATGAAGGATGAGAGAGGAGGATGAAGATGAGAGAGGAGGATGAAAGGTGAGAGAGGAGGATGAGAGAAAAGAGAGGAGGATGAAGGGTGAGAGAGAGAAGGAATGAGAGAGGAAGGAGGAGAGGGGAAAAGGAAAGGGAAAGGGAAAGGAAAATTAGGGAAAGGAGAAGGAGAAGGAGAAGGAAAAGGAGAAGGAAAAGGAAAAGGAAAAGGAAAAGGAGGGAAAGGGAATGAAAAGAGGCTCCCGGACAAATCCCAAACCCCACCCGGGAGAGAAATCCCTTGCTACCACCAAATCCTGGGGTTTTTTTTTTAATTAAATGCTTCAAATGGCTCCTCTCAGCCAATTCCTGGTGCCTCTGCTGTAGCAACACCGATTTTTTCCCTCTTTAATTCTCATTAAACGTCTCCTCCCCCTCAGTCCCCTGCTCGGTGTGCACCTCTGCTCCTGAGATCCTCCTTTTTCTCCTTGCCTGCCCTTCCCTCACAACATCCACTGGGATATTAATATTCCAGACAGAAATTTTCCCAACGAGCCTGTTCTGCCAATTAAATCAGAATTTTGCTTTGTGGGAAGAATTCGAGCTCGTCCTGTTTGCTCTGATTTTAATGTTTGTACACACGGATTTCTGGCCATTCGAGCCTCGTCCACTCCTGTCCTTGTCCTCCCGTGAACCAGGAATGGTGCAAATCCATCCTGGAATCAGGAGGGTTTCTTGCCTGCCTTGGGGTTTTCAGAGCCAGCTCCTCTGGTGGCTAAAATCCTATTAATTTCCAGCCTGTGCTCCTATTTTTATTTTTATATTATATTATTTATATTTATATTTTATATATTTATATATATATATATATATATATATATATATATATATATATATTTATTTATTTATTTATATATATATATATATAATTTTATATAAAAATATATAAATATTAAAGCCTGTGCTCCTATTTATATATATATATTATATTTTATTTTATATAATATATTTAATATAAATAATTTGATTTAATATATAATATATTTAATATATATTTCTAATTTAATATATTTTATACTTATATAAAATATATTTGATTCATATTTCTTTTAATTTATGTTTATTACAATTTATGATCATTTAATTTCTATATATTATACATACACATGTTTGGAATGGGGAGAGCTGGAGCTCCAGGTGTTGCTGGGCTCAGGAGGCTGGAGAACATCCCTAGGCATGGGCTGGGTGACACCAGGTGACATCCATGGGCTGGGTGACACCAGGTGACATCCATGGTCTGGGTGACACCAGGTGACATCCGTGGGCTGGGTGACACCAGGTGACAGCCTGCAGGAGAACATCCCTGGACATGAGTTGGGTGACACCCAGTGACATCCATGGGCTGGGTGGCACCAGGCGACATTGAGCAGCAGGACATCCCTGGACAGGGACTGGGTGGCACCAGGTGACATTGAGCAGCAGGACATCCCTGGACATGGCTGGGTGGCACCAGGTGACACCAGGTGACATCCAGCAGGAGAACATCTCTGGATGCGCTGAATTGCCAGCACAGGGAATCCCAGCTGGACAGTGCCCGGCGTGGGGACAGTGCCAGGGTCACCGAGCAAGGTGACATCCTGGGCCAGCAGTGGCTCCATGGGGTCCTGCAGATGGAGCTGGCAGCCAGGAGAGCTCGTGTCCCGTGTGTGGCTTCAAGTGTCCCTTGGACGATGTCCTGTGTCCTCAGTGGGCCCCACTCCCAGCTCCCCTCTGGAACATTCCATGGAGCTGCTGCTGGAGCTGAGCGGGTCTGGCTCACCCTGGACACATCCCAGGCTCCAGGACACTCAGCCACGTCCCCATGGATGCTCCTCCTCACCCTGGACACGTCCCAGGCTCCAGGACACTCGGCCACGTCCCCGTGGATGCTCCTCCTCACCCTGGACACATCCCGGGCTCCAGGACACTCGGCCACGTCCCCATGGATGCTCCTCCTCACTTCTGGGAAGGGGACGGTGCCTCTGCTGCTGTTTGTTCCCAGAAACCCACAGGAACGTTCCCAGGAATGCTGCCAAGCTGATGGACGAGCCCCTCTGGGAGGCTGAGAAGGTTCCAGAAGGAGGGAGCAGGGGGTGGGAGGGTTGTGAAGGATCTTCACATCCATGGGAGTCACCAAATGGGGCTGGGACATTGGGAATGGGGAGAGCAGGAGCTCCAGGATTGAGGATTGCTTTGGGATTGGTGGGACAAGGGATGCTGCTGGACCCTGGACTGGACTTTGGGAATGTGGAGAGCAGGAGCTCCAGGATCTGGGATTGTGCTGGGATTGGTGGGACAAGGGACACTGCTGAATCCCAAATTAGACATTGAGAATGGGGAGAGCAGATCTCCAGGATTTGGGATCATTTTGGGATTGGTGTGACAAGGGACACTGCTGGACCCCATAACTGACACCTGGTTGGAAGGGGGAGAGCAGGAGCTCCAGGATTTGGGATCATTTTGGGATTGGTGGGACAAGGGACACTGCTGGACCCCAAAGTAGACATTGAGAATGGGGAGAGCAGGAGCTCCAGGATTTGGGATCATTTTGGGATTGGTGGGACAAGGGACACTGCTGGACCCTGCACTGGAGCAGGAGCTCCAGGATTTGGGATTGCTTTGGGATTGGTGGGACAAGGGACACTGCTGGACAAGGGGAGAGCAGGAGCTCCAGGATTTGGGATCATCTTGGGATTGGTGCAAGGGACACTGCTGGACCCCTGAACTGGAGAAGGAGCTCCAGGATTGGGGATTGTTTTGGGGTTGGTGGGACAAAAGGCACTGCTGGACCCTGGACTGGACTTTGGGAATGTGGAGAGCAGGAGCTCCAGGATTTGAGATCATTTTGGGATTGCTGTGACAAGGGACACTGCTGGACCCTGCACTGGAGCAGGAGCTCCAGGATTTGGGATTGCTTTGGGATTGATGTGACAAGGGACGCTGCTGGACAAGGGGAGAACTGAAGCTCCAGGATTTAGGATCATTTTAGGATTGGTGTGACGAGGGGCACTGCTGGACCCTGCACTGGAGCAGGAGCTCCAGGATTGGGGATTGTTTTGGGGTTGGTGGGACAAAAGGCACCGCTGGACCCTGCACTGGAGCAGGAGCTCCAGGGTTTGGGATTGTTTTGGGATTGGTGGCACAAAGGGCACTGCTGGACCCTGCACTGGAGCAGGAGCTCCAGGGTTTGGGATTGTTTTGGGATTGGTGGCACAAAAGGCACCGCTAGACCCTGCTCTGGCTATCCTGCTCCAAACTGGGCTGGGCAGAGTCCAGGAAATGAGAATGGCCCGAGGCAGGGAGAACAAGGAAGGAGTTAAATCAGAGTGAGATCCTGAGCCAAGAGGAAGTGAAATGCCTCAAAAACATTCAATTGAGCAATTTGGGAATGAGTCACGGAATCACGGAATCGTAGAATCCCGGAATGGTTTGGGCTGGAAGGACCTTAAGGAGCAACCATGGGGACACCTCCCATGACCCCAGGTGGCCCCAAGCCCCATCCAGGTCCTGGCCCCTCGCAGGGATCCAGGTGTGGAACCCAGGGAATCCCTCTGCCTGCCCTGGGGGGCTCGAGACCCTGACAGGGGGCTCAGAGACCCTGGCACAGAGCCCCAGACCCCCCTGTGCCCTTGATTTAACCCTTGGAAAAAACAATTACCAACCTTGTATGAAGGATTACAAGTCAAAAGAGTTTAAGCAGAATGCTAGTGAATTTATCACAGGGTGAAAAATAGAATTTTGGGGTTTTCAGAATGGGGGTTCAGGGGGCAAGATGGAGGAATCTGGGTGTGTCCTGTCCTTTCTTCTCCTCCTTGTTCTCCATCTTCTGCTGGGATGGTGGTGACACTTTTGGATTGATTTAGAGACAGACTGTATAACAAAGGTGATAGGGATTGGAAAATTATTGTCAATAAAGTGCACATAGTTCATAGTATAAAAAGGTGACACTGCCCCAAGGGCAGGGACTGTGCCACAGCCCAACCTGCTGGACAGAGCTCAGCAGGTCAGAGAGAGAATGGAATGGAGAAGAGAAAATAAACAACCTTGAGAAGCAGAACTGAGGAATCTCGACTTCTTCAGCTGCGTGGGGCTGGGGAAAAAAAGACTTTGTAACACCTCGGGGGTCATCTCAACCACAGAAACCTGAGACCTTGTGGGAGCTCAGCACATCGCTCCCAATGCCCAGAGTCACGGGGAGAGCCCCTGGGGGGGCTCGGAGCTCCTGGAATGTTGCCAGAAATTCTTGGTGGCTGCACTTTGACCATTCTGGGGATGTGTGTGAGGACATGGAAGTCACTGGAGCTTGAGTGGTGGAGGGATCACACATTCACAGGGTGAAATATGGATTTTGGGATTTTGGTACAGGGGTTATGGAGACAAGATGGAGGAATCGGGGCGTGTCTCGTGCTTCTTCTTTCTTCTTCTTGTCGTCCATCTTCTGTGGTGATGCTGGCACCTGGGGATTGGTTTGTGGTGAAGGTGCACTTGTTAACAAGGGTGAAAAGTATTGGGAATAAAAGGTAAATATGATGTACGGAGTTTTTATTACAAAAAGACACGATCACCCCGTGCGTGGTCAGAGTGCCCTTGGCTGCCTTGCTGGTCAGATCCCGGCTGGCAGAGAGGAAAACTCTGTGAGATAAGAAATAATAAACAACCTGAAGACTGAAATGTCGGGGAGTCCAGACTCATCCTTTGATCCATGGGCTGCCCCGAACCCTCCTGTGTGTGTCCGAGCTGAGACAGCAGCCGGGTGGGACAAGACCTGAGCAGAGATGGAGCTTTGGTTCCCCGAGCTTTGCCGGGTGTGGAAACAAGCAGGAGGAAGGAGCAGCCTTGGCACGGGGGTCAGCTGAGGACAGCGAGGCTGTGCCAGCCTGGGAGGAGGCCAAAAAAGCAGCTGGGCACGTTGGTGGAGGAGAAACGCAGCAAGGGCCATTAAACCTGCAAGATTCCACCGTGGCCTGGGGAATTCCCTGGGACACAGGGCAGGGATCTTGACACCCCCAAAACTCCCCAGCCCGCTGGGGAAAAAAGGAAATTATTAAAGGAAATTATTAAAGGAATTGTGCAGTTGTGTTCCCTCAGCTACGCTGGCGTGTTCCTTTCTCCTGCCCAAAGAGCTGGAGCAGCAGATTCGCTTCCTCAGCGAGGAGGAGGCTCCGTGCTGGAGCTGTTCCACCAGCGAGGAGCATCTGATGCTCCATCAGTGCCGATAATGAAGCGTTCTCACATTGAATTGCAAACGGAGCTGGGAGCGGTTCCGGGAACTCCCGGCAGGAATTACAGCGTGCCTCAGCAGGGATGGAGATCTGGGATTAACATTTGCTTTTTGTTTAGAGATGGGGCAACTGAGAGGAGTTTTAGAATTTTATTCCATTTTTCGTTTTATGAGAAGGGGGAGACAATAGAGATTTATGCTATTATAATTAGAAGTTAACTATTTTTTAAATTATTTTTTAAATTAATTTATTTATACACTATACATTAGACGTTATAATTATACTATATATACAATATAAATACTATATAATATATACTATAAATACTATATAATATATATTACATATATACAATATAAATCCTATATAATATATACACTATATACTATACTATATAGTATATAATGATACTATAGATGTTATAATTTATAATTAAAAGTTAACTTTTTTTTTTAAATTTTCTTAATTATAACACACTATCAGTGTTTCTTTATCAGCTTTAGCTCCACTATGTTGTAAATGTTTTTTGTATTTCCCTGCAGGAATTACAGCGTGCCTCATCAGGGATGGAGATCTGGGATTAACATTTGCTTTTTGTTTAGAGATGGGGCAACTGAGAGGAGTTTTAAAATTTTATTCCATTTTTCGTTTTATGAGAAGGGGGAGACAATATAGATTTCTGCTATTATAATTAGAAGTTAACTGGTTTTAAAATTATTTATTTAATTAATTTATACACTATACACTAGATGTTATAATTATACCATATATAAACTATATAATATATACTATATATACACTATATACTATAAAGTATATAATTATACTACAGATGTTATAATTTATGATATTAAAATTAGAAGCTAACTATTTTAAAATTTATTTCTGTATTTTTAAATATTTATTTAATTATGACACACTATAAGTGTTTCTTTATCAGCTTTAGCTGCACAGTGTTGTAAATGCTTTTTTATTTCCTTGCAGGAATTACAGGGTGGCTCATCAGGGATGGAGATTGTGGGATTAACATTTGCTTTTTATTTAGAGATGGGGTAACTGAGAGGTGTCTTAAAATTTTATTCCATTTTTCATTTTATGAGAAGGGGGAGACAACATAGATTTCTGCTATTATAATTAGAAGTTAACTGGTTTTAAATTTATTTATTTATTTTATTTATTTATACACTATACATTAGAGGTTATAATTATACTACATATATACAATATAAATACTATATAATATATACTATAAATACTATATAATACATACTACATATATACAATATAAATACTATATAATATATACACTATATACTATACTATATAGTATATAAATATACTACAGATGTTATCATTTATAATTAGAAGTTAACTTTTTTTAAAAATTTTCTTAATTATAACACACTATCAGAGTTTCTTTATCAGCTTTAGCTGCACAGTGTTGTAAATGCTTTTTTATTTCCCTGCAGGGATTACAGGGTGGCTCATCAGGGATGGAGATCCTGGGATTAACATTTGCTTTTTATTTAGAGATGGGGTAACTGAGAGGTGTCTTAAAATTTTATTCCATTTTTCATTTTATGAGAAGGGGGAGACAATAGAGATTTATGCTATTATAATTAGAAGTTAACTGGTTTTAAATTCATTTATTTAATTAATTTATTTATACACTATACACTAGATGTTATAATTATACCATATATAAACTATATAATATATACTATATATACACTATATACTATACTATATAGTATATAATTATACTACAGATGTTATAATTTATGATATTAAAATTAGAAGCTAACTATTTTAAAATTTATTTCTTTATTTTTAAATATTTATTTAATTATTGTACACTATAAGTGTTTCTTAATCAGCTTTAGCTACACTATGTTGTAAATGCTTTTTGTATTTCCTTGCAGGAATTACAGGGTGGAAGTCAGCAGCTCTGGCTCATCAGGGATGGGAGATTGTGGGATTGAACATTTTCTTTTTATTTAGAGATGGGGTAATTGAGAGGTGTTTAAAAATTTTATTATATTTTTCGTTTTATGAGAAGGGGAAAACAATAGAGATTTTATAATTTACGTTATTTAAATTAAAAGTTAACCTTTTTAAAAAAATTATTTATTTAATTCATTTATTTATTTATACACTATGCACTAGATGTTATAATTATATTTTATATATATACACTATATATACACTTTATAATATATACTATATATATACACTCTATACTATGCTATCTACTATATAATTATACTATAGATGTTATAATTTACATTATTATAATTAGAAGTTAACTATTTAAGATTTATTTCTTTATTAATTATAACACACTATAAGTGTTTCTTTATCAGCTTTAGCTCCACTATGTTGTAAATGCCTTTTGTATTTCCTTGCAGGAATTACAGGGTAGAAGTCAGCAGCTCTGGCTCATCAGGGATGGGAGATTGTTGGATTTAACATTTTCTTGACTTAGAGATGGGGTAACTGAAAAGTGTTTGAAAATTTTATTCTATTTTCAGTTTTGTGAGAAGGGTGATGTTATAATTAACGTTATTATAATTAGAAGTTAAAATCAAAATTTATTCAATTAAAATTAAAATGTATTTATTTATTATAATACATTAAGATAATAATAATAATAATAATAATTTTTAAAGTGGTGGCATTTTTAATTCAGCATTTCTTATCTCAAGGTTTGCATACAGATGTACACTGCGTGAGCCTTCTGCCAGCCTTTCAGAATTGTTTATAAATCTATTTCTCAGATTTCCCCCTTCTTAAATGGAAAAAAACCCCTCACAAATCAAAAAAAGGAGCTCCTTCCTGGGGCTGTGGGACAGGAGGAGGAGCACAAACAGGACAGGGACACCTGGGGGAGGGAGAATCCCAGGAATGCTCCTGACACATGTGAAAATTCAGGAATGCTCCTGACACATCTGAAAATTCAGGAAGGTTCCTCACACTTCTGAAAATTCAGGAAGGTTCCTCACACATCTGAAAATTCAGGGATGTTCCTCACACTTCTGAAAATTCAGGAAGGTTCCTCACACTACTGCAGGTTCTGGAATTTTTCTCACATTTCTGAAAGCTCAGGAATGTTCCTGACACATCTGAAAATTCAGGAATGTTCCTCACACAGCTGCAGGTCTGGAATGTTCCTCACATTTCTGAAAGCTCAGGAATGTTCCTCACACTTCTGAAAATTCAGGCATGTTCCTCATACAGCTGCAGGTCTGGAATGTTCCTCACACTTCTGCAGGTTCAGGCATGTTCTTCACACAGCTTCATGTTCTGGAATGTTCCTCACACTTCTGAAAATTCAGGAATGTTCCTCACACATCTGAAAATTCAGGAATGTTCCTCACACAGCTGCAGGTTCTGGAATGTTCCTCACACAGCTGCAGGTTCCCCACATGTGCTCCACCCCTGAGTGCCCGGGGAGTTTTTGCCTCTCCCTGGTTGGAAATGAGGCCTCCAGCTGCCAAGATCCCGGGATATTCCTGCTGGAAAAGAGGATTTTGGACACCAAGTTTGGAGTGAGGCTTTGCAGGAGGGATGGGAACAAATCCCTCTGCACGCCCAGAGCAGCAGAGCTGTTCCAGCTGTTCCTGGCTGAGATGTTCCAAGTGTCCCACAGCGTCCCTGCTCCAGGTGTCTGGAATTTCACACATTAACCCTGCCCTGGTGAGGATTTTCCCCCTGTGCAGGACGAGCTCCTGCTCTGCTGCATGTCCCAGCCTCATCCAGCTGCAATTCAAGAAGGGATTTTCCCCTCTGGCCCAAGCCCAGCTCCTCTCATCCTCAGTGTCCCCACACTGGAATTTCACACATTAACCCTGCCCTGGGGAGGTTTTTTCCCCTTGTGAACGATGAACTCCTTCTCTGCTGGATGTCCTATCCTCATCCAGTCTGAATTGCCTCCAGCTGCAATCCAAGGAGGGTTTTCCCTCTCAGATCCAGCAGGATGGAGCGTAAACACAGCTCTTCCTCTTCGTCTCATCCTCAGTGTCCCCACAGTGGAATTTCACAGCATTCACCCTGCCCTGGGGAGGTTTTTCCCCTTGTGCAGGACGAGCTCCTGCTCTGCTGGATATCCCAGCCTCATCCAGCTGCAATCCAGGAAGGGATTTTTCCCTCTCAGAACCAGCAGGATGGAGCCTGAGCTCAACTCCTCCTCCTCTCATCCTCAGTGTCCCCACAGTGGAATTCCACAGCATTCACCCTGCCCTGGTGAGGTTTTTCCCCTTGTGCAGGACGAGCTCCTGCTCTGCTGGATGTCCCACCCTCACCCAGCTGCAATCCAAGGAGGGATTTTCCCCTCTCAGATCCAGCAGGATGGAGCCTAGACCCAGCTCCTCTTATCCTCAGTGTCCCCACACTGGAATTTCACAGCATTGTCCCTGCCCTGGTGAGGTTTTTCCCCTTGTGAACGATGAACTCCTGCTCTGCTGGATGTCCCAACCTCATCCAGTCTGAATTGCACCCAGCTGCAATCCAAGGAGGGTTTTCCCCTCTCAGATCCAGCAGGATGGAGCCTAAACCCAGCTCCTGATGTGCTGCTCCTCTCATCCTCAGTGTCCCCAGTGTCCCTGCTCCAGGTGCCTGGAATTTCACACATTAGCCCTGCCCTGGTGAGGTTTTTCCCCTTGTGCAGGACGAGCTCCTGCTCTGCTGGATGTCCCAACCTCACCCAGCTGCAATCCAAGGAGGGATTTTTCCCTCTCAGATCCAGCAGGATGGAGCCCAAGCCCAGCTCCTCTCATCCTCAGTGTCCCCACGGTGGAATTTCACAGCATTCACCCTGCCCTGGGGAGGTTTTTCCCCTTGTGAAGGATGAACTCCTGCTCTGCTGGATGTCCCATCCTCATGTGGGAATTGCCTCCAGCTGCAATCCAAGGAGAGTTTTCCCTCCCAGATCCAGCAGGATGGAGCCTGAGCTCAGCTCCTCCTCCTCCTCTCATCCTCAGTGTCCCCACAGTGGAATTTCACACATTAACCCTGCCCTGGTGGGGCTTTTCCCTTTGTGCATGACGAGCTCCTGCTCTGCTGGATGTCCCAACCTCACTCAGCTGCAATCCAAGAAGGGATTTTCCCCTCTCAGATCCAGCAGGATGAAACCTAAACCCAGCTCCTTCTCCTCTCATCCTCAGTGTCCCCACACTGGAATTCCACACATTAACCCTGCCCTGATGGGGTTTTTCCCCCTCTGAACAATGAACTCCTGCTCTGCTGGATGTCCCAGCTTCATCCAGCTGCAACCCAAGGAGGGTTTTCCCTCTCAGATCCAGCAGGATGAAGCCTAAATCCAGCTCTTCCTCCTTCTCTCATCCTCAGTGTCCCCACACTGGAATTCCACAGCATTGTCCCTGCCCTGGGGAGGTGCTTCCCCTTGTGAACGATGAACTCCTGCTCTGCTGGAATGTCCCAGCCTCATCCAATCTGAATTGCCTCCAGCTGCAATCCAAGGAGGGTTTCCCCTCTCAGATCCAGCAGGATGGAGCCTGAGCTCAGCTCCTCCTCCTCCTCTCATCCTCAGTGTCCCCACAGTGGAATTCCACACATTAACCCTGCCCTGGTCAGGTTTTTCCCTTGTGCAGGACGAGCTCCTGCCCTGCTGGATGTCCCATCCTCATCCCCAAAAAATGAGCTTTGGGCTTCACCTTCCCCCTGGAGCTGCTCGTTAACAAATATGGAAAGGAGTGAAAATTGGGCAGAATTCTCCTCTGCATCACAGACACTTAACCAGCCTTTAACTCAAATTCCTGCTCTGAGCTGAGCATTAAATGGCTCCAAATGGAACTGGTGGGAAAACACGACCTCATTAAGTCTGTGCCCCATCCATCAGAGGCTGGAGGCAAACAAACCACGCAGAGAAGGGACTTGGAACAGGGAAAAGAGGCAGCCACAGCACGGGTTGTCATCCCCATCAGGTATTCCCCATCCTCACCCCACGTGGGATTCCCTGAGAAACAACAAAAATGAAGGTATTTAAAAAAAAAAAAAAAAAAAGAAAAAAAGAAAAAGGCCCAGACTAAAAATGTTGATTTTTTTTTTTTTATTCCAGAGGCAGCGAGATTAAACATCTCCTAAATTATACATCCATGGGGCTCATTACAGACACATCAGGGAGCTGCTGGCTGGCTGGAAAAACCTGACAGGGGGAGCTGCTCCAGCTGGTGTGCAGTAAAAAACCAGCAAGTGGATAAAAACCCAGCAAAGCTGATGTTAAACCCCCTCAGGGTGGAACTCTGCTCCTTCTCCTGGCTGGGCTGAGGCTGCTGTCCAACCCTGGCAGCCAGAGTGAGGGATTGAAACCCAGGAGACTCTGCTGATACAGCAGTGAGACATCCCTGGGCAGGGACAAATTCCTGTGCCTGGGAGCTTGATTCAGGCTGGGATCCTTGATTCATGTTTGGATCTTTAGTTCATGTTTGGATCCTCAATTCATGTTTGGATCCTTGATTGTGTTTGGATTCTCAATTTGGTTTTGGATCCTTGCTTGGTGTTTGGATCCTGGTTTGTGATTGGAACCTCAATTCATATTTAGGTCCTTGATTTGTGTTTGTATCCTCAATTCATGTTGGAATCTTTGGTTCATGTTTGCATCCTTGTTTGTGTTTGGATCCTCAATTCATGTTTGGATTCTTGATTTGTGTTTGGGCCCTTGATCCTGTTTGGATCCTCAATTCATGTTTGGATTCTCAATTTGTGTTTGGATCCTCTGTTCGTGTTTGGATCCTTGTTTGGTGTTTGGATCCTCAATTCATGTTTGAATCTTTGGTTCATGTTTAGGCCCTTGATTTTTGTTTAGAAATTGTGCTCAATTTCTAAACAAAATTGTGCTTGGATCCTTGTTTGGTGTTTGGATCCTCGATTTGTGTTTGGATCCTTGGTTCATGTTTGGATCCTCAGTTCGTGTTTGGATCTTTGATTTGAGTTTGGATCCTTGATTTTTGTTTGGATCCTCAATTTGTGCTTGGATCCTTGTTTGCTGTTTAAATCCTTAATTGTGTTTGGATCCTTTGTTATGTTTATATCCTTGTTTGATGTTTGGATCCTCAATTCATGTTTGAATCTTTGGTTCATGTTTAGGCCCTTGATTTTTGTTTGGATCCTTGTTTGGTGTTTGGATCCTCAATTTGTGTTTGGCTCCTTGATTTGAGTTTGAATTCTTGTTTGTGTTTGGATTCTCAATTTGTGTTTGGATCCTTGTTTGGTGTTTGAATCCTTGATTGTGTTTGGATCCTTTGTTCATGTTTATTTCCTTGTTTGATGTTTGGATCCTCAATTTGTGTTTGGATCTTTGTTTCTGTTTGGATCATTGGTTCATTTTTGGATCCTTGTTTGTGTTTGGATCCTTGGTTGGTGTTCAGGTCCTCAATTCATGTTTAGATCCTTGACTTCTGCTTGGATCCTTAACTCATATTTGGATCCTTGATTTATCTTTGGATCCTTGATCTGTGCTTAGATCCTCGATTCATGTTTGGATCCTCGATTCATGTTTGGATCCTCAATTCATGTTTGGATCCTCGATTCATTTTTGGATCTTTGATTCATTTTTGTATTCCTGTTCTGACCCTGCCATCCCAGAGCTTAAAGAACAACAGAATTCCATGGGGAAATTCCCAGTTTCTGGCCCAAAATGTCCTTTTGGGAATCCCCTGGTGGGAGACAGCTCGACAGCAGCTCTTTGTCTGCAGGAATTAAAGGGGATTATGGATTTATTTGTTTCTACCAGGAATAATGGCAATGGCAGCCCTGGCACAGCCTCACTCCCACATGGGAGCTGCTTCCTCAGAGAGGAAAGCCAGGCACTGGAACCGATATTCCTGCTCGGAATTTTAAAAGCAGCAGGAAGATGGATGGAAGATGGAATATTTTCTCCTGCTCCAGTGAGGAATCAGGGTGGGAAGTGGAGATTGTGGAACAGAATTATGGGATCACCGAGGCTGGAAAATCCCTCCCAGAGCATCCAGTCCCAGCTGTGCCCCATCCCAAAGCTCTGAGTGCCACCTCCAGGTGCCACCTCCAGGGATGGGCACTCCAAACCTCCCTGGGCAGTTCCAAGGCCTTCAAACCCTTCCTAGGAAGAAATTTATCCTAATATCCGATCTAAATCTCCCCTTCTCCTCCTGTCCCTGTTCCCTGGAGCAAAGCCTGACCCTCCCTGGCTGTGCCCTCCTGGCAGGAGCTGGGCAGAGCCACAAGGGCCCCCTGAGCCTCCTTTGCTCCAGGCTGAGCCCCCTCAGGAATTCTCCATTCCCTTCCCAGCTCCCTCAGAAATTCTCCATTCCCTTCCCAGCTTCCCCAGGAATTCTCCATTCCCTTCCCAGCCCCCTCAGGAATTCTCCAGCTCCTTCCCAGCTCCCCCAGGAATTCTCCATTCCCTTCCCAGCTCCCTCAGGGATTCTCCATTCCCTTCCCAGCTCCCTCAGGGATTCTCCATTCCCTTCCCAGCTCCCTTAGGAATTCTCCAGCTCCTTCCCAGCTCCCTCAGGAATTCTCCATTCCCTTCCCAGCCCCCTCAGGAATTTTCCAGCCCCTTCCCCAGCTCTGGACACACTCCAGCCCCTCCAGGTCTTGCTGTGAGTGTCCCAGAGCTGCACACAGCCTGCCCAAAACCGAAACCAGGGATTGCTGAGGGTGAATTTCTGGATCTGCCGCCCTCCCTCAGCTCAGGCCCAGCTCCAGGGGATGCTCACCCAGGGAATTCTCCCGGGCTCTGGGGCTGAGCTGCTGCCCAGATAAAGGAATCACCCTGATTCTCCCAGCTCTGAGGCTGGCTCTGGGGCTGAGCTGCTGCCCAGATAAAGGAATCACCCTGATTCTCCCAGCTCTGAGGCTGGCTCTGGGGCTGAGCTGCTGCCCAGATAAAGGAATCACCCTGATTCTCCCAGCTCTGAGGCTGGCTCTGGGGCTGAGCTGCTGCCCAGATCCCTCCCAGCCCATCTGGCTCCAGCAGAGCTCCAGCCCGGCCTCCCTGGCCCTCGCTGGTGGAGCAGCCCCCGGGGTCACATTCCTGTCACTGAGTTGGCAGAGATTGCTCAGATCCTCGCTGGGAGGTCACAGCACCACGGGTGGCACCGGGCCACCACCCCCGAGGTGGCACCAGGATGTCACCCTGCCCTCAGCCCCCACCACGGCTCCTCAGGGGTGGTGGCACCGGCCCAGGAGCCCAGATGGAGCTCGGGGAGGTCACTGCCATCAGCTGTCACCCTGTGTCACCTGCTGCCAGGGACAGCTGCTGACTCCTGTCTGGGTGAGGCAGAAAATGGGAATTGGGACCCCTGGGCTCTTCTGGCTCCTTCTGCACCTTGGTCGCCCTGCTGGGTTCCCCTGGGTGACTCTGGGGCCACCCCAGCAGTTCCAGGGAGCTGCAGAAGGGCCCTGAGCCCCTTTGGGTCACATTCCCCTCCTGAGGGATCCAGACCTGCATCAAGAGATGCTCCTGGAGTGTTCCCAAAGGATTCCCTTGTGGGGATCATGGTCCTGAGGGTGCAGCTGCCCCCAAAGCTGCTCCAGCACTTCTCCCCTCACCTGGACAGAGGAGGGGAAATACAAAAAAATCTCCTGAGCTCAGACCAAGGCAGGGAGAGCTCACTCAGCAACTCCCACCACGGGCAAAACCAGCTCGAGTTGGGAAATTAATTGAGTTAATTGAATTTATTACCGGTGAGAGCAGAGGCAGGTAATGAGAAGTAAACCCAAGTGTTGAAAACACCTTTCCCCCACCTCTCCCTCCTTCCCAGCTTGACTTTGTTCCTGATTCTGCTCCTCACACTCTCCCTCCTCCCTGCCCTTGGTGCCTCTTCTCTCACTGCTCTGGCCACAACTGATTCTGCACAATCCCTTCTTCCCCTTCGCAAACCCTTTGTCCCAGAGGATGAAGATTCCCCAGACCCAGAGGATGAAAAATTCACCAAACCCAAAGGATAAAATTCACCAAACCCAGAGGCTGAAAATTCCCCAAACCCAGAATTCACCTGCAGCTCCCCAAACCTAAAATTCACCTGCAGGCCCCAAACCCAAGGGATAAAAATTCCCCAAACCAGAGGATAAAGATTCCCCAAACCCAGAGGATAAAAATTTCCTAAACCCAGAATTCACCTGCAGCTCCCCAAACCCAGAGGATAAAATTCACCAAACCCAGGGGATAAAAATTCCCCAAACCCAGGGGATAAACATTCCCCAAACCCAGAATTCACCTGCAGCTCCCCAAATGTTCATCCCAGAGGATAAAAATTCCCCAAATCTAGAATTCACCTGCAGCTCCACAAACCAGAAGATAAAGTTTCCCCAAACCCAGGGGATAAAAATTCCCCAAACCCAGAATTCACCTGCAGCTCCCCAAATCCAGATAATAAAATTCACCAATCCCAGGGGATAAAGATTCCCCAAACCCAGAGGATGAAAAATTCCCCAAACCCAAATTCACCTGCAGCTCCCCAAACACAGAGGATAAAATTCACCAAACCCAGAGATTAAAAATTCCCCAAACCCAGAATTCACCTGCAGCTCCACAAACCCAGGTAATAAAATTCCCCAAACCCAGAGTAAAGTTTCCCCAAACCCAGGGGATGAAAAATTCCCCAAACCCAGAATTCACCTGCAGCTACCTAAATGTTCATCCCAGAGGATAAAAATTCCCCAAATCTAGAATTCACCTGCAGATCCACAAACCCAGATAATAAAATTCACCAAACCCAGAGGATAAAGTTTCCCCAAACCCAGAGGATAAAGATTCACCAAACCCAGGGGATAAAAATTCCCCAAACCCTGAATTCACCTGCAGATCCCCAAACCCAGATAATAAAATTCCCCAAACCCAGAGTATAAAGTTTCCCCAAACCCAGAGGATAAAGATTCCCCAAAGCCAGAATTCCCCTGCAGCTCCCAAACCCGGGAGCTGAGCAGCTCCAGGAATTTCATTTCCAAATTAAATTCTCCTCTCCAGGTGGGGATTTCTTCTGCTTGGTTCAATTTTAGGGGCTGAGGAAGATCCTTCCCCCCAGCTCAGCTCAGCCTCTCGGTGCCAGGGGGCTGCTGCATTTTATAAAAAGTGTTTTTCTGAATCAAATTGTGCACTCATCAGAAAATGGACCTTGCTGGTTGATGTATGTTTGGGAAGTGCCACGTACGTTTATTGTGCTGTATAAATAAAATATAATAATGCTGAGACTCAAGGACTCCCATGGAGTCATTCAGGAGAGAGGCAGAGGGCCAGTGAATGAATTTGGACAAGACTCAGGAAAGGAAAAGAGATTTATTTATTGTTTAAACAGGGGGAGGAAAAAAAAAAGAAAAATAAAAAGAAGGGAAAAAATCCATAGAAAGGGGCTCTGAGCCTGGGCTGAGCAACAGAGCAGAGCCTGTGCTTGAGAAATGGGATGAAAAGGGATTTTCCTGCCTAAAAATGTGTGGGGGAAAAATAAACCTGGATTGGGGATTACACCTGGATTTGGGAGAGGATGGGGGGCCCACACCTGGATTGGGGACAGGATGATCCAGGGGATGGCAGAAATAACCCAAAAATGGGGGTCCCACACCTGGATTTGGCAGAGAATGATCCAGGAGAGGGGATGGCAGAAATTACCCCAAAATGGGGGTTCCACACCTGGATTGGGGACAGGATGATCCAGGAGATGGCAGAAATGACCCCAAAATGGGGGTCCCACACCTGGATTTGGAGGAGGAAAATCTAGGGAAGGGAATTGCAGAAATAAACCAAAAATGGAGATTCCACAGCTGAATTTGGGACAGGATGATCAAGGAATAACCCCTGGGATGGGGATTCCACACCTGAATTTGGGATAGGATGATCCAGGGGATGGCATAAATGATCCCAAAATGGGGGTTCCACAGCTGGATTGGGGAGAGGATGATCCAGGAGAGGGAATGGCAGAAAAAAACCCCAAAAATGGGGATTCCACAGCTGGATTTGAGAGAGGAAAATCCAGGGAAGGGAATGGCAGAAATAACCCCTGGAATGGGGGCTCCACAGCTGAATTTGGGATAGGATCATCCAGGGAATGGCAGAAATGACCCAAAAATGGGGGTTCTACACCTGGATTGGGGAGAGGATGATCCAGGAAAGGGAATGGCAGAAATAACTTAAAAATGGGGTTCCACGCCTGGATTTGGGAGAGGATGATCAAGAAATAACCCCTGGGATGAGGGTTCCACAGCTGGATTTGGCAGAGGAAGATCCAGAGGAGGAGAGGGCAGAAGTAAACCAAAAATGGGGATTCCACACTTGGATTTGGGAGAGGAAAATCCAGGGAAGGGAATGGCAGAAATGACCCAAAAATGGGGGTTCCACGTCTGGATTTGGCAGAAGAAAATCCAGGTGAGACAATGGCAGAAATAACCCAAAAATGGGGTTCCACACCTGGATATGGGAGAGGAAAATCCAGGGAAGGGGATGGCAGAAATGACCCTAAAATGGAGATTCCACAGATGAATTTGGGACAGGATGATCAAGGAATAATCCCTGGAAAGGGGATTGCACACATGACTTTGGGAGTGGATGATCCAGGAGAGGAGAGGGCAGAAATAACCCTGGGATGGGGGTTCCACACCTGGATTTGGGAGAGGAAAATCCAGGTGAGACAATGGCAGAAATAACCCTGGAATGGGGGTTCCACACCTGGACTGGGGAGAGGATGATCCAGGGGATGGCAGAAATAAACCAAAAATGCGGGTTCCACACCTGAATTTGGGACAGGATGATCAAGGAATAATCCCTGGGATGGGGATTGCACTCATGAATTTGGGAGTGGATGATCCAGGAGAGGAGAGGGCAGAAATAACTCAAAAATTAGGGTTCCACACCTGGATTTGGGAGAGGAAGATCCAGGGAAGGGAATGGCAGAAATAACCCAAAAATGGAGATTCCACAGCTGGATTTGGGAGAGGATGATCCAGGAATAACCCCTGGGATGGGGTTCCACACCTGGATTGGGGACAGGATGATCAAGGAATAATCCCTGGGATGGGGGTTTCACACCTGGGTTTGGGAGTGGATGATCCAGGAGAGGAGAGGGCAGAAATAACTCTGGGATGGGGGTTCCACACCTGGATTTGGGAGAGGAAAATCCAGGGAAGGGAATGGCAGAAATGACCCAAAAATGGGGGTTCCACACCTGAATTTGGGAGAGGAAAATCCAGGACGGGGAATGGCAGAAATAACCCTGGAGTGGGGGTTCCATGCCTGGATTTGGGACAGGATGATCAAGGAATAATCCCTGGAATGGGGGTTCCACATCTGGACTGGGGAGAGGATGATCCAGGGGATGGCAGAAATTACCCAAAAATGGAGATTCCACACCTGGATTTGGAACAAGATGATCAAGGAATAATCCCTGGGATGGGGATTGCACACCTGGATTTGGGAGAGAAAGATCCAGGTCAGAGAATGGCAGAAATGACCCAAAAATGGGGGTTCTACACCTGAATTTGGGAGAGGAAAATCCAGGACGGGGAATGGCAGAAATAACCCCTGGAATGGGGGTTCCATGCCTGGATTTGGGAGAGGATGATCAAGGAATAATCCCTGAGATGGGGGTTCCACAGCTGGATTTGGCAGAGGATGATCCAGAGGAGGAGAGGGCAGAAATAAACCAAACATGGGGATTCCACAGCTGAATTTGGGAGTGGATGATCCAGGAGAGGAGAGGGCAGAAATAAACCAAAAATGGAGATTCCACAGTTGAATTTGGGACAGGATGATCAAGGAATAATCCCGGGAATGGGGGTTCCACATCTGGATTTGGCAGAGGAAAATCCAGGTGAGACAATGGCAGTAATAAACCAAAAATGGGGGTTCCACACCTGAATTTGGGAGAGGAAAATCCAGATGAGACAATGGCAGAAATAAACCAAAAATGAGGGTTCCCCACCTGGATTGGGAGCAGATTTGGGGCAGGTTGATGCCAAACTCCCCTGCCTGTTTGCACCTTTTCCTGGAGCCAATCCAAGGCTGCTGCAAACACAAAAGGATTCATCACTCTCGGGCTGTCTGCAGCCAGCAAACCCAGAGCAATGTTTGACAGCGAGGAATAATTACCTTGCCAGCTTTGCTTTATCCACATTTCAAAATTCAGGGAGGGGGGAGATCGAGCCACGTTCCCAGCGGCTCGGGCAAGGAACCCATCCAGGCTGGAAGCTCCCACACCCCCGGAGATGCTGAGGGATGAGAGGCACTGGGGCATCTCCCCCTCCTCTCTTCTCTCCTTTTTTTATTTCTGGACCTTCCTCACCCATCCCTTCCTCTCCAGGGGCTGCCTGTGAGGTTTGGGATGGCCCCATCCCAAAATTCCCCCCAAAACCTGGCACCAAAACTCCTGCCCGGCCTGGGGGGCACCACCCCGAGGTGAGCTCTGGGCCAAATTATTTTCCGCTCATCCCGCACGTCTTTAATTAAATTAGCTCCGACACAAAGGGTTGCCTGACCCTGATTGGGTTAAACGAGCCCGTCTCCATGGCAACCGGCTCCTCCGAAGGGCTGGCATCTCCTGCCGCTCCTCCGAACCCTTCCACATTCCTCAGCTCCCAGCCCGCGCTTCAAAGGCACCGAGTTGGGTTTGGGAGGAGCCCTGCCCGGATTTGGGGGTTTGGGAAGAGCTGTGCCTGGATTCAGGGGGTTTGAAAGGCACCAAGTTGGGTTTGGAGCTTTTAAAAGCACCAAATTGGGTTTAGGAGGAGCCCTGCCTGGATTTGGGGGATTTGGGAGGAGCCCTGCCTGGATTTGGGGGTTTGGGAAGAGCTGTGCCTGGACTTGGGGGTTTGAAAGGCACCAAGTTGGGTTTGGAGCTTTTAAAAGCACCAAGTTGGGTTTAGGAGGAGCCCTGCCCGGATTTGGGGGGTTTGGAAGCCACCAAGTTGGGTTTGGGATGGGTCCTGCCTGGATTTGGGGGTTTGGGAAGAACTGTGCCTGGATTTGGGGTTTTGAAGGCACCAAATTGGGCTTGGGAGGATTTGGGGCTTTTAAAGAGACCAAGTTGGGTTTGGGAGGAGCATTGCCTGGATTAGGGGATTTGGGAAGAGCTGTGCCTGGATTTGGGGGTTTGAAAGGCACCAAGTTGGGTTTGGAGGTTTTAAAAGCACCAAGTTGGGTTTGGGAGATGCCCTGCCTGGATTTGGGGGTTTGGGAGGAGCCCTGCCCGGATTTGGGGGTTTGGGAAGAACTGTGCCTGGATTTGGGGGGGTTGAAAGGCACCAAGTTGGGTTTGGATGTTTTAAAAGCACCAAGTTGGGTTTGGGAGGAGCCTTGCCCGGATTTGGGGTTTTGGGAAGAGCCTTGCCTGGATTTGGGGGGATTTGGGAGGAGCCCTGCCTGGACTTGGGGGTTTGGGAAGAGCTGTGCCTGGATTTGGGGATTTTAAAAGCACGAAGTTGGGTTTGGGAGGAGCCCTGTCTGGAATTTGGGGATTTGGGAAGAACCCTGTCTGGATTTGGGGGTTTGAAAGGCACCTAGTTGGGTTTGGAGCTTTTAAAAGCACCAAACTGGGTTTGGGAGGAGCCCTGCCCGGATTTGGGGGGATTTGGGAGGAGCCCTGCCTGGATTTGGGGGTTTGGGAGGAACTGTGCCAGGATTTGGGGGTTTTGAAAGCACCAAGTTGGGTTTGGGAGGAGCCCTGCCTGGATTTGGGGGGATTTGGGAGGAGCCCTGCCTGGATTTGAGGATTTGGATAGAGCTGTGCCTGGATTTGGGGGTTTTAAAGGGACAAAGTTGAGTTTGGGAGGAGTCCTGCCTGGATTTGAGGTGTTTTAAAGCCACCAAGTTGGGTTTAGGGGTTTAAAGGCACGAAGTTGAGTGTGGGAGGAGCCCTGCCTGGAATTTGGGGGTTTGGGAGGAGCCATGTCTGGATTTGGGGGTTTGGGAGGAACTGTGCCTGGATTTGGGGGGTTTGAAAGGCACCAAGTTGGGTTTGGAGGTTTTAAAAGCACCAAGTTGGGTTTGGGAGGAGCCCTGCCCGGATTTGGGGGTTTGGGAGGAGCCCTGTCTGGAATTTGGGGGTTTTGAAGGCACCAAATTGGGTTTGGGAGGATTTGGGGCTTTTAAAGGGACCGAGTGGGGTTTGGGAGGAGCCTTGCCTGGATTAGGGGATTTGGGAAGAGCTGTGCCTGGATTTGGGGGGTTTGAAAGCACCAAGTTGGGTTTGGGAGGAGCCCTGCCCGGATTTGGGGGGATTTGGGAGGAACTGTGCCTGGATTTGGGGGGTTGAAAGGCACCAAGTTGGGTTTGGGAGGATTTGGGGAGTTTTAAGGGCATTAGGTTGGGTTTGGAGGTTTTAAAAGCACCAAGTTGGGTTTGGGAGGAGCCCTGCCTGGATTTGGGGGGATTTGGGAAGAGCTGTGCCTGACTTTGGGGGTTTGAAAGGCACCAAGTTAGGTTTGGGAAGATGTGGGGGGTTTTAAGGGCACCAAGTTGGGTTTGGGAAGAGCTGTGCCTGGATTTGGGGGTTTTAAAAGCACCCCATGGGTTTTGGGAGGATTTGGGGGTTTTAAAGGCACCAAGTTGGGTTTGGACATTTTAAAGGTACCAAGTTGGATTTGGGGGTTTGAAAGGCACCAAATTTGGTTTGGGAGGATTTGGGGGTTTTAAAGGCACCAAGTTTGGTTTGGGAGGATTTTGGTGGTTTTAAAGGCACCAAGTTGGGTTTGGGAGGATTTAGGGGTTTTAAATGCACCAAGTTGGGTTTGGGAGGAGCCATGCCTGGAATTTGGGAGTTTGGGAGGAGCCATGCCTGGGTTTGGGGGTTTGGGAAGAGTTCTGCCTGGAATTTGAGGGTTTTGAAGGCATCAAGTCGGGTTTGGGAAGATGTGTGGGGTTATAATGGCACCAAGTTGGGTTTGAGAGGATTTGAGGGGGTTTGAAGGCACCAAATTGAGTTTGGCAGGGTTTTGGTGGTTTGAAAGGCACCAAGTTGGGTTTGAGAAGATGTGAGGGGTCTTAAAGGCTCCAAGTCAGGTTTGGCATGAGCCCTGCCTGGAATTTGGGGGTTTTGAAGGCATCAAGTTGAGTTTGAGGGTTTTAAAGGCTCCAAGTTGGGTTTGGCATGAGCCCTGCCTGGATTTGGGGTTTTGAAGGCACCTGCACCCATTTCTTCCCGACAGCCCAGGGGCTTTGGGTGCCTGGTGGCTGCACTTGCAGCATCTCCAAACCCTCAGTTCAATCCTTCCCTGGGGTGTCTCTCTAAAATAACTGCTGCAGATGAGCCATGATAAATGTCTGATTTAAGAGGGATTTGGGAAGATTCTCCAGGCCTGGATTGTGGAGCCAGTCCCAGGACAGGGATGAAAGTTGGTGGGGTTTAAAATGAGAAATTTAGGGGGAAAATGAAGTGTGAATGCTCCATCCTGGCATCACACAGAACATCGTCCCCAGTTTCATCCTGGGGCTCAGATGAGCCAATTTGTAATTAAATAATTAGGCTTGAGCAGGCCCATCCTGCTTTTCTTCCCTCACAGGCTTTGGAACATGGAGTTTTGGGGTCTGGGTTTGGGTTTGAGGAGCTGCTCACAAGAAATCCCAAGCAGAAAGGTGTGACCACCCTGGAAATGTGAAGCAGACCAAGAAGGGACTCAGAGTGTCCAAGGCCAGGCTGGGTGAGCAGAAACTCCTGAGATGGAGGAGGGAAAAAAGGCAAAACATGAAATATTGAGATTAGAAGGTGGGCTGAGATTAGATAATACTGAGATTAGAAGGGGTCAGAGGTTGGAAGGGATTTTTTTCAAACACCAAGAGGGGCTCCAAGGGAGCTGGAGAGGGACTTTGGGCAAGGCCTGGAGTGATGGGACAGAGGGGAATGGCTTTAAGATGAAGGAGGGGAGATTTAGATGAGATATTGAGAAAGAATTCCTCCCTGTGAGGGTGGGCAGGCCCTGGCACAGGTGCCCAGAGCAGCTGAGGCTGCCCTGGATCCCTGGCAGTGCCCAAGACCAGGCTGGACAGGACTTGGAGCCACCTGGGACAGTGGAAGTTGTCCCTGCCATGGCTCTGGATGGGATTTAAGGTCCCTCCCCACCCAGCCACTCTGTGACTGCCCCCTGAGCCAGGTGAGCACACCTGAGCTGCTGCTGGAGGGGTCAGAGGGCTCAGCAAGGCCTCCCCAGCAGCCCTGGGGGGTTCAGGGTGTGAATTGAGGCACGGCCCCCGTGCCAGGCTTTGGCAATTTGGGGGCATTGTTGTTCTTCCAGAAGGAAGACAGGCCCCTCTCTGGGAATTCTGTGAGTCCTGTGGAGCCAGGACTCTTCCAGAAGAAATGCTGAGTCCCTTCTTGGTCTGCTTGACATTTCCAGGGTGGTCACACCTTTCTTCTTGGGATTTCTTGAGAGCAGCTCCTCAAACCAAACCCAAACCCCAAAACTCCATGTTCCAAGCTGGACAGGGCCTGGAGCACCCTGGGACAGTGGAAGTTGTCCCTGCCATGGCAGGGATGGGATTTAAGGTCTCTCCCTACCCAGCCACTCTGTGATTGCCCCCTGAGCCAGGTGAGCACACCTGAGCTGCTGCTGGAGGGGTCAGAGGGCTCAGCAAGGCCTCCCCAGCAGCCCTGGGGGGTTCAGGGTGTAAATCAAGGCACGGCCCCCGTGCCAGGCTTTGGCAATTTGGGGGCATTGTTGTTCTTCCAGGAGGAAGACAGGCCCCTCTCTCCTCCCTCTCTGGGAATTCTGTGAGTCCTGTGGAGCCAGGACTCTTCCAGAAGAAATGCTGAGTCCCTCCTTGGTCTGCTTCACATTTCCAGGGTGGTCACACCTTTCTTCTTTGGATTTCTTGAGAGCAGCTCCTCAAACCAAACCCAAACCCCAAAACTCCATGTTCCAAGCTGGACAGGGTTTGGAAGACAGGCCCCTCTCTCCTCCCTCTCTGGGAATTCCGTGAGTCCTGTGGATCCAGAGCAGTTCTCAGAATCTCTGCTGCTCACAGTGACCCCAAGATGTGTCAGAAAATCTCTTTTCCCAACCCGGCGCTCAAAGAAGGAGTCAGAACCCTTCAGGTCTCATTCTCCAGATTGTTTATTGTTCCTTATCTATAAAATTTTTTCTCCTGTCCAGCCAAGGTGTGCTCAGCAAGGCAATCAGAGGCACGCTGGCCACCCTCAGGTTAGTTTAGTTTTATACTAAAAACTATGTGTACTAAAAACTGTGTGTAATATTTATAATTACTTTCCAATACCCATCACCTATTTTAGACACTGAGCTTCTACTCTAAACCAATCCCAAAGTGCCACCATCACAGCAGAAGATGGAGGCCAAGAAGAAGAAGGAGAAAGGCTGGACATGCCCAGATCCCTCCATCTTGCCTCCTGAACCCCCATTCCAAAAACCCCAAAAAAATTCTATTTTTCACCCTGTGATAAATTCACTATTATTCTACTTAAACTGTCGTGGCTTGTAATCCTCCATACAAGGTTGGTAATTGTTTTTTCCAAGGGCTCAATCAAAGGCAGAGGGGGGTCTGGGGCTCTGTGCCAGGGTTCTGAGCCCCCTGACAGGGCAGCCAGAGGGATTCCCTGGGTTCTGACAGCTGCAGCTGCCTCGTTGCTCGGGATGGATGGGGCCACTGGAGGAGGTGCAGGGCAGCAGAGGTCCCCAATAAATCCAGCAGCACGAGGGAAAAGCCAGAAAGGCTGAACGCTGCACGGCTCATCGGCCGTGATGGAGCCACTGTCCTTCAGCAGCCACCCTGCAGTGCCAAAGAAGCTTTAGAGGGATTTTTGATGAATTTCCACAAAGGTCTGAGCTCTCCTGGCTGGGTTTGACAAGACAGAAATGGAAAATGCAAACCCCCTCCCTCTGAATTGTTATAATTTTGATATTAAGGGGCTCTCAGGCAAAGATATGGGAGTAGGAATAACAGGTTTTTGTTGGGAATTAAAATAAAATAAAATAAAATAAAATAAAATAAAATAAAATAAAATAAAAATAAAATAAAATAAAATAAATGCAATTAAATAATTTATATTTTTAAAAAATATAATTTAAAATAAAATAAATACAAAACTACACTGACTGGGTCAGAACAGGACCTGACACCCTGTGGGTCAGGGTGGTGGCAGCAGTTTGATGAAATGGTGGCTGGAGTTTTTTTGGAAGTTTGGTTTTTTTGGGATCCTGCACAAGGGGGGAGTTTTCCTCTGCAGCTCCAGGGCTGCTGCAGATGGGCCTGGGCTCCCTCTGGCCGTGCAGGGCAGCAGAAAGCTGCTCCTCTGGCAATGCAGGGGGCAAAGGCTGCTGTGCTGTGCCAGGCTCAGCTTGGATCCAGGTAGGAATGCTTGGCTCCTGCCCTGGGCACAGCATCTCCCCATGGGATGGGGGAATGGGATCAGCCCTGCAGGGACACTCATGGCCATGGACAGAAGATAATTAATAATTAATGGCTCATTAACAGATAGGTATCTCCAGGAGGGAGGATTGGTTGTGGAAGAGATAAAGAAAACTGCCCAGTGAACAGCAGAGAACTGCTCTACCTGGTTTTAACAGTGTTGAACAACGTTAATTTTAATTAACAGCAGGTCACTGCCCCACCTGGTTTTACCAATGGAAGTAGAACACAGACTTATCTTGCAATCCCCCCGCTGGGTCTCGGGGGACTCACACCAGGGACTGCCAGGACATGAACTCATTTCTGCTGGGGGACCTCGGTGACACCCCCAGCTCTGAATTGTCACCCTCCACCCCCTCCCCACGGGTCCAAATCCCACCTTTGTGGCCGAGGACAAGCAGGGAGTGGCTTCTGCTGGGGCGTTCCTGTGGTCAGGGGGGTCTGGGAGGGGTGAGAGTGGGAAATGGATTTGTGGAGAATTCTTAAAGTTTGATAGGAGGTTTAAATAGTGGGTGCTCCTATGTCAACTTTGAGATAAGGAATGGATGCTGTGACGAGGTGTCCTGGACATTGTGGTCTCCTGGATGTTGTGATGAGATCTCCTGGATGCCGTGTTGAGGTCTCCCAAATGTTGAGGTCTCCTGGATGTTTTAATGAAATTTCCTGGATGTTGAGGTCTCCTGCATGTTGTGATGAGGTCTCCTGGACGTTGTGACAATGTCTCCTGGATGTTGAGGTCTCCTGGATGTGGTGATGAGGTCTCCTGGATGCTGTGACGTGGTGTTCTGGATGTTGAAGTCTCCTGGGTGTTGTGATGAGGTCTTCTGGATTTTGTGATGAGATCTCCTGAATGCTGTGGTCTCCTGGACGCTGTAATGAGGTCTCCCAGGTGTTGAGGTCTCCTGGGTGTTGAGGTCTCCTGCATGTTGTGGTCTCCTGGACGTTGTGATGAGGTGTCCCAAATGTTGAGGTCTCCCAAATGTTGTGACAAGGTCTCCTGGATGTTGTGATGAGGTCTCCCAAATGTTGTGACAAGGTCTCCTGGATGTTGTGATGAGATCTCCCAAATGTTGTGACAAGGTCTCCTGGATGTTGTGATGAGATCTCCCAAATGTTGTGGTCTCCTGGATGTTATGATGAGGTCTCGTGGATGTTGAGGTCTCCTGGATGTTGTGGTCTCCTGGGCATTGTGATGAGGTCTCCTGGATCTTGTAACAAGGTCTCCTGGACATTGTGGTCTCCTGGATGTTGTAACAAGGTCTCCTGGATGTTGTGATGAGGTCTCCCAAACGTTGAGGTCTCCCAGATGTTGTAATGGTTTCCTGGATGTTGAGGTCTCCTGCATGTTGTGATGAGGGGTCCTGGATGCTGTGACGTGGTGTCCTGGATGTTGAGGTCTCCTGGATGTTGTAACGAAGTCTCCTGGATGTCATGATGAGGTGTCCTGGATGTTGAGGACACCTCATCATAACATCCTGGACACTGTGATGAGGTCTCCTGGATGCTGTGACGAGGTCTCCTGGATGTTGTGATGAGATCTCCTGGATGTTGGGGTCTCCTGGATGTTGTGATGAGGTCCTGGAGGTGTCCTGGATGTTGTAATGAGGTGTCCTGCGTGTTGTGGTCTCCTGGATGCTGTGACGAGGTCTCCTGGATGTTGTGATGAGGTGTCCTGGACATTGTGGTCTCCTGCATGTTGTGGTCTCCTAGACATTGTGGTCTCCTGGATGCTATGACGAGGTCTCCTGGATGTTGTGATGAGATCTCCCAAATGTTGTGGTCTCCTGGACGTTGTGATGAGGTACTGGAGGTCTCCTGGATGTTGTGATGAGATCTCCTGGATGTTGTGGTCTCCTGGACATTGTGATGAGGTCTCCTGGACGTTGTCACAAGGTTAATCTGTCACGGGGGGTTCAGGAGCTCCTCCCCTCAGCTCCGTGCTGTGGCTCCTCCACAGGAGCACCAGGACTCCAGAGCACCCCTGGGAACAGCTCCTCATTATCCCTGTCTGCAATGATTAATTGTCACCAGCCCAGAGCACTGAGTGCCACCTCCACGCCTTCCTCAGACACCTCCAGGTGGTCTGGGGAGCTTGGTGACCCCAAACCCCCCCGGGCACCCCCTTCCAAGCCCTGACCACCCTTTCCACGTTGAAATTCCTCCTGATGTCCAACCCGAGGCCGCTGCTCCTCCTGTGGAGCTTTGAAGCACAAAAGCCAAGCTCGAGTCTGCCAGAGCCGAGGTCTGGTGAGGACCCAGAGCTGGAGCCAGACAAAGAATTTGGATCCATCTGCTGCTGAAGTCATCTCCTCCCGCCACGGCGGAGGCAGGGAGCTGGGACAGCCTTTGAATGGCTGCTGCTGCTGCCGCAGTGATAAATTAGATCACTTTGAGAGCACTTTAGAGCTGGACGGAAAATTCAGTTGCTCTGCTGCCAATTTCATCCTGTAAGTGGAATTAATGCCTTGCTTCAGCTGCACTCTCCAGCCATGAGCAAAGCCCCCGTGCTGCGTCTCCAAGGGATTTGGCTCTCTGGGAGCTGCGCGTGGCTCAGCCAGCAGGGAGCAAACGGGGGAGGAACCACAGCAGCAGGAGCCCGTTCTGGCCTTCCAGCCTCACACAAGTGAGATTTGGGCTGAAAAATCAGATTTAAGGGCACCTGGAAGGCAGGGCTTGTGTTTGAGTTCTTTCCTAGGAGGTGGTGGAGAGGAGCTGCCTGGGAAGGTTTGGAAATTTGAAGGGGAGACCAAGCACTGAAATCACAGAATTTTCTGAGCTGGAGGGACCCACGAGGATCATCCAACCCACGCCCAGGCCCTGCACAGACCCCCCAACAACCCCAACAGTGCTGGGAGTGTTGTCCAAGCTCTCCTGGAGCTCTGGCAGCTTTGGGGCTGTGACCATTGCCTGGTCAGTGCCATCACCCTCTGGGGGAAGAATCTTTCCCAAAATCCAACCTAAACCCCCTTGGCACAGCTCCAGCCATTCCCTGGTCCTGTCCTGGTCACAGAGCAGAGCTGGCCCTCAGGAGAAGCTGAGTCTCCCCTCAGTGTCTTCTCCAGCTGGACAATCCCATGCCCTCAGCCACTCCAGACCTTCCCCTTCCAGACCCTTCCCCATTTTTGTGGCCCTGCTGCTCCATCAGGAGGGAGGTGAGAGTTTGGTGGGATCTGTAAAGCCCAAATTAACACTTAATGGGGGGGAAAAACCCAAACCAAACCAAACCAAACCAAACCAAACCCTCTCTGTGGCTCCAAATGCCAGCAGATCTGGATGGGGTTCAGCCTGCTGCCCTGCAGTGCTCAGTGGGGCTGGGGCTGGGAGGAGAGCTCAGCCTGGGAGCAGAGCAGCAGGATGGCCCCAGGGAGGTGGCACCACCACGCCCAGGACAGGATTTGAGCCTGGAATGATGCAGGAGGAGCTCAGGTCAAGCAGAGCTGGAGTTCCAGGCATGGGACAGCTTTGGAGACCACAGGACTGGGCTGGGGCACCAGAAATCCATCCCCACCCTGAGACTGGGGAAAAGCAGGAAGGGACGTGGAGTTCCTTGAGTTCCTCATGAAGGATGAGCCAGCGTGGATTTGTCTGTCTGTCTGTCTGTGTTGGGGATGTGCTGTTCCCTGCAAGATGCAAGAACAGAAATTCCCAGCTGAAGCACGAGATGTTTGGGAAATTTCATTAGGAAGTGGCTCTAACAGCCTGCTTTAATCAATCTCTTTTTTTAATTTCCCATTTCCCCGAGCTGGCCTGGCCCTGGTGCAGATGGTCAGGGCTGGGGAGTCTGGAGTGGCAGAGCTGAGGAGGGAGCTGAGGGTGGAGAGTGGGAAAAGCTCTTTTTTTTTTTTTTTTGTTGGCAAATATTCCTGCCTGGTGCTTGGTGAAGGTGCCAGGATGATTCCTGCTGGAATTGCAGCTCAGGGGGTGTTACCTGGACAGGAACAAGGTGCTGCTGTGTCCCCTCTTCCTGGTGCTGGAATACCCAAGACTGAAGCATGGAACTTTTAATTTTTTAGGTTGAAAAATGTTGGAACCCTGGATGCTGAGACTTTTCGATTTTTCTGTGCTGACAGGCACTGACCCCAAGAGAACACTGCATTGACCTGAGAAATCTTCCAAAATTGAATGATAGCACTGGGATTACAGGTGTGGAGTTTGATTAGAAGTGTGTGATATCTCAGGGTGGGAAACTTAGGGTTTGGGGTTTTAGAATCCAGTAATATATATAAAGCAAGATGGAGGTTTTAGGGTGGTGGCTGGTCCTTTTCTTCATCTTTTTCTTCTCCTTCTCCTTCTCCTTCTCCTTCTCCTTCTCCTTCTCCTTCTCCTTCTCCTTCTCCTTCTCCTTCTCCTTCTCCTTCTCCTTCTCCTTCTCCTTCTCCTTCTCCTTCTCCTTCTCCTTCTCCTCCTCCTCCTCCTCCTCCTCCTCCTCCTTCTCCTCCATGTGTTTAGGAGGTATTATGTAATTAGATTAAACAGTCTGGCATTACAGGCCACAGGTAGTTTGTAATTGGGTCAAAAGTAAAAATAATTTAGGTGTCATTTCTTAATTAAAGAGTTTATCCTTAAAAGGCCTTGTAGAGCGAGAGATAAGGCTCCGTTTTTTAGTTTGTTGGAGTGAGGTAGAACTCACGGTTTGTAAGTCTGTAATATAAATAAGAACAACAAAACAGCAAAACATCTGAGTCCAAATGAGAAACACCACCTCACACATTTAATCCTTGACAAAAATAAGCAAAGACTCCACAGAAAAAGACCTCTGAGATCATCCTGGGATGAAACAGAGCTGCAGGGAGTTTTGTGCCTCTGTTTCCTGCTTGGCACCTGGATTGTGCTGCTGTTTCCTGGCAAAACTCAGGGTTTGTTTACAGCTGTCCTGGGAGCTCTGGCAGCCTTGTCCCCAAAGCCCACAGGGAGGATCTGCCTCACCCTCCTCTCCATCCTGGGGCTGGGATTTCTCCCCTCAGCATCCAGGGAATATCCCTGACCTCCCATGGATGGCAGGGAACAGCTCAGACCTTCTCCCCCAGCTTTGATCCGCCCTGCACACCACAGAATGAGGGGTCCCAAATGGCTTTTCCACTCCCCAATGACCAGGAGAAGACACCTCTGGTGGTTTCAGCCCATTCCAGTGAAGGGAAATGGGTGTGGGCATCCAAAATGAGCAGAATCGGGGTCATTTGGGGTTGGGATCTCAAAGGAGCAGGACCCTCCTCATTTGGGGTTGGTCTGTTTGGGTTGGGGTCCCAAAGGAGCAGGATCCTGGTCATTTTGGGTTGGTAATTTTGGGTTGGGCTCCCAAAGGAGAAGGATTCTGGTCATTTTGTGATGGTCTATTTGGGTTGGGCTCATCCTGGTCATTTTGGGGTTGGGATCTCAAAGGAGCAGGACCCTCCTCATTTGGGGTTGGTCCGTTTGGGTTGGGGTCCCAAAAGGAGCAGGATCCCGGTCCATTTGGGTTGGCCTCATCCTTGGTCATTTTGGCTTGGTCCATTTGGGTTGGGATTCCAAAGGAGCAGGATCCTGGTCCATTTGGGGTTGGTCCATTTGTGTTGGCCTCATCCTGGTCAATTTGGCTTGGTCCATTTGGGTTGGGGTCCCAAAAAGAGCAGGATCCTGGTCATTTTGGGTTGGTAATTTTGGGTTGGGCTCCCAAAGGAGAAGGATTCTGGTCATTTGGGGTTGGTCCGTTTGGGTTGGGCTCATCCTGGTCATATTGGGTCAATCCATTTGGGTTGAGTTTCCAAAGGAGCAGGATCCTGGTCCACTTGGGTTGGGCTCATCCTGCTCATTTTGGGGTTAGTCCATCTGGATTGGGCTCCCAAAGGAGCAGGATCCTGGTCCATTTGGGTTGGGCTCATCCTGGTCATTTTGGGTTGATCCATTTGGGTTTGGGCATCCCAAAGGAGCAGGATCCCGGTCCATTTGGGTTCGTCCATTTGGGGTTGGGCTCCCAGAGGAGCAGGATCCTGGTCCATTTGTGTTGGCCTCATCCTGGTCATTTTGGCTTGGTCCATTTGGGTTGGGATTCCAAAGGAGCAGGATCTTGGTCCATTTGGGTTGGTAATTTTGGGTTGGGCTCCCAGAGGAGCAGGATCCTGGTCATTTGGGGTTGGTCCGTCTGGGTTGGGCTCATCCTGCTCATTTTGGCTTGGTCCGTTCAGGTTGGGCTCCCAAAGGAACAGGATCCTGGTTATTTTGGGTGGTAATTTTGGGATGGGCTCCCAAAGGAGAAGGATTCTGGTCCATTTGGGTTGGCCCATTTGGGGTTGGGCTCCCAGAGGAGCAGGATCCTGGTCACTTTGGATTGGTAATTTTGGGTTGGGCTCCCAAAGGAGAAGGATTCTGGTCATTTGGGGTTGGTCCATTTGGGTTGGGCTCATCCTGGTCATATTGGGTCAATCCATTTGGGTTGGGTTCCCAAAAGAGCAGGATCCTGGTCCACTTGGGTTGGGCTCATCCTGGTTATTTTGGGGTTAGTCCATCTGGATTGGGCTCCCAAAGGAGCAGGATCCTGGTCCATTTGGGTTGGGCTCATCCTGGTCATTTTGGCTTGGTCCATTTGGGTTGGGATCCCAAAGGAGCAGGATCCTGGTCATTTTGGGTTGGTAATTTTGGGTTGGACTCCCAAAAGAACAGGATCCTGGTCATTTTGGGTTGGTCCCTTTGGGTTGGGCTCATCCTGCTCATTTTGGCTTGGTCCATTCAGGTTGGGCTCCCAAAGGAGCAGGATCCTGCTCATTTGGGGTAGGTAATTTTGGGTTGGGGTCCCAAAGGAGAAGGATTCTGGTCATTTTGTGATGGTCCATTTGGGTTGGGCTCATGCTGGTCCATTTGAGTCAATCAATTTAGGTTTGGGAATCCCAAAGGAGCAGAATCCTGGTCATTTTGGGGTTAGTCCATCTGGGTTGGGCTCCCAAAGGAGCGGGATCCTGGTCCATTTGGGTTGGTCTCATCCTGGTTATTTTGGCTTGATCCATCTGGGTTTGCCTCCCAAAGGAGCAGGATCCTGCTCGTTTTGGGTTGGTCCATTCGGGTTGGGCTCCCAAAGGAGCAGGATGCTGCTCATTTGGGGTTGGTAATTTTGGGTTGGGGTCCCAAAGGAGCAGGATCCTGCTCATTTTGGGTTGGTCCATCTGGGTTGGGCTCCCAGAGGAGCAGGATCCTGGTCCATTTGGGTTGGGCTCATCCTGCTCATTTTGGGTCGATCCGTTTGGCTTGAGTTCCCAAAAGGAACAAGATCCGGGTCATTTTGACTTGGTAATTTTGGGTTGGTCCCCCAAAGGAGCAGGATCCTGGCATTGATGAAGACTTTTCCAGGCAGGAGCAGTTCCCCTGTGCCCCAGGCCAGGTGTGCAGTGACCTGGGAGCTGCTCCCTGCAGGTGTGAAGCCTCTCCCAGCCTTGTGCTGAAAGCTCCTGCCTCATTCACAGCCTCAATGCGCTCATCAGCTCGTTTGGGTGAGCTCTCAAAGGCTCCTCACATCTGATATTTGAAGGATCCTGCGTGCGAGGCACCTGCTTAACTGCAGGCAGCGTGAGAAGCACCAATCCATTTGATAATTAAATGTTTGCTGCCACCTAATTGTCCCTTTCTCTGGGAGTGCAAAGCCTGTCTCCTGGCATTCTCCCCGGAGTGCTGAGCTTCAAAGGGAGCTGGAGAAGAGTTTCTTTTCTTAAAGCACAGGAGAGATTGAAGATGGAGCCATCTCGAAAACTGTCAGGAGCCAGATAAGAAAGCCGAGAGAACAGCAAACCCAGCAGGCTAATTATAAACAGGCAAATATAGCAGAAAAGCAGATTGCAGCGGGCTGATAAAGTGACAACAGCAGTGACACTGCCAGAGCTGGCGCTTACCTAGGAACCCCCGGGCACTGCTGAGCCTGGGCTCGGCTCTAAGCTCGGCTTTGCTCTGCAGAGCTGCAAATCTGCCCTCTCAGAGCTGGCAGGATGGGCCAGGCCTGCATCCAGGGATCAGCTGTGCCCCTCAGCTTGGCTCCAGCCTAAACCAGAGGAGCCCTGGCCTGGCACTGAGTCTCCAACCCCCTGCGTGCCTCGAGCTGGCTTGTCCTGGGTTTGTGGGCATTTCCCTGCTGGGAGCAGTCACTCAGGGCTGGGGGGTCCCAAATGTCATTTCCACTCCCCAATGAGCAGGACAAGACATTTCTGGTAGTTTCAGCCCAATCCTGTGAAGGGAAATGGATTTGGGAATACAAAAGGAGCAGGATCCTGGTCATTAGGGGTTGGTCCATTTGGGTTGGGCCCATCCAGCTCATTTTGGGGTTGGTCCATCTGGGTTGGGCTCCCAAAGGAGCAGGATCCTGGTCCATTTTGGGCTGGTCCATCTGAGTTGGCTCATCCTGCTCATTTGGGGTTGGTCCATCTGAGTTGGCTCATCCTGCTCATTTTGGGGTTGGTAGACTTTGGTTGGGCTCCCAAAGGAGCAGGACCTGATCCATTTTGGGGTTGGTCCATCTGAGTTGGCTCATCCCGCTCATTTTGGGGTTGGTCCATCTGGGTTGGGCTCATCCTGCTCATTTTGGGGTTGGTCCATCTGGGTTGGGCTCATCCTGCTCATTTTGGGGTCGATCCTTTTGGGCTGGGCTCCCAAAGGAGCAGGATCCTCCTGGTCATTTTGGCTTGGTTCATTTTGGGTTGGGCTCATCCTGCCATTTTGGGGTTGGTCCATCTGGGCTGGGCTCATCCTGCTCATTTTGGTGTTGGTTCATCTGGGTTGGGGTCCCAAAGGAGCAGAATCCTGATCCATTCTGGGGTTGGTTCATTTGGGTTGGGCTCATTCTGGTCATTTTGGGGTTGATTCATTTGGGTTGGGCTCATTCTGGCCATTTTGGGGCTGGGCTCCCAAAGGAGCAGGATCCTCCTGGTTGTTTTGTGTTGGTCCATTTGGGTTGGGCTCATCCTGCTCATTTTGGGGTTGGTCCATCTGGGCTGGGCTCATCCTGCTCATTTTGGGGTTGGTCCATCTGGGCAGGGCTCCCAAAGGAGCAGCCTCCTGGTCAGTGGATGGATGGAGGGCCCTGCTGCTGCTGCTGCTGCTGCTGCTGCTGCTGCTCAGGGCCGAGCTCCCAGAGGAATTCCAGGAGGAATCCCAGGGACAAAGGAGCTCTCTGCTGGGTTCGTGCCTCTCCCTGCTCGTGCTGAGCACAATCCCCCAGCTCCTGGCTCGCTGGGCTATAAATACAAACCCGGAGCTGGAGATGGCTCTGCAAGCACGAGCCAGGGGGGTGGGTGTGTGCAGGCAGCTCTATTTTCAGCTGCTCCCACCCTGCAAGGGTTTGTGTAGTACTTTCAGTTGAACTTTCAGGGTTTTTCTATTTTCTCTTTTTAGTTTTTCAAGCTGTCTCAGGGAAATGTGCAATAAGAGGGGTGGCACTGGGTGATCTTTAAGGTCCCTTGCAACCCAACTCATTCGGGGATTCTTTGATTCTGTGAATTTCAGCATCCAAACTTGGTGTTGGTTAATTATTAGGGTATTTCTTTTTTTTGTTGTAAGATAGGATTAGGAGAAAGGCCAAGTAGGTTTAAAATTTTAAAAGGGTATAAAGAAAATTTTGTTAATAGTGATTAAAATTAAAAAGTAGTAGGGATTAAATATTTTTTTTAGAATTTGGGGGGGGGTTATAATTTTTATGGATAATGTAAAGAAATAAAATTTAAATTTTTTTGTTAGTTTATTATTTTTAAACAGGTTTTTTTAGTTCAGGGTCTGGTGGAGAGCAAGAGGCACCTCCCTGTATGGGATCCACTCCCACTCCTCACCAGTGGCTCTAACAGCACCAAAACCCCAAAACCTGATGATTTCACTGGAGACAACTTTGCAGTTGTTTAATTTGGGAGGATGACTCTCCCATCACCAGTGATGAGGGCTCAGCTGAGCTCCTGCCCCTCAGGAGGCTCTGGAATTGTCTCAGTCCCGTGGGAATCCTGCAGGAATGCAGGGGGATCACCACGTCTGGGATTTAAACATCCCACATCTGATTTTTAAACATCCCTGGGCTCTCTCAGGAGTGGAGTTTGGGCTGTGGTGGCTCAGACCCTGCAGAGCAGGGTGTCCCCAGCAGGAGCCCCTTGGGGATGGTCCCTTCTCTGTGCCTGGAGATGGTTTGGGAGGAGGATTCATGGCTGAAAATGGGCTAAAAACTGTCCAAATGATGCAGTCCCCGTGCCAAGGAGTAGCTGACAATCCCAATTTACTGCTGGAGATTCAAGCACAAAGCTGCAAAATCCACTTCAGGTCAGGATTGGTGTCTGGGACTCAAAACTTGAGCACCATCTCGATCCCATCCTTTAAAAATCCCGAATTTGGGAGGAGCCGGCGGGAGCAGATCCAAACATTTTGGTTGCAGGAAGCCCTCTGGAGGAAGAGAAAACGATTCCGAGTGAAGATTTCCACAGCAAACAGCAAAAACATCCCCAAATGCAGACCTCGTGCTCTCCCTGCCTTCAGAGGAGCGATTTGCTGCCCTCTCCTGCTCGAAGGCAGCCGGGAAAGGGCTGGAATTGGGGGAGAAAATGGAAAAAGGGGGAGAAAAGGAGAAAATGGAAAAGGAAGAGAAAAGGAAAAAGAGGGAGAAAATGGAAAAAGGGGGAGAAAATGGAAAAGGGAGAGAAAATGGAAAAGGGAGAGAAAAGGGAAAAGGAAAAGGGGGGAGAAAATGGAAAAGGAAAAAATGGAAAAGAGGGAGAAAATGAAAAAGGGAGAGAAAATGGAAATGGGAGAGAAAAGGGAAAAGGAGAAAATGAGAAAGGGAGAAAAAAGGGGAAAGGAGAGAAAAGGGAAAAGGGAGAGAAAATGGAAAAGGGAGAGAAAATGGAAAAGGGAGAGAAAAGGAAAAGGGGAGAGAAAAGGGAAAATGAAAAAGGGGTCTCCACTGTTGGAAACCCAGCAGTGAAATATTTGAGGTGAGCCCAGGGTGTTTTTCCCTTTGCTCTGATGAACTGCCCAAGGAGGCACCCCAGGCTGGGCTGGGCTGGGCTGGGCTGGGCTGGGCCGGGCTGGGCCGGGCTGGGCCGGGCTGGGCCGTGCCGGGCTGGGCCGGGCTGGGCCGGGCTGGGCCGGGCTGGGCTGGGCCGTGCCGGGCCGGGCCGGGCCGGGCCGGGCCGGGCTGGGCCGGGCTGGGCCGGGCTGGGCTGGGCCGGGCTGGGCTGGGCTGGGCCGGGCTGGGCTGGGCTGGGCCGGGCTGGGCTGGGCCGGGCTGGGCTGGGCTGGGCCGGGCTGGGCTGGCACCTGCGGCTCCCTGCAGCCCAGCCTGGCACTGCCCCCGTGCCAGGGACACCCCCGGGCCGCTCTGGGCTCGGATTTTGGGCATTTAGACAAATCCCCGCGCGTGGCCGCTGTGATAAAGCTGTCGCTGCCCTGCCGAGCCAGGCTGGAGCATCTCACTGATTGCAGAGAAGGGCAGATAAGGCTTTATCTGGGCCGGCTCAGTCTGGGAAGAGAAATGCAAGGATGTTTTGTCTGGGCATCCCACCCTGGGCTGCCAGGATGCTCCAGCAGCCCGGGCTCTTATCAGCCCTGCCTTGCTATTGTCCCTGGGCTGACAATCTCCTCCAGCCCAAAGAGGAGAAGAAATCGATGGCTTATCAGCTCCAGCTGCCACATCACAGCTCTCTTCAAGGGGCTCCCATTGCTGTGGCAGCTCCAGGGGGAAGGGACGTGCTCCGAGCCATCCCAAGGATATTTATTTGTGGAGTGCTGGGCTGGGAGAGTGATGCTCTCCAAAATAGATTTTGGAGATATTTTGGAAATTTATTGTATATTATATATATATATTGATTAAAAATATAAATATCTATAGATAGATTTTATATATATATATAAAAATATATATAGATCGATTTTTTTATATATATATATATAAATATCTATAGATAGATTATATATATATATAAAATAAAAATATAAATATAATATATATATAAAAATACAAATATAAATATAATATATATATTAAAAATATAAATATCTATATATCATATATATAGATATACAATTTTAAATTTTATATATATTTATACCTTTTATATCTTTTCATACATTTATATTTATATATTTCTATTTATTTGTATTTTTATTTCTAATATATGGTATATAATAGATAATATATTATAGATTATAGATTATAGATAATATATATTATGTGCAATGTGTTAATGTTATATGTTATATAATATATAGTATATGTTATAATATTATATTATATTATATTATATTATATTATATTATATTATATTATACCATAATATAATATATATACACATTATATATATAATGTATTATATTATATTATGTTATATTATGTTGTAATATATTATATTTTTATATTTTAGGAAAGAAAAGCTGCAGTTTTCCAGGCTTTGACAGACGCTGCTCCTCCTGGAGCATCTGAGAAACTCCATGGGAAGGTGAACAAATGCAGGAAAACAACCCAAATCCCTACCCTGAGAACTGGGGGTGAGCTGGGGGCCTGCAGAGCCAACAGGTAGCAAAAATAAAATGGTGTGGCTTGGTCACAAAACCAGCTGTGGGGTTTTACAGAGGGATTCACAAATAAATCCTAATAAATCCCTCCTTTATTAATTAACTCTGTCTGGTCTCTGTTCTAGGGCTGCCATCTCAAGGCAGCAGCTGAGGAGGTTTTTGGCCTCCTGGGAGCTGGGATGGGCCCAGGGTTGGGTTGGATGTTCCTGAGATCTTGGATAGGCCCAGGGTTGGGTTGGATGTTCCTGGGAGCTGGGATGGGCCCAGGATTGGGTTGGATGTTCCTGAGATCTTGGATAGGCCCAGGATTGGGTTGGATGTTCCTGGGAGCTGGGATGGGCCCAGGGTTGGGTTGGATGTTCCTGGGAGCTGGGATGGGCCCAGGGTTGGGTTGGATGTTCCTGGGAGCTGGGATGGGCCCAGGGTTGGGTTGGATGTTCCTGAGATCTTGGATAGGCCCAGGGTTGGGTTGGATGTTCCTGGGAGCTGGGATGGGCCCAGGGTTGGGTTGGATGTTCCTGGGAGCTGCCCAGGATTGGGTTGGATGTTCCTGGGAGCTGGGATGGGCCCAGGGTTGGGTTGGATGTTCCTGGGAGCTGCCCAGGATTTGGTGGGAGGATGTCCCAGGGCCTGGATGTGCTGGGGAACCCCCGAATTCAGGGTCTGGGATTCCTGCATTCCCATTAATGTGCAAATCCCACATTAATGGGACTTCAGAGGGGAGCAGGTGAGCAAGGAAAGGGCTCCAGGAGCCCATCCCCAGCTCTGGAATGGGCTCTGCTCTTATAAAAGATAACAATACCCTGTGCTGCCCAAGATGGATCCATTGAGGCCTTTTAATAAATCCCTATTTTATTAATTAACTCTGTCTGGTCTCTGTTCTAGGGCAGCCTTCTCAAGGCAGCAGCTGAAGAGGTTTTTGGCCTCCTGGGAGCTGGGATGGGCCCAGGGTTGGGTTGGATGTTCCTGAGATCTTGGATAGGCCCAGGGTTGGGTTGGATGTTCCTGGGAGCTGCCCTGGATTTGGTGGGAGGATGTCCCAGGGCCTGGGTGTGCTGGGGAACTCCTGAATTCAGGATCTGGGATTCCTGCATTCCCATTAATGTAAAATCCCACATAAAAGGCACCTGAGAGGCCACAAGGGGAGCAGCAGAGGAAGGAAAGGGCTCCAGGAGTCCATCCCCAGCTCTGGAATGGCTCTGGCCCTGCCTGGACAACATACCAAGCTTTCTCTTATTAAAGTTAATAATACCTTGTGCTGCCCAAGGTGGATCCATTGAGGCCTTTTAATAAATCCCTATTTTATTAATTAACTCTGTCTGGTCTCTGTTCTAGGGCAGCCTTCTCAAGGCAGCAGCTGAAGAGATTTTTGGCCTCCTTGGAGCTGGGATGGGCCCGGGGTTGGGTTGGATGTTCCTGGGAGCTGGGATGGGCCCAGGGTTGGGTTGGATGTTCCTGGGAGCTGGGATGGGCCCAGGGTTGGGTTGGATGTTCCTGGGAGCTGGGATGGGCCCAGGATTGGGTTGGATGTTCCTGGGAGCTGGGATAGGCCCAGGGTTGGGTTGGATGTTCCTGGGAGCTGGGATGGGCCCAGGATTGGGTTGGATGTTCCTGGGAGCTGGGATGGGCCCAGGGTTGGGTTGGATGTTCCTGGGAGCTGGGATGGGCCCAGGGTTGGGTTGGATGTTCCTGAGATCTTGGATAGGCCCAGGGTTGGGTTGGATGTTCCTGGGAGCTGGGATGGGCCCAGGGTTGGGTTGGATGTTCCTGGGAGCTGCCCAGGATTGGGTTGGATGTTCCTGGGAGCTGGGATGGGCCCAGGGTTGGGTTGGATGTTCCTGGGAGCTGGGATGGGCCCAGGGTTGGGTTGGATGCTCCTGGGAGCTGCCCTGGATTCGGTGGGAGGATGTCCCAGGGCCTGGGTGAGCTGGGGAACCCCTGAATTCAGGATCTGGGATTCCCCTGTACAAATCCCACATTAATGGGATTTCAGAGGGGAGCAGGTGAGCAAGGAAAGGGCTCCAGGAGCCCATCCCCAGCTCTGGAATGGCTCTGGCTGTGCACAATCCCTGTTTGGAGCACACACCAGGTTCTGCTCTAATTTAAGTGACTTCTGGCATCTTCCCACCTTGCAGCTCCCCAAATACCCACAAAAAAACCCCAAATATGGAGCAAAAATCGAAATTTGGAGCTGTGAACTGCCTGGTTCCTGTGGGAGCACACCTGGGCAGGTGAGGCCAAGGACAGGAGCTCCTGAGATGGAATTTGACCACAAATACCCACCAAAAAAATCCAAATATGGAGCAAAAGTTGAAATTTGGAGCTGTGAACTGCCTGGTTCCTAGGGGAGCACACCTGGGCAGGTGAGGCCAAGGACAGGAGCTCCTGGGCTGGAATTTGTTCTCAACTCCCCAAACACCCAGCAAAAACAATCCAAATATGGAGCAAAAATCGAAATTTGGAGCTGTGAACTGCCTGGATCTTGTGGGAGCACAGCTGGGGCAAGTGAGGCCAAGGACAGGAACTCCTGAGCTGGAATTTGTCCACAAATACCCACCAAAAAAATCTAAATATGGAGCAAAAATCGAAATTTGGAGTTGTGAACTGCCTGGATCTTGTGGGAGCCCACCTGGGGCAGGTGAGGCCAAGGACAGGAAATCCTGAGCTGGAATTCAGAGGGTGAGTGGCCCTGAGGGTGTCCCTGAGGATGTCCCCAAGGATGTCCCATCCTGTCCCATCTCTTAGCACCCATGGGTGCTCCTGGCCAGGTGTGAAGCTCCACAATCCACACACTGAGATTTCCAGCCAGAGCTGCTCTGGGTTTTCCCTCTGTGCCTCTTTGTTTCTGTTTTTGTCTGAGCTTTCCTATGAGAATGTTTGAGCTTGTTTATCTGTTTCAGCTGAAAAACTCCACAAGCCCCAGCAAAATGCTAATAAGAAGCATTAGCTGCAGTTAATTGGGATCCTCATAATTATCTCCTGCTACAGCACCTACCCTGAGAACAGCAGGATGGATGCCAGAGATAATCAGACAGAAGATCTGGGGAAAAAACATTGAATTTTTCTTATCCAAATTAAGATTTTTTTTTTTTCCCTTGGATTGATTACCTCACTAAATATTTGCTGTAGAGAGCAAAGCAGGCTGGTTCTGGTGAGGACTGCAAAGGGAAAATGATGGGTTCTCAATTATTTACAGCCTTGCTTGGCTGCCTGAGTGTGCACCAGGAATGCAAAGGGAATTTTGCTGTCGCTGGGAATTTCCACGGAGATTTTTCAGCGGGAATAAAACACAGCCAACGACGAGGGGGGAAATTCTGCCCAGTCCAAACTCCAAAACCTGCTCGGTGATAAATGGAGCTGTCAGCAAGGCTTGATGATCACATCCACAGCACCCCAAACTGCCTGAGTTTGCAGAGCAGGAGTAAATATTGACTTGGCACAAAGCTCTGGGGTCAGCAGGTGAGAAATTCAGAAATCTCATTATTAAAGGCACCAGTTTTGTCCCAGCCTGGTTTATATTCCCTTACATAAAATATATTCCCTCATATTCTATATAATATATCTCCTTGTATAATATATATTATATCATATTATATATTTATATAACATATATATTCCCTTATATAATATATATTATATTATATATTTGTATAACACATATTATATATTCCCTTATGTTGTATATAATATATAATATATAAGCTATAGAATATAGAATATAGAATATATATAACATAACATATAATATATACTATATATTATATTATATATTATATGTTATATATTATATATGATGTGTTATATGTTATATAATAATATATTTTATAATAGTCTATATAATATTATATATCACACCTATTACATATATTACATATATTACATATATGTATATATTACATAATATATATAATTATATCTCATAAATTCCCTTATATTATATTTCATATATTCCCTTATATTATTATATTCCCCTATTATATAATTTATATTTGAATATAATTTCTATTATAATATAATTTCTGTTATTGGCTCATCCCTGAGTGGGGTTGGATGTGCCCCACACTCAGCCAGGTGGGAGTTTTAGACTTGGAACAAACCCCCCAAATCCCTGGTTTTTCCTGGGAATTGGAGAATCTTAGGTTTTTCCAGGAAACAAAGGGGAAAAAACCAAAACCTCAATTTTTTAATGGGAATTGGAGGGGGAAAACCCCTCCCAGTGGATCCCAGCAGATCCCAGCAGTTCCTCTCAGATCCCAGTGGATCCCAGTGGATCCCAGTGGATCCCCACATCCCCCAGTGGATCCAGGTGTGTCCCAAGAGCTCCTCTCACATCCCAATTGATCCCAGTGTGCCCCCAGTGGATCCCAGCAGATCCCAACAGCTCATCTCAGATCACAGCAGATTCCAGCATCTCCCCGTGGATCCCAGCAGATTCCAGCATCTCCCTGTGGATCTCAGCAGATTCCAGTATCTCCCTGTGGATCCCAGCAGATTCCAGTATCTCCCAGTCAATCCCAGCAGATTCCAGCATCTCCCAATCGATCCCAGCAGATTCCAGCATCTCCCTGTGGATCTCAGCAGATTCCAGTATCTCCCCGTGGATCCCAGCAGATTCCAGTATCTCCCTGTGGATCCCAGCAGATTCCAGTATCTCCCAGTCGATCCCAGCATCCCCCGGTGGATCCTAGCAGATCCCAAGGGCTCATCAGATCCCAGTGGATCCTGAGAGCTCGTCTCAGACCCCAGCATATCCCAGTACCTCCTAGTGGATCCCAGCAGATCTAACAGCTCCTATCTGATCCCAGTGAATGCGAGTATCCCCCAGTAGATCCCAGTATCTCCTAATGGATCCAAATATCCCCCAGTCGATCCCAGCTTCTCCCAGTGGATTCCGGTAGATCCCAACAGCTCCTATCCGATCCCAGTGGATCCCAGTGGGTCCCAAGAGCTCCTCTCATATCCCAGTGGATCCCAGAATCCCCCAGCAGAACCCTGCACACTCCAGTGGACCCCAGCTTCTCCCAGCAGATCTAACATCTCATGTCTGGTCCCAGTAGATCCCAGTATCTCCAAATGGATCCCAGTATCTCCCAATTGATCCCAGTATCCCCCAGTAGATTCCAGCCTCTCCCAATGGATCCCAGCATAGTTCAGTAGATCCCAGTATCTCCCAATGGATCCCCGCTTGTCCAAGTTGATCCCCCGTATCCCCCAGCAGATCCCAGCTTCTCCCAGTGGATCCCAGCAGATGTAACCGCTCCTCTCAGTGGATCCCAGGATCCCCCAGTGGATCCCAGTAGATGTAACCGCTCCTCTCAGTGGATCCCAGTGGATCCCAGTATCCCCCAGCAGATCCCAGTATCCCCCAATGGATCCCAGTATCCCCCTGTGGATCCCAGTAGCCCCCGGCGGATCCCAGCGGGTCTCCGCCGCTCCTCCCCGGTGAAGGCCCCGCGTTCCCCGGGCCGGCCCCGCTCCCCGGCCCTTTGTCCGGGCCGGCCCCGTCCCCATGGAAACCCGGCCGGGCCCGGCGGAAAGGGCCGGACGGAGGCACAAAGGAGCGGGGCGGGACCGGGACGGGCTCGGGGCACGGCCGGGCCTGGAGCCGCTGCGAGCCCGCGGGCCGCGTCCTGCTCCGGGAACTGCTCTGGGAACTGCACCGAGGAACAACACCGGGAATACCGGGAAATAACTCCGGGGAACAACTCCAGGGAACTGCACCAGGGAACTCCACTGGGAACAACCGAAAGGAACATGGGGAAACACCGGGAAACAACTCCAGGAAGCACCGGGGAACACCGGGAAACAACCCAGGGGGACACTCGTGAACAACACTGGGAAACAACCCAGGGAGACACCCGGGAACAACACCGGGAAACACCGGGGAACACCGTGAACCAACCCCGGGAAGCACCGGGAACACAGGGAAGCACCGGGAGCACCGTGAACACCGAGAAGCAGCCCAGGGGAACACCGGGGAACAACACCGGGAGACACCGGAGACCACCGGGAACACCGTGAACCAACCCCAGGAAGCCCCGGGAACACCGAGAAACAACACCGGGGAACAAGCCCCGGTTTGGAACAACACCGGGGACACCGTAGAACACTGGGAACACCGTGAACTAAGGCCGGGGAGCACCAGGAAGCACCGGGGAACACCGAGAAGCACCGGGAACACCGAGAAGCACCGGAACCACCGGGAACACCGAGCAGCAGCCCCGGGAACACTCGAGCAGCAGCCCCGGGAGCAGCGGCCGGAGCGGCGCCGGCCCCGCAGCGAGCCCTGAGGGTGAGGCGCGGCCTGCGCGGGACGGGCCCTGAGGGGACGGGAAAAGCGCCCGAGTGAGGGGAATTTTGTGAGGAAAACATTGCAAAGCTGAAATGCTGAGGGGAGGAGGCGGCGGAGGATGGAAGGGAATTTTTTTCCAGTGCCTAAAGGGGCTCCAAGAGTGCTGGAGAGGGAGTTTGGAAAGGGCGTGGGGTGTGGGACAAAGGGGACGGGTTTAAACTGAAGGGGAAGTTTTGGGGTTTTGGGAAGAAATTCCTCGCTGTGAGGACGGAGAGGGCTTGGAACGGGTTATTCCAGGGATGCCTCATCTCTGGAAGGGTCCAGGGTCAGGCTGGACGGGGCTTGGAGCAACCTGGGATGGTGGAAAGTGTCCCTGGCATGGGGAATCCCTTCCCAGCCAAAGCGTGATCCTGGATCCCTTCCGACCCAAAGGATCACCCTGGATCCCTTTCCACCCAAAGGATCATCCTGGATCCCTTCCCACCCAAAGCATCACCCTGGATCTTTTCCCATACAAAGGGTGATCCTGGATCCCTTTTCACCCAAAGGATCACCCTTTATCTTTTCCCACACAGAGGATCATCCTGGATCCCTTTCCACCCAGAAGGTCATCCTGGATCCCTTCTCACCCAAAGGATCACCCTGGATCCCTTCCCACCCAAAGGATCACCCTAGATCTTTTCCCACCCAAAGAATCACCCTGGAATTTTTCCCACACAGAGGATGATCCTGGATCTTTTCCTACCCAAAGGATCACCCTGGATCTTTTCCCACCCAAAGGATCGCCCTCGATCTTTTCCCACACAGAGGATCATCCTGGATCCCTTTCCACCCAAAAAGTGATCCTGGATCCCTTTCCATCCAAAGGATCACCCTGTATCCCTTCCCACCCAAAGGATCACCCTGGATCCCTTCCCAAACCATCCCTCAATTCTCTAATCAAGGCCAGTGCCCATTTATAATTTTCCAGTTTATTCAGCGTTCTCCCCAGGGTCATCACAGCCTCTCTCCACTCCTTTTCTCCCTGATGGTTTTTGCTTCAGCCTGGGATGCAAAAATATCCCCTCTGGGGATTGATGGCCAGGAAAAAAAAAAAAATCATTTTTCTGTGGCACTTGAGCTGCTTTTCAAAAGACCACACTCTGTATTTTAACTGAAAGCTCAGCAAAGTGAAAATCAGGAAAATCAGCCTCTTATCCAGCAAGTTTTGGCACAGCCACCTGTGCCAGCCCATGGCAAAACCTCCCGGAATTGTGTCTGTGTGATCATTGTAGGGGAACAAAATTTAGGCTTTCCTAGTAAGTGTTTTTTAGATTAACCCATTCCCACAGACCAAGCAAGGCTCAGGCACTGGAGGGTTTGAAAATGTGTGATAAAACCAAGAACAAGACACCTGGCTGCCTTTGGGGTGCTGCTGAAATGGCTTGCAAAGGAAGAAAAAGGCATTAGAAATTTGGGGAAAAAATAAGAATATACCTATTGTAAGGAGTTTTGGAAGAGCCTGCACCATCTCCCAGGTGTAAGTGGGTTTTTGGCCTCAAGCCACACAGCTTGGTGGCTCTTGGGGAAGGTTTTATTGGGGAATTGGGTGGTTGCATTTATGGTTTATATCATATTATATGTATTCTATAATATATATAATTATATATTTTTCATATAGAAATATATATTTACTGTCTATATTTATATTTACCTGTAAAACCTTTCTCTGGATACCACAAAGCAGTCCCAGCTCTGTAGGGATTTTCTGTAGGGACTTTCTGTAGGGATTTTCTGTAGGGATTTCTGTAGGGTTTGACTTTCTGTAGGTATTTTCTGTTGCTGTTTCTTTCAGTGTACACAGAATTTCTGGCTCTCCCAGCCCTGGTGATGCTGCCCTGGAGCACCTTTAGGTGTGATGGATCTGAAAGCTCCATCAGTCACCAAATTGTTCAGGGTTTTGTCTTCCCAAAGGCCTTTCCCAGCTGTTTATGAGCTGGTAAATTCTCTGGGTTCACCCCGGGGCTCTGCATCCTTGCTCGTGGCTCATTAGAAATGTAGAAAAAAATAAGAATATTATTATCCTTACCTATTGTAAGGATTTTTGAAAGAGCCTGCACCATCTCCCAGGTGTAAGTGGATTTTTGGCCTCAAGTCACACAGCTTGGTGGCTCTTGGGAAAGGTTTTATTGGGGAATTGGGTGGTTGCATTTATGGTTTATATAATACTATATATATATTATATAATATATATGTAATTATATACTTATCATATAGAAATATTTATTTACTGTATATATTTATATTTATATATTTATATTTACGTGTAAAACCTTTCTCTGGATACCATAAAGCAGTCCCAGCTCTGTAGAGACTTTCTGTAGGGATTTCTGTAGGGTTTGACTTCCTGTTGGGATTTCTGTAGGGTTTGACTTTCTGTAGGAACTTTCTGTTGCTGTTTCTTTCAGTGTACACAGAATTTCTGGCTCTCCCAGCCCTGGTGATGCTGCCCTGGATCTGAAAGCTCCATCAGTCACCAAATTGCTCAGGGTTTTGTCCTCCCCAAGGCCTTTCCCAGCTGTTTATGAGCTGGTAAATTCTCTGGGTTCACCCCGGGCTCTGCATCCTTGCTCGTGGCTCGTGTTCTGCTGTCTGCGGGGAATGATTTGAGGCTGGGAGGATGAGCTGGGGGACAGCTGACAGCTTTTAACTCCTGACACATTTTATAACTCCTGACACATTTTATAACTCCTGACACATTTCAGAGACGTTCTCCTCCCTCAGGATGTGCTGTCCCACAGAATGGGGTGCACCAAAACCAACCTGGAGCTGCCCCCTCCAGTCTCTGCCTCCCAAATTTGTCACATCTTCAGGGGCAGAGGGACACTTGGGAGCTCAGGGGAGACTGAAGGGATGTTGAAGGTACAGGAACACCTGGCAGGTGTCCCCGAGCTGCGTGTTGGGATGAAGATGAGTGTGAAAAACGCCAATCACTTGCTTTTGAAATTGTTCAAAGTTTAATAGTAACAAAATGGTTATGTTAGCATTCAAAACCACATAATCACAGAGTGATTCTATGTGGTGCTTTTTATGAAGAGCTCTGGGAATTGGGGTATTACAACCCAAATCTGATTCCCACCATACATTCGAGGTGAAGGTGTTTTATACTCTATTGTTCCATAACTTTCATGTTAATTATTAAGCTTACATTGTTCTGTTGTATACATAGATTTCAGCTAAACATAGCCCCCGTTCAATTTCCAACATACTTTCTCATGGTTCTTCTTATGGTTATTTAATAATTATATTTAATTACTAAACAATCATCACATCTAACAATTATATCATTTATCATACTGCTTACACAGGTGCAGTGATCTGAGAAAACACAAAGCCTAACATCTTAGAGTTCTATCTTTAACATTTTCCAGGGTTCCACTATCAGTTATAAAAATAGTAATACAATTAGAGTCATAATAATTTGGACAATTTAAATCAGGACAATATGAAACAATAAAAGCAAAGAGTTACAGATGTCTGGGTGCCTTTCTCTGGGCATCACGAGCTCAAAAAGGACACCCGTTAACAAAGGATTAACCCTTAAAAACAACAGCCTGTTGCATATTCATACACCTCATCCATGATGCTTAAATTCCATTCAAACACAGGATTCTGTCTGGGCAGTGTCAGCTTCATCCTTCTAATCCTGACAGCGCCTTCGAGGCAGGAAGAAGTTAGTTTCTTCTGATAATGGGCAATAAATTCCCTTTCTCTGAAAGATTGAGGTGTCCTGTGGCTGTTATCTTGCTGTGAGTCCTTTCTGTTAAACAAAGCATCCTACATAGCACAGTTTCTATTTTAACAATTTTTATAACCTAAAACTATATTTAACACAGTACTTAAGAGAATTAATACAGCATTACTTCCTAACACAACACATATAATATTCATTTGAATATTTGCAAAAAGCCAGTCATAAAATACATGCATTTTTCACAATGAGGGTGAGGATGAGGCTCTGGTGCTCCCCTGCAGCCCCGGGTTCTCCCCACACTTCCCCTGACAGAAATGTGCCATTTTCATCAGCTCAGCCTCTGCTCCCTGGCTGGGTTTGGTGCAGTTAGGGCTGAGGGAGCTCCAGGCAGGAGGAATTCCTTCATTCCAGGGATGTGTTTGCCCAGAGAGCCACAGCCATTCTGCTGAGAGTTTCTGCTGTTTCATTAATCATCTCCAGATTTTCTGCTTGCTGCTGACTTCAAAGCAGGCACTGTTGAGGTGCAGCCTCCCAAAATGATATTGAAGGCTGGTGTCTTCATCCCCCAGGAGGAGCACACAGGGCTCCCAGGGCTCTGGGAGATTTTGCTCATCCTTTAGAGCTTTTTACCTCTGTCTAAGATTTTCTTTTTTCTATGACATTTTTAACCACAGCCTTTGGTCACCCTGCAGATGGGTGTTTTCTAGACTTTGAGTTTTCTCCAGGTCCCAGTGTGATCACAGTTGGTTCACAGAGGGATTTATTTCAAGGATTATCAATTCACTGGGTTATCTTTTGCAGCAGGAAGGGTTTTTCTGATAGAAGTTCAACCCCTGCCTTCTTTCCCACCACTCCAAGGTGGATTTCACTTGTCATGACCACCATAAAGCTTTCCATGAGTAAAAGGATCACCAAATCTTTTGGGTTTGCATTAGGTGTGCTGAGGTTTTCAGTGCTGTGCCTCTTCTCTTCAGCACCACACAAATTCACAGCTCACTTTGGGCAAGGTCAGGTCTTTGCCAGCCCTCGAGGGAGGATTTGGCACAGAATGGGATTTTAGCCATGAGCACAGAGGTGCCCAGCCTGAGGCAGGAAGGACAGGCACTGAGGGAAGCAGGGATGCAGCAGGAGCTTGTGCTGTGCAGGTGGAACACACCTGGTGTGATCTTCACCATCTAAACACGGGTGTTTGTGGGGTTTATCCTCAATTCTGACATTCAGGTTCCACTGGGGGGAATCTCCTCTTTATTCCTGCTCTGGGCTGTTCTCCCCCAGGAACAGCTGCCTGAGCTTCAGGTCACACTGACCTCGAGGCAAAAACTCCCTGAGTCAAGGAATTCCTCTTGGATTGCTCTTAACATCTCCCCTTTCATGTGAATTGAGGGGATTTATCCTCAATATTGAGGTCCTGGTTCCACTGGGGGTGAATCTCCTTTTTATTCCTGCTCTGAGTTGTTCTCCCCCAGGATGAGCTGCCTGAGGTTCAGACTTCGAGGCAAAAGCTCCCTGTGTCAGGGAATTCCTCCTCTTGGATTGCAGTTAACATCTCCCCTCTCATGGGAATTGAGGGGGTTTATCCTCAGTTCTGACATTCAGGTTCCACTGGGGGGAATCTCCTCTTTATTCCTGCTCTGGGCTGTTCTCCCCCGGGAAGAGCTGCCTGAGGTTCAGACCACACTGACCTCAAGGCAAAAACTCCCCGAGTCAGGCAATTCCTCTTGGATTGCTCTTAACATCTCCCCTTTCATGGGAATTGGGGGGATTTATCCTCAGTTTTGAGGTTTTGGTTCCACTGTGGGTGAATCTCCTTTTCATTCCTGCTCTGGGCTGCTCTCTGCCTGGAAGAACTGCCTGAGGTTCAGGTCACACTGACCTCAAAGCAAAAGTTCCCTGTATCAGGGAATTCCTCTTCTGGGATTGCACTTAGTATCTCCCCTTTCATGGGAATTGAGGAGATTTATCCTCAGTTTTGAGGTTCTGGTTCCACTGGGGGGAATCTGCTCTTTATTCCTGCTCTGGGCTGTTTTTTGCCAGGAAGAGCTGCCTGAGGTTCAGGTCGCACTGACCTCAAGGCAAAAACTCCCTGAGTCACGCAATTCCTCTTGGATTGCTCTTAACATCTCCCCTTTCATGTGAATTGAGGGGTTTATCCTCCGTTCTGAGGGGGGAGGTGAATCTCCTCTTTATTCCTGCCCTGGGCTGTTCTCCCTCAGCAAGAGCTGCCTGAGCTTCAGACCACACTGACCTCGAGGGGAAAGTTCCCTGTTTCAGGCAATTCCTCCTGGATTACTCTTAACATCTTCCCTTTCATGGGAACTGGGGAGATTTAGCCTCAGTTTTGAGGTCCTGGTTCCACTGGGGGAGAATCTCCTTTTTATTCCTGCTCGGGGCTGTTCTCCACCAGGTGGAAATGAGAACTGCCTGAGGTTCAGGTCACACTGACCTCGAGGCAAAAGCTCCCCGAGTCAGGGAATTCCTCTTCTGGGATTGCACTTGACATCTCCTCTCTCATGGGAATTGGAGGGGTTTATGTTCAATTTTGAGGTTCTGAGGTTTTTCCTCAATTCTGAGGGGGAGTGAATCTCCTCTTTATTCCTGCTCTGGGCTGGTCTCCCCAAGGATGAGCTGCCTGAGCTCCAGGTCACACTGACCCCTGTGCCAGGGAATTCCTCTTCTTGGATTGCACTTAACAGTTCCCCTTTCATGGGAATTGGGGGGATTTATCCTCAGTTTTGAGGTTCTGGTTCCACTGGGGGAGAATCTCCTTTTTATTCCTGCTCTGGGTTGTTCTCTGCCGGGAAGAGCTGCCTGAGCTTCAGGTCACACTGACCTCGGGGGGAAAGCTCCCTGGGTCAGGAAATTCCTCTTCTGGGATTGCATGTAACATCTCCCCTTTCATGGGAATTGGGAGGGTTTATCCTCAATTCTGAGGGGAGGTAAATCTGCTTTTCATTCCTGCTCTGGGCTGTTCTCCCCCAGGAGCCGCTGCCTGAGCTTCAGGTCACACTGAGCCCTGTGTCAGGGAATTCCTCTTCTGGGATTGCACTTAACATCTCCCCTTTCACAGGAATCAAGGGCATGTTTGGGAGCAAAAAACAGCCTGAATTTGTTCCATTCAAGCATTCCAAATGTGCCGCTCCCAGCCTGAAATCTGTTCCATTCAGGGATTCCGAATTCCCAGCGATGACTCCGTGCCAGAGTTTGATCCATTGTTAATAGGTCAGTGGCTGTAAATGGACCTTTCCTGTTGTTTTGATATCTGTCTTCATTTTTTCCCCTACAGAAAAGGCACAAATGTTTCTTCATTAAAGCCCTGATTGACAGCTTGCTGAAAGGAAACCCACGGTAGCTGCTTTCCCTTTCATTCCTCTGCTCAAACCTCAGGTTCTCGCTGTTATTTCCCCCCGACAAGCCGAGCTCGCCTCACCATTGAGCTAAATCCTCTTTCATCTTTATCCCTCGGCTTCTGCAGCGAGGAGGATGCTGTGATGCTGCTGAGATGCAGCGAGGAGCTCTGCTCCAGGATTTAGCTCTGCCCAGAGCGCCGGGGATGCTGCGGAAAGGTTGCCAGAGAGGCGGATACCAGCCTGCATCCAGCTTTTTGCTGCATCCCTGCTGCCGAGCGAGACATGGATCATGCCTGGGATCCTTCCTGCCTGTCCCTGTGCAGGGAGGGCACTCTGGAGGTGCTGCTGTGCCAGGGAGGTGTCGATGGGCACCGGACCCGGCGGGCGCTGTGGATTTTTCAGTTCTGGAGCCGACGCTCCCCTCACGGTGAGGTCTCTGTGGCGCAATGGACGAGCGCGCTGGACTTCTAATCCAGAGGTTCCGGGTTCGAGTCCCGGCAGAGATGATCTCCAGGCAGGTGTCTCTTTTATTTTACTGCCATTCCCCTCAGAGATGATCTCCAGGCAGGTGTCTCTTTTGTTTTAGGGCCATTCCCCTCAGAGATCATCTCCAGGCAGGTGTCTCTTTTATTTTGCTGCCATTCCCCTCAGAGATCATCTCCAGGCAGGTGTCTCTTTTATTTTACTGCCATTCCCCTCAGAGATCGTCTCCAGGCAGGTGTCTCTTTTCTTTTAGGGCCATTTTCCTCAGAGATCATCTCCAGGCAGGTGTGTCTTTTATTTTGGTGCTGTTTCTCTCAGAGATGATCTCCAGACAGGTGTCTCTTTTCTTTTGGTGCTATTTCCCCTCAGACATGATCTGCAGGATCTCCAGGCAGGTGTCTCTATTATTTTAGTGCCCTTTCCCTCAGAGATGATCTCCAGGCAGGTGTCTCTTTTATTTTAGTGCCATTTCCCCTCAGAGATGATTTCCAGGATCTCCAGGCAGGTGTCACTTTTCTTTTGGTGCCATTTCCCTCAGAGATCATCTCCAGGCAGGTGTCTCTTTTATTTTGGTGCCATTTCCCTCAGACATGATCTCCAGGCAGGTGTCTCTTTTCCTTCAGTGCCATTTCCCTCCCAGGCCCTGATCCCTCACCTTTATAACACCCCTGAGGGTTTGCATGTGGAGGGAATCACTTTTCCTGGCCTAGCTGATGGGTGTGACATCCCTGTCCTCCCTTCTCCAGGCATTTCTCCTCCATCATCTCCCCATTCCCCCATTCCCTTTGGTTTCCCCTCCAAGCAGGTGTTTTAACCCCACACATCCCCCCAGTAATGTCCCATTTTTGATAACCTCTTCCTAAGGGATGTTCTGTGCTTTCCAGTAGGGCCCAGCTGGAGGGAAGCAGGTCAGAACCTTCTGGTAGCATTTCCTGTGAGAAATGGGGTCATTTTTTCACATGTGTGGCCAAACAAATGAAGGTCTCTGACCTGAGTGTCCACCTTGGTAAATTTGGGAAACTCAGTGCTCCCCACTTGGACCTTTGTGCTCTGAAATGGTTTTAAACTGCCAGAGGGCAGGGTCAGGTGGGATATTGAGAAGAAATTGTTCCTTGTGAGGGTGAGGAGGCCCTGGCACAGATGGTTCCATGGATGCCCCATCCCTGGCAGTGTCCAGAGCCAGGCTGGGTGGGGCTGGGAGCACCCTGGGATGGTGGAGGTGACCCTGCCATGGTAGGGGTGGGACTGGACAAGTTTTAGGATCCCTCCCAACCCAAACCATTCCATGACTCCATGCTCTCTGCAATCCCTGGATGCTCTCCCACTGACTGCATTTCTGGTCTCCAGTGGAAAACCAGTCCATCTCCATCTCTGGGCTTGGCTTGTTTGTTTTGTTTGTTTTTCTCCTTGTGGTATCTGTGCAAATGCTGGAGCTCAGCCTGATTGGAAAACCAGGCCCTGGTGGTGCTGAAGTTCTGCCCTCATGTTCATCATGGCAAAATTGTCATTTCCAGCACATCCAGGGGGAAAAGGCCAGATTATTCTGAAAAAGAAAAAAGTATATGGGCAGTGAGTGGGACACACCCAAAGGAAAATTTGGTAGGAATGGGGGGAGAAAGGGCAGATTCTGCAGAGATCACTCCTGCCATCAGCAAATGGAGAATGAAATATCTTCATTTGCATTTTGGGACAGGGGCAGCAATAAAACTGATTCCAGCTCAGCTGTGGCTCCCCTGGGGAGGGACTGGAGCCCCTCTTCCCTGAGGATGAGTGGGGAAGAGCTCAGGAGCAGATCCTGGGTGTTACCAGGTGTGTCCTGCTGTGTCCTGGAAGCCCAGAGTGTCCCTTTGGGTTCAGGGACACCTCGTGCCAGGGCAGGAGACCCCTGTGACCCCCAAATTCAGGCACCAGAGTTGTCACTGCTTTTGTGGGCTGAGCTCTGTTCATCACCTCACCTGTGTGAGGAGGACACAGAGCTCCCAGTCTCTCTCAGCTGCACTTTTGGTCTCCTTTGGCTTCTTCTGCAGCTCCTTTTTGGCTTTTCCAGAACTTCCATGGATTCCAAAATCTTCCCAAACCTTCAGCTCCCCTTTTATCTCACCAGGTCACCCTCAGGTGTGCTGCCCACGGGGTGAGGAGGTGTGAGGATCCCTGTCTTCCCTGCAAGAAGAGAAATTCTCATTTGGACAGGAAAAAAAAAAACCAGGCAAACCTGCTGAGGAAGGTGAGGAGAATTGAGGCATTAGGACACAAACACTGAGCTGCACCTGAGCTCCACCTGTCCTGTCACTGCTGCAGGATGCTGCTCCCAGTGAGGGAATTCCTCCTGGGTTTTTGGCAGTGGCCACGTGTGCAAACACAGTTCAAAAGCAGTTCCATGCTAATTAGCCCACACTCAGAATCTGGAGGATTTTGCTTTCCACCCCAGAACATTCCAGATTCCCAACAGAAAGGATGTGTGGGATGCCTTGCACTGAAGAGGGAGCTTGCATGGAATCTCATGTTCATCCCTCCAGACCTCAGGTAGCATCAGGTTCCCAGGAGTGAATCCCCATCTGCAGGGGCAGGGAATTTATCTGTGAGATCCCCAAACCCAACCTGTGGGGCCAACAAAACTCTGGAGTGATCCCATGGCAACCCTAGGACTGACAGGAATGGTGGAATGTCCCTCTGGCAGCTCCAGAACTGGCAAAAAGGGTGGAATTCTACCATGGCAACCCTGGAAACAAATAAAACCAGTGGGATGAGCCCATGGCAACCCCACAACCAACAGAAACAATGGAATGATCCCATGGCAACCCTAGAACTGACAAAAAATGTTCCTGTGGTGACCCTAGAGCCAACAAAAATGGTGGAATGCTCTTCTGGAGTCCAAAAATTGAAAAAAAAAGGTGGAATTCTCCTCTGGTGTCTCTAGAATCAACAAAAAAAGTTGAATGTTCCATTGGAAATCCTAGAATCAACAAAAAGGGTGGAATGTCCCTCTGGCTACTCCAGAACTGGGAAAAAGGGTGGAATTCTACCATGCCCATTCTAGAATTAAAAAAAATATATATATATATATATATATTAAATAGTCCCCTGGCAACCCTAGAACCAATAGAAATGGTGGAATCATCCTGTGGTGACCCTAGAACCCACAGAAATGGTGGAATGCTCCTCTGGAACCCAAGAATTGAAAAAAAATGGTGGAATTCTCCTGTGGTATCTCTAGAATCAACAGAAAAAAGTTGAATGTTCCATTGGAAATCCTAGAATCAACAAAAAGGGTGGAATTCCCCCCTGGCAACTGCAGAACTGGGAAAAAAGGGTGGAATTCTACCATGGCAACCCTGGAAACAAATAAAACCAATGGGATGAGCCCATGGCAACCCTAGAATTTAAAAGAAATATTAAATGTTCCTCTGAGAACCCCAGAACCAACAGGAACAATGGGATGATCCCATGACCACCCTAGAAATTGCAGAAATGGTGGAATGTTCCTCAGGCAACCCAAGAATTGAAAAAAAAAAAAAAGGTGGAATTCTCCTGTGGTATCTCTAGAGTCAACAAAAACAGTGGAATGCTCCACTGGAAATCCTAGAACCAACAAAAAGGGTGGAATGCCCCCTTGGCAACTCCAGAACTGGGAAAAAGGGTGGAATTCTACCATGGCAACCCTGGAAACAAATGAAACCAGTGGGATGAGCCCATGGCAACCCCACAACCAACAGAAACAATGGAATGATCCCATGGCAACCCTAGAACTGACAAAAAATGTTCCTGTGGTGACCCTAGAACCAACAAAAATGGTGGAATGATCCTGTGGTGACCCTGGAACCCACAGAAATGCTGGAATGCTCCTCTGGAAATCCTAGAACTGACAAAAATTGGTGAAATGCTCCCCTGGCAACCCTAGAACCAACAGAAACAGTGGAATGATCCCATGGCAACCCTAGAAATTGCAGAAATGGTGGAATGTTCCTCAGGCAACCCAAGAATTGAAAAAAAAAGGTGGAATTCTCCTGTGGTATCTCTAGAGTCAACAAAAAAAGTGGAATGTTCCGCTGGAAATCCTAGAACCAACAAAAAGGAGTGGAATGTCCCTCTGGCTACTCCAGAACTGGCAAAAAGGGTGGAATTCTACCATGCCCATCCTAGAATTAAAAAAAAATATATATTAAATACTCCCCTGGCAACCCTAGAACCAATAGAAATGGTGGAATCATCCTGTGGTGACCCTAGAACCCACAGAAATGGTGGAATGCTCCTCTGGAACCCAAGAATTGAAAAAAAATGGTGGAACTCTCCTCTGGTATCTCTAGAATCAACAGAAAAAAGTGGAATGTTCCATTGGAAATCCTGGAACCAACAAAAAGAGTGGAATGTCCCTCTGGCTACTCCAGAACTGGGAAAAAGGGTGGAATTCTACCATGCCCATTCTAGAATTAAAAAAAAAATAAATAAATATATATATATATATATATATATTAAATACTCCCCTGGCAACCCTAGAACCAATAGAAATGGTGGAATGATCCTGTGGTGACCCTAGAACCCACACAAATGCTGGAATGTTCCACTGGAAATCCTAGAACCAACAAAAAGGGTGGAATGCCCCTTGGCTACTCCAGAACTGGCAAAAAGGGTGGAATTCTACCATGGCAACCCTGGAAACAAATAAAAGCAGTGGGTTGAGCCCATGGCAACCCCAGAACCAACAGAAACAACGGAATGATCCCATGGCAACCCTAGAACTGACAAAAAATGTTCCTGTGGTGACCCTAGAACCAACAAAAATGGTGGAATGCTCCTCTGGAACCCAAGAATTGAAAAAAAAATGTGGAATTCTCCTGTGGTATCTCTAGAACCAACAAAAAAAGTGGAATGTTCCACTGGAAATCCTAGAACCAACAAAAAGGGTGGAATGTCCCCTTGGCTACTCCAGAACTGGCAAAAAGGGTGGAATTCTACCATGGCAACCCTGGAAACAAATAAAAGCAGTGGGATGAGCCCATGGCAACCCTACAATTGGCAAAAATGATGGAATGTTCCTCAGGCAACCCTAGAGCCAACAAAAATAGTGGAATGCTCCTTTTGTGACCCTAGAATCCACAGAAATGGTGGAATGCTCTTCTGGAAATCCTAGAACTGACAAAAAGGGTGGAATTCCCCCCTGGCAACTGCAGAACTGGTAAAAAGGGTGGAATTCTACCATGCCCATCCTAGAACTAAAAATAAAAAATATTAAATGCTCTCCTGGCAACCCTAGAACCAAGAGAAACACTGGGATGATCCCATGGCAACCCTAGAATTGACAAAAACGGTGGAACATTCCCCTGGCAATCCTAAACCAAACAAAAACAATGGGGTGCTTGTTTGACAACCCTAGAACCAAGAAAAACTCTGGAATGTTCCCCTGCCATCCTTAAAATCAAGAAAAACTCTGGAATGTTCCCCTGCCATCCTTAAAATCAAGAAAAACTCTGGAATGTTCCCCTGCCATCCTTAAAATCAAGAAAAACTCTGGAATGTTCCCCTGCCATCCCTAGAACCAACAAAAACTCAGGTTGGGGGCTCTGAGCACCCCTGATCCAGGGATCAGGTGGAGCAGGTGTTGAGTTCCCCCAGGAGCTCCCAGGGTTTGGGGTTCAGGTTCATCTCTAAAGGATTTGGGGTTCAGGTTTATCTGTAAAGGATTTGGCGTTCATGTTTATCTATAAATAAATTCATAATTTCTGGCTGATTGTTTGTGGTGGGGGGTACAAAACCCCCCAAGCTGGGGGCTCTGAGCACCCCAGATCCAGCAGGATCAAGTTCAGGAGGTGTTGGGTTCCCCCAGGAGCTCCCAGGGTTTGGGGTTCAGGTTTATCCCTAAAGGATTTGGCATTCATGTTTATCCCTAAATAAATTCATAATTTCTGGCTGATTGTTCATGGTGGGGAGTAGAAAACCTCCCGAGTTTGGGGGCTCTGAGCACCCCAGATCCAGCAGGGATCAAGGTGGAGGACGATTTGGGCTCTTCCAGGAACTCCCAGGTTTTGGGGTTCAGGTTTATCTGTAAAAGAGTTTGGGGTTCAGGTTTATCTCTAAAGGCTTTGGGGTTCAGGTTTATCCCTAAATAAATTTATCGTTTCTGGCTGATTGTTCATGGTGGGGGGTACAAAACCTCTTGGATTTGGGGGCTCTGAGCACCCCAGATCCAGCACGGATCGGGGTGGAAGAGAAAATTGGCTCTTCCAGGAGCTCCCAGGGTTTGGGGTTCAGGTTTGTCTCTAAAGGCTTTGGGGTTCAGGTTTATCCCTAAATAAATTCATCATTTCTGGCTGATTGTTCATGGTGGGGGGTAGAAAACCCCCCAAGCTGGGGGCTCTGAGCACTCAGGGATCCAGCAGGGATCAGGGTGGAGGAGGTGTTGGGTTCTTCCAGGAGCTCCCAGGGTTTGGGGTTCAGGTTTATCTCTAAAGGATTTGGGGTTCAGGTTTATCCCTAAATAAATTTATCATTTCTGGCTGATGGTTCATGGTGGGGAGTAGAAAACCTCCCGAGTTTGGGGGCTCTGAGCACCCCAGATCCAGCAGGTATCAGGGTGGAGGAGGATTTGGGCTCTTCCAGGAACTCCCAGGTTTTGGGATTCAGGTTTATCTGTAAAAGAGTTTGGGGTTCAGGTTTGTCTGTAAAGGGTTTGGGGTTCAGGTTTATCCCTAAATAAATTTATCGTTTCTGGCTGATTGTTCATGGTGGGGGGTACAAAACCTCTCGGGTTTGGGGGCTCTGAGCACCCCAGATCCAGCAGGGATCAGGGTTGAGGAGGTGTTGAGCTCCCCCAGGAGCCCCCGGGGTTTGGGGTTCAGGTTTATCTCTAAAGGCCTTGGGGTTCAGGTTTATCCCTAAATAAATTCATCATTTCTAGTTGATTGTTCATGGTGGGGGGTACAAAACCCCCCGGGCTGGGGGCTCTGAGGGGTCTGTGCCAACACCAGGAGCTTTGGGGAGCCCAAGGATGGGAGCTGCACTTCAGGGGGCAACAAAAATATGGGCAGGGTGGGGGTCTTTAGTGTTCTGGGGGATGGAGGTGGGGTCTGTCTGGGATTTGGGGTCTCCAGAGTATGGGGCAGTGAAAGTGGGGGGTCTCTGGATGTTGGGGTGGTCTGGGGGGTCTCTGGAGCCCTGGGGAATGGGATGGAGGGAGTTTCCCTTGTAAGGGGTCCTGAAGGAGGGGGGGATGGAAATGGGGGTCTCTGCTGAGGGTGGGGGTCTCTGAGGGTCTCCAGAGTGTGGGGCAGTGACAGTGAGGGGAGTGTGGGGTGCTCCAGAGCCCGAGGGTGAAGCCTCAGAGACCCCAAGGGTCCAGGAGCTCCACGAGGTGAATGAAGGGGGGTCTGCCTTGTCCTGCTGGATTGAACTGGGGGTCTCTGCTGGACGGGGGATGAAGGAGGAGGGGTCTCCACGGGGTGATGGACATGGGGGGTCTCTGCTGGATGGGTGATGAAGGAGAGGGGGTCTCCACTGCCCTGACAGTGAAGGGGGGGTCTCCACGGGATGGTGGGCATGGGGGGGTCTCTGCTCAGGGGGATGATGAATGAGTTGGGGTCCCCACTCCACAGCATGATGGACATGGGGGGTCTCAGGTGCCCTGAAGGGGGGAGATGGGGGATGATGAAGGAGGAGGGGTCTCCACGGGGTGATGGACATGGGGGGGTCTCTGCTCGGTGGGATGATGAATGAGTTGGGGTCTCCGCTGCCCTGACAGTGAAGGGGGGATCTTCTCTCCACAGGATGATGGATATGGGGGGAGATGGGGGTCTCTGCTGGATGGGATGATGAAGGAGGGGCGGTCTCCACAGGATCGGGGTCTCAGGTGCCCTGGAGGAGGGAGAGGGGGGTCTCTGCTGGATCGGATAATGAATGAGTTGGGGTCTCCACTCCACGGCATGATGGACATGGGGGCTCTCTGCTCGGTGGGATGATGAATGAGGAGGGGTCTCCCCTCCACAGCATGATGGACACGGGGGGTCTCTGCCGCCCTGGGGCTCGGAAGGCGCTCAGCGCACACGGGGACAGAAGCAGAGCGGCAAACCCCGAGCGGTTCCTGTCTCCATCCGCATCCCGCACCCAGCGGCGCTCACACGGGCTCCTGCAGCGCGCGGGGCGGTACCGGGGCGGTCCTGGGGCGGTACCGGGGCCGTTCCCGGGCGGTCCCCACGCAGTACCGGGGCGGTCCTGAGGCCGTCCCGGGGCGGTTCCCGGGCGGTCCCTGGGCCTTTCCAGGGCGGTTCCCGGGCGGTCCTGAGGCCGTTCCCGGGCGGTCCCGGGGCCGTTCCCGGGCGGTCCCGGGGCCGTTCCGGGGCGGTCCCGAGGCGGTTCCGGGGCGGTTCCAGGGCGGTCCCGAGGCGGTTCCGGGGCGGGGCCGTGGCCGGGGCCGGTGGCGCCATGGCCGCCGCTGCGGGGCTGGCGCTGCTGGCGCTGCTGGCGGCGGCCGGGGCCGAGCGGAGCCGGAAGGTGAGCGGGGCCCGGGGGGTACCGGGACCGGGGGAACCGGAGCTACCGGGACCGGGGGGTACCGGGGCTGGGGGGGCCGGGCGCGGAGCTCGGAGCTCGTCCCGCGTCGCGGCGGTGGCTGAGACCCCCCCGTGTCCCCTCCTGGGGTCTCGGAGTGCCGGGACACCGGGGTCACCCAGCCGGGGACACCCAGGTGGCTGCGGGTGGGACTCTGTGCTCGCCCGGGGCAGCTCTGGCACCCTCAGCGTTGAGGAGTTCTTGCTCGTGCTGAGGGGAAACTTTTGGGATAGTTTGTGGGATAGAAACTTCTGGGATAGTTTGTGGGATAGAAACTTCTGGGATAGTTTGTGGGATAGAAACTTCTGGGATAGTTTGTGGGATAGAAACTTCTAGGATAGTTTGTGGGATAGAAACTTCTGGGATAGTTTGTGGGATATAAACTTCTAGGATAGTTTGTGTTCTCGGGGGATCCTGTCAGGAGCTGGGGCTGGGCTGGACCCGCTGGGCCCAGCCTTGTGGGGTTTGGGGGGAAAAGGGGCTCCCACGTGGGGCTGGAGCTGAACCAGCCCTCGATCTGTCCTGGGTGACCCTGCCCTGCCACCCCTGTCCTGTAGCGACATGTCCCAGGGCCACCCATGTCTGTCCCTTTGTCTTAATCCAGTGGGACCAGCGTGGCTGTGGGGTGGGAAGGGCGGATGGGATGGGATGGGATGGGATGGGATGGGATGGGATGGGATGGGGCTGTGAGATGGGAAGAGAAGGGGCTGTGGGATAGGAAAGGAAGGAGCTGGGGAAGGGAAGGGGCTGTGGGGCGGGAAGGGGCTGTGGAAAGGAAGGACCATTAGGATGGGAAGGGGCTGTGGAAGGGAAGGGAAGGGAAGGGAAGGGAAGGGAAGGGAAGGGAAGGGAAGGGAAGGGAAGGGAAGGGAAGGGAAGGGAAGGGAAGGGGCTGTGGAAGGGAAGGGGCTGTGGGATGGAAAAGAAGGGCCATTAGGATGGGAAGGGGCTGTGGAAGGGAAGGGCCATTGTGATGGGAAGCAGCTCAAAGCTGTGAAATGCTGACCGAGCGTGTTGAGCAACACCGGGGCTGCAGAGTCACGGGAGCAGAGGCAGCTGCACTGCCCCATCCTCCCGGCACGCTGGGGTTGTCCTGCCGGGCTCAGAGCCGCCCCCAGCCCTGTCCCTGCCCCGCAGGTGTCCATGGAGTACAACCCTGGCTGGAACAGCTCCTCTGTGAACCTGCTGCACGTGCGGGCGGTGGGGCCTGAGGACAGCCTGCACTACGTGTGGAGCAGCATCGGGGCCCCTTCTGTGCTCCTGGTGGCCACCCGGAGCCCCAGCAGTGCCCTGAGGGTCAACTGGACCCAGCTGCTGTCACCCAGCCCTGCTGGGGCCGTCTGGATCGACCCTCCCGACAGCGTGGTCTATTCCACAGCCGTGGTGTTCACCAAGGTACTGCTGGCAAGGGGCTGCTCTGGGACACCTGGGGGTGCAGAGGGTCCCTGGGCAGCTTCCCAGCCCCAGGGAAACCCCCTCCATTCCCATTCCCATTCCCATTCCCATCCAGGGAGATGTCTGTGCCCCGTTCCCTGGATCACAGCACAATCTCCCTCCCCTCCCTTCCCTGCAGCTCTTTGAGTTCAGCGAGGACAAACCTTTGGGAGAGCTCTTCTACCCCACCTACGACCTGTCCGAGTTCTCCTGGGACAGCCTCAACCACACCCTGAACCACACGGCCCTGACGGCCGAGCTCAGGGGGGTCCCGGCCGCCGACCCCGGCGGCGCCTTCGCCAACGGCAGCCTGGCATTCCGGGTATGGCAGGGGCACAGGCAGGGGGCTGGGGCACCTCCAGGGGGCACGGGCAGGGGGCTGGGGGCATGGGCAGGGGGCTGGGGACACCTCCAGGGGGCTGGTGACACGGGCAGGAGGCTGGGGAGATGTCCAGGGGGCATGGACAGGGGGCTGGGGGCACCTCCAGGGGGCTGGGGACATGTCCAGGGGGCACCTCCAGGGGGCAGGGTGCACGGGCAGAGGGCACAGGCAGGGGGCTGGGGGCATGTCCAGGGGGGAGAGGGCATGTCATGTCCAGGGGACAGGGGGCACAACCAGGGGACAGGAGACACGACCAGGGGGCAGGGGACCTCTCCAGCAGGAAGAGAACTTGTCCAGGGGGAAGAGAACTTGTGCAGAGGGCATATCCAGGGGGCAGGGGATATGTCCAGGGGCAGAAGGCACATCCAGGGGCAGGGGGCACATCCAGGAGGAAGAGAACTTGTCCAAAGGTCATGGGGCACATCCAGGAGGCAGAGGGCACGTCCAGGGGTCAGCGAACACATCCAGGGGGCAGAGTGAAGCCATGCACGCAGTAAATAAACTCCACAAGCAGATGCAGTTCTGAAGCCGGTGTGTCAGCGCCCGGCACAAGCGAGGTGGCTCTGCTGAAAACTTGTGCCTCGAGCCTGGGGCTGTGCCACATCTTTATTCACAGAGGTGTTCAGGTGTTCACATGCAATGCATTGCACAGCCTTGCCGTGCTATTCGACCCCGGGCCCCGCCTGTTCTCGGCTCGCATGGCGATCAGATCCACGCCCAGATCCACGCCCAGACCCACACCCAGACCCACATGTCCTTCTGGACATGCCTTGTTTGCTGTGGTGGTCACACGGGGGTCTCTGGTGGTCTCTGAGGCTGAAGATTGTGGTCTTCCTCATTGTCGGAGCGGGTGCGGGGGTTGCACGGTCGGGACGAACGGGGACAAGAGATCTCTGCAGCCAGGGCTGGAACTTGGGGTTTATTGCAAAGGGCCTGGGTGCAGGGCCCTGCTGGGATTTGGGGTTTATTGCAAAGGGCCCTGCTGGGATTTGGGGTTCATTGCAAAGGGCCTGGGTGCAGGGCCCTGCTGGGATTTGGGGTTTATTGCAAAGGGCCTGGGTGCAGGGCCCTGCTGGGATTTGGGGTTTATTGCAAAGGACCTGGGTGCAGGGCCCTGCTGGGAGCTGCCAGCCACAGCTGGAGCAGGACTGAGAGAAGAGAGGGGTAGAATGTAAGAGAGTAAAAGGGGTGAGAACTAAGAGTGTGGGAAGAAGTGGAAGATGCAGTGGAAAGAGCAAAGAGAAGAGAAGGGAAGGGAAGAAAAGTGGGGTGCTCAAAGTTCCCGTTACAATACAATAAATCATCTTCTGTGTTGAATATTCTAATTCTCACTAACCAATCTAGTACAAGATAAAAATCCTACAGCATTTCCATACAACCTATAAGAATCATACATTACCATACTGTGCTACATTTTAAACCCTAAAAACTCCTCTCTGGACTCCTTCTGCCAAGCTGGCAGGGTCTGCTGGACCCTTGGACCTGCCTGCTTGCAGAGGGTCTTGTTCCATCAAAAGAGGATTACCTTCAGCTGGCCATGCCATTGTTTTCTCATTGTTCGGTAACTGAGGGATCTCAAAACTTGCTTTCATTTCAATCTCGCTTATAGTTTCTATATTCTCAAAATCTTTTGCCAAGCAATCATATTTATAAGGCTTTCCTGTTTCATCCACCCCAACACCTCATGACTGAACTTTTGAACTTTTCTCCCTTGCGTGTGCGCTTGTAGTCCCTGGGTGCTTGTCTGAGTCCGTCTGTCGGCCTTGCTTAGCCTGGAGACAGAGGAGTCCCTTTATCTGGGCTCTTTTGCATCTCCTGCTCTTCTCTGGTATTGTTCTTTATGCAAGAAACTTCAGAAATTTGCATTTTCCTATGCCCTTTGTACCACGGCAGAGATTTCTTAAGTAAAAAGGTTAAAATCCAACACACAGTTCTACAGGCCGAGCTTGAAATGCTGAATTCATATTGCTATGAATTAAAAATCTCCATTTCAGGAGGGCATGTCCAGGGGAGCAGGGAGCACACCCAGGGGGCAGAGAATTTGTCCAGGGTGTGGAGCACTTGTTCAGGGGACAGGGAGCACATCCAGGGGACAGAGACCTTGCCCAGGTGGCAGGCGCTGTCCCTCTGCCCTGTGTCCCTCACTGTCCCTCTGACCCTCGCTGTCCCCCTGCTGTTTCTCTGCCCTGTCTCTCTCTGCCCCCTGTCCCTCTGTCCCATGTCCTTCACTGTCCCTGGGCCCCATGTCCCTTGCTGTCCCCCTGTCCCTCGTTGTCCCCCTGACCCTCACTGCCCCTTGCTCTCCCTCACTGTCCCCCTGACCCTCACTGTGCCCCTGTCCCTCACTGTCCCTTGCTGTTCCCATTCCTCACTGTCCCTGTGCTCCCTGTCCCTCACTGTCTCTCACTGTCCCTCTGTCCATCTCTGCCCCGTCTCTCACTGTCCCTCACTGTCTCTCACTGTCCCTCTGTCCCTCACTGTCTCTCACTGTCCCTCTGTCCCTCACTGTCTCACTGTCCCTCTCTGTCCCTCTGTCCCTCACTTGTCCCTCACTGTCTCTCACTGTCTCTCACTGTCTCTCTGTCCCTCTCTGTCCCCATGCCCCCTGTCCCTCACTGTCCCTCTGTCCCTCTCTGTCCCATGTCCCTCTCTGTCCCTCTCTGTCCCTCTGTCCCTCACTGTCCCTCTGTGCCGTGTCCCCAGGTGACAGCGTATGAGGCCGGTGGCCGCGCGGGCGCTCTGCCCAGCCTGCTGCACACGGCGGACAGCTCGCAGCTGGAGTTCATCGTGGCCGGGGTGGCGCCCCGCGGGAACGGCTCCCGGTTCCGGCTGCAGCTGGCGGCCGTGGAGCCCGCGGGGGCGGCGCGGAGCCTGCGCGCCCGGAGCTCCATCGACGACGAGTACACGCCCAGCGTCTTCCAGGTGAGCCGGCGTTATTGATTAACCTGATCAGCTAATCAATATCTTCATTGATATCATCTATCCAACAGATTGATATTAGCTAGATTGATATAAATTAATAGAATTGATATGAATGTACCTAATATCAATCTAGCTAATATCTATTATATATCTATATCAATCTATTAGATCGATCCACATCAGTTCTGTTAATTGAATTAATCTAATATCAATCTATTAGATAGATCCACATCAATTCCATTAATTGAATTAATCTGTCAAATTTCAATCTATTAGATTGATATGAATTAATAGAATTTATATCAATCTAGCTAATATCAGTCTAGCTCATATCAATCTATTAAGTAGATTAATATCAATCCTATTAATTGATATTAATCTAATATCAATCTATTAGATTAATATCAATTAATAGACTTGATATTAATCTAGCTAATATCAATCTGTTGGATCAATGTCCGTTTATAGAATTTAAATTAATCTGTCTAATATCAATTTATTAAATAATCAATTCTATTAATGGATATTTATATTATATCCATCTATTAGATTAATATCCATTAATAGAACTTATGTTTATCTAATATCAATCTATTAGATAGAGTAATATCCATTAATAGAATTTATATTAATCTATCAATCTATTGGGTCGATTAATATAAATTCTATTAATGGATATTTATGTAATATCAATCTATTAGATTTATTAATATGCATTAATAGAATTGATATTAATCTGTCTAATCAATCAGATAAATATGAATTAATATTAATCTAGCTAATAGCAATCTATTATATCAGTTAATATCATTTCTATTAATCTAATATCAATCTATTGGATTAATATCCATGAATAAAATTGATATTTATCTACTATCAATCTATTAGATAGATCAATATCCATTAATATAATTTCTATTAATCTAATATCAATCTATTGGATTAATATCCATTAACAGAATTGCTATTAATCTAATATTAATCTATTGGATCGATATCCATTAATAGAATTGATATTTATCTACTATCAATCTATTAGATAGATTAATATCCATTAATATAATTTATATTAATCTATGTAATATCAATCTATTAGATCAATTAATAGAATTTCTATTAGTCTAATATCAATCTATTGGATCACTATCCATTAACAGAATTGCTATTGATCTACTATCAGTCCATTAGACAGATCACTATCCATTGCTATTGATCTCCTATCAGTCCATTAGATCGATCACTATCCATCGATATTGATCTCCTGTCAATCCATTAGACAGATCACTATCCATTGCTATTGATCTCCTATCAGTCCATTAGACAGATCACTATCCATTGCTATTGATCTCCTCTCAGTCCATTAGATGGATCACTATCCATTGCTATTGATCTCCTGTCAATCCATTAGACAGATCTCTATCCATTGCTATTGATCTCCCCTCAGTCCATTAGACAGATCACTATCCATTGCTATTGATCTCCTATCAGTCCATTAGACAGATCACTATCCATTGCTATTGATCTCCTATCAATGTATTAGATGGATCACTATCCATTGCTATTGATCTCCTATCAATGTATTAGATGGATCACTATCCATTGCTATTGATCTCCTATCAATGTATTAGATGGATCACTATCCATTGCTATTGATCTCCCCTCAGTCCATTAGACAGATCACTATCCATTGCTATTGATCTCCTGTCAATCCATTAGACAGATCACTATCCATTGCTATTGATCTCCTATCAATCCATTAGATGGATCACTATCCATTGCTATTGATCTCCCCTCAGTCCATTAGATGGATCACTATCCATTGCTATTGATCTCCCCTCAGTCCATTAGACAGATCACTATCCATTGCTATTGATCTCCTATCAATCCATTAGATCACTATCCATTGCTATTGATCTCCTATCAATCCATTAGATCACTATCCATTGCTATTGATCTCCTATCAATCCATTAGATCACTATCCATTGCTATTGATCTCCCCTCAGTCCCTTAGATGGATCACTATCCATTGCTATTGATCTCCTCTCAGTCCATTAGACAGATCTCTATCCATTGCTATTGATCTCCTCTCAGTCCATTAGACAGATCTCTATCCATTGCTATTGATCTCCTATCAATCCATTAGACAGATCACTATCCATTGCTATTGATCTCCCCTCAGTCCCCTTAGCCAGCTCAGCCCCCGTTACCAGCCCGTAACCCCGTGCGGTGCCGCGGGGTGAGGCCGTGTCCGTGTGTCCGTCCGCAGGAGCTGTGCCTGGTGGCCGAGGCCCCGAACCGGAGCTCGCCGCTGTCGTTCGTGCAGTGGAAGGCGGCGGCCTACGGCTCGGCCCGGCCGCGGCGCGAGGACGGCATCGGCTGCCGGGCCGGGGGAGCTGCGCGTCGCCAACGGGAGCCTGCCCGGGCCCGGCCTGCTGAGGGCCTTCTTCGGGGACAGCCTGGGCAGCACCTGCACCGTCAGCGTCCTCAACGTCACCTTCGGCGGCGAGGAGGGACACGTGTACCAGCAGAGGAGGTACCTCAGCTGGTGAGTGAGGGGTCTGGGGTACCTCAGCTGGTGAGTGAGGGTCTGGGGTACCTCAGCTGGTGAGTGAGGGTCTGGGGTGCCTCAGCTGGTGAGTCAGGGTCTGGGGTACCTCAGCTGGTGAGTGAGGGTCTGGGGTACCTCAGCTGGTGAGTCTGGGGTCTGGGGTGCCTCAGCTGGTGAGTGAGGGTCTGGGGTACCTCAGCTGGTGAGTGAGGGTCTGGGGTGCCTCAGCTGGTGAGTCAGGGTCTGGGGT